>VZTB01015772.1:587315-613479 GCA_013397245.1 Thryothorus ludovicianus
TTTTTTTTCCCTGGGAGAAAACTGAAGGAAAGATTAACAAATTCCTGCAGCTGAACAAACACACTGAACGTTATTCATCAAGACAGAGTGCAGATAATCCAAATCTAAAAGGTACAAACAAACTTTGCAACACCACCAGGGCCAGAAAATCTGGAATGTCCCAAGATCTTTATTCACAGGTTTCAGAGTTACTCGTCAGGCACTTTCACTCCTGTGGGGTTGGGGAAGCAGCAGCAACAGCACTTGTGGGAGATGGGGAGGAAGATGGAGAAGATGAGGTTGAAAAGATTGAGCTTGGCCACAGCAGTCTGGGAACCCAGAGCATCAGATCAAGGAAGCAAAATAAGGAACGAGTCATCTCCAGCTCTAATTAATCTCATTTTTTCTCTCAAAGCTGTTGAGTTTCTCTGCCTGCTTGCTCCATGCCAGCTCCTGGACTGCACCATCAGCCCCTTCCATCCTCAGAACAGTTTCCTTTTCAGCCTAAAAGGGTGAACCTTCTTCTCCCCTCTCTTGGCCATTACAACACTGCCAGGCTCACCCCAGTATGCTCCAAGGGGAGAAAACCCAACTAACCAAGCATCATATATTGAAACACAGTGTCTTGTAATATTATTTGTGTGTGTGTGTCCCCTCCCAGCAGCTTCCTCAATTCCTTCTTCCTGAACCTCACAGCCTAAAATAGAGTAAAAAAGTCTTCCTGTCATCCTTTCCAATTATTCTGGTGCTTCCTCAATTACTGACTGTGGGTAAAACTCCTACACCACACATAAAGACATCTGCAATTTGCTTAAAAGCACCCAGGGCACTTTGGAAGGGCAGGATTGCCTGGATCCCAGACTCACTGTTCCTTTGACTGGGAACAGCACAATTCCACCACAACTTTTACCGGGTTTACACAAAATAATTTTACAACTTTTAAGATGTACAGCAGCAAATTGTGGTTTATTGCTGTATCAAGAGCCTCATCCAAAGGAGCTGATGCCTCTTTAATGCCTGTGGTTGGCTGAAGAAGAGCAGCTTCTCACAGAAATACCAGGGGATGTGCAAAGGGCACCATAAATCAAGGGAACCCTCCTTAAAATCGAGGTAATGTGCAAAAAGCATTTAATATGACTAAGGGAAAAGATGCTTTCTGAAAAGGGAGGGGGAAGAATGGGCACTGCTTAAAGCACCAGCTGAAGTGATTTCAGGTTGTCTGAATTCAAGGTGCTTCCCATGGTACGAATGAACCTGATGCCTTTAAACCCTCACTCTTTACTTTGTGTTCAGCTACAGATGTAAGGGTTAATAATGGAATAGCAGCAAGAGGTGGGAAGAAAGGAAAAGAAGTGACTATACCTGGATTAACTACGTGCAGAGTTAACCACACCAACACACACCTTCTCTGTATGAAAACCTGCATGCCAGTATCAGCACTACTGTGATTTCCACTGGCAAACTCACTGGTGAAAAGCTGTGATCACATCAGTCACAGACACCAGGGGCAGATATGTAAATAAATAAATAAAAATCAGGATACCCCTTCCTAGGATTAAAAAAAAAAAGTCAATTTGTTCAGCCTTTTATTGCAGGTCAGATTTTCTACTCTGCTTTCTCCCAGCTCCTTGGAAAGCTCTCAACTCCCAATCCAGAGTACAAAGCTTTACACAGCAGCTAAGAGAAGGAGAAGGCTTTCCAAAACAGGGTACAGCAGCACGACTTCACCATTCCTACAAATCAGCTGTCACCTTGGAATGTGTAAACAGACATATATCTCTTTTTTTTCTTATTGCTACGTGTCAGATCTGACTACTACAAATACCTCAGGATTTTCTAAGGTCTAGCAACACAGTCGTCTTCTTGTTCTCAGTTTCTGCAGTGATTTATTCCACAAAAACTCAAAATAATCTGATGAAGTAATACGAAAAAGGCACGATTTATGTTTTGCTCATGCAAAACATAAATGGTGTTTCCATTTTTAGTGGAAACACCCAGTATGGCTCCTGTTCCAGTACCTGCAGATTCAGGGTCTGCTCCATTGCATCAAGCAGGTCACCAGTGACTGACCAGACCTGGTCACTCCCATCTGCCACATCCCTCTAACCCTGTACTACTGATCCATCAGCAAAGATTTCTGCACTCATTTGATAGCAAATTACAAGCAGACCAACATTTTTCTAGCTTATTCTTAAAAAGCCTCTTTTCAGCTTGTGGCAATGCACTCCTTTTTCCTCCCCATGTTACCACGGTACAGAATTAAGTTCAGTCTCTGTGGCATGGTTTATTTTTGAAAAGAAAAATCTGCTGGGTATTATTGGCTTCCTTGGTTTCTTGCAATATTTCTCAAGTTTCTGTGTTCCTTTCTGAAAACTGAAATTGGAAATTATGAATAAGGCAGCTTAAGTACTATTTTAGTTCTTATGGGGTTTTTTTAGAAGCTTATTTACTCTTCCCAAGGTGTCAAAGGTAACAGCTCACAGTTCTGAAGTTGTACAGTTTCACACTAGGCATCCAGTGATTTAATTCACCATCTGCTCCCAATTAAAGCCTTAGCCAAAGACTGATATAAGCTGCCCTCCCCTCAATTTAATACAATATTTTAGTGTCAGAAGTTGGTGACTTCCCTTTCCTGCTGAGCACCAAACCAAATCCTTTGTCTTCCTTTCATTACTACAATGCTTTGCCAATCCTTTGCCTTCTCCACAGCCACTGCCAGGTGCACGTTCTGGCAAGCACAAGACAGAACATAAAAAATTAATTAAGAAAAAAATTAAAGAAAACATCCAAAAATATCAGGGGAGCAAAAATATACTCGCTCAAATCATCCCTATTGGAAACTAGGGCAGATTTTTTGCAGGCTTCCTTCCTTCCTCTTGTGCTGGAAAAAACTTATCAAGTTAGTGAACTACTATATTTTCTATGCTTCATTTGAACTGGTACAGCCTGTGCCTGTCTCCACAATAAAAAACTCTGTTAAATTGCTACATCATCTGAAATCCTGTTTTCCTTTCAGGTTTGCATCTGAAGGAACTGACTCATGTCTCCAGCTTTTCAAAGCTCACTGAAGTTTGTCACCCTGCAGCTCGGTGATTTCAATGATTTTGCTGTTTCTCTCTCTGAGGCTCTGATAAATGTCACCATTCCAGCCACCCTTTCTGAGCCACCTCCCTCTTTTGTCCCGTGGTGCCTCCTTACCTGTGATGCCTTTAGGGATCTCTCTCAGCTGCCTTTCCTGTATCAAAGCCTGCTGGAATACGAGAAGGATGTGCAGGACATCATGTCCTGCTGTACTCCTTATCCAAGTGTTTATTGCAAAAAAAAAAAAATCACTTCACCAGCACCTTTTGTGGTTGGAATCTCTGCAGCACTCACCCAACACAGGGCACACGCTGAGGGCAGGTACTTGAGTGAAGGCACAGTGAGGGTTTGTAAAGTTTTCCAAGGAAAACTCTCCACTGCAATGTGACTGTACTGACACCAGCAGTGCTCCTTTTACAGCCTGGGCTGTTGGGACACACGAGCTTTAATGAAACTTGTCCACTGCAGCAGCTTTCTGGTGCTACCATTTTGTCAGTTTTATTATTTCTGACTTTTCATCTCAATCTTCCTTTCTTGATAACCCCAGAAAGGAAACTCAAATATCAATTACTGTGTCACAGAGACCCTCCACAGGGCTGCTGGGTGTCCCACCACTGAACAAGAGTGTGATGCTGAGGGTGAGCAAGGACAGGATTAGGGCACATTGTTATGATGTGCCATGGCACAGGGCAGCAGCTTTCCAACAGCAAATGCCAATGTCACTGATGTGCCCTGGACCCTCATCACTGCCCCTCTCCTACCCAGGCACATCTCAGTGCACCCTTCAACAAGGGCACGAGGCTGAGCACAGACCATGGACAGCCTCTTCCAGCATTTCCAGAGTTCTGACATGGCCTAAAACAACAGCCACAACCTAACAAGGGCAAAGACCTGCTGGAATGAGGCCATAAAGATGCTCCAAGGGCAGGAGCCCCTCTGTTCTGGAGCAAGGCTGGGAGAGCTGGAATTGCTCACCCAGAGAAGGGAAAGCTCCAGGGAGAGCTCAGAGCCCCTGGCAGGGCCTGAAGGGGCTCCAGGAGAGCTGGAGAGGGACTGGGGACAAGGGATGGAGGGACAGGACACAGGGAATGGCTTCAAAGTGAAGGAGGGCAGCGATAGATTGGATATTGGGAAGAAATTCCCATGGCTGTGAGGGTGGGGAGGCCTTGGAACAGAATTCCCAGAGAAGCTGTGGCTGCTCCTGGATCCCTGGGAGTGTCCAAGGTCAGACTGGACAGGGCTGGGAGCATCCTGGGATGACGGGAGGTGTCCCAGCATGTGGCAGGGGGTGGAACAGGATGGGCTTCAAGGTCCTTTCTAACTCAAAGCATTCTGTGAGACTGTGATTAAAGAGGTGTCACCTGTCACAGGTGAAGGATCGTCCACACCAAAATCCCCTCCTGTGACAGACCCTGCATTTCCCTGCTCGTGGCAGATCCCCTCCTTTCACAATCACAGCTTTTACCAACCACATCTGCCACAGCATGTGGCTCACACTGAACCTGTCTCACCAATGCACAACTCAGGTACTTAAAATATAAGTGCTGTAACAAATCTTCATGTCCAGATGAAATATGAAAGTCATTTTGAAAGGGGCATATTAATCTTTAGGGGATGAATCTTGCTTTCCTACCAAGACAATTTTAGTTTATATTTTTCAGAGTTTAGGAATTGCCAGAGAGGCAGAGTAGCACACAAAAGTGATCTGGAATTCAGCTCAGGTCCCCACAAAAACACCTCTTGACAGGGTGCATTTGCCCTCTGATCCAGCATGGACCAGTTCTGCCCAGCTGCTTTTAAGAAAGCTGTCACTGGGACCAAGGATCCACTTCTGAAATTAACCACACCAAATCCAATTATTTTTGTTTGGAGGGTGTTTCTTGAATTATTTTTTTTTTGTGCTTAAGTATTTTTAAACATTAATTCTTAACTTAAATGCCTGTTAGAGGGGATTAAAAACAACAACCAACCAACCTTTGTGTAATTTTGTAGTGCTTTTAAATTACCTTTGAGGACAGTGTGTTACATTGGTAAAATAAATAGGTCTATACAACACCTACATATTTTCTTACAGCTTTCCTTACAAGCAGGATATAAACTGGTCACCAACACTTTAATCAGTATTAAACACTCTTAGAAGAAAAGATAAAAATTATTTTGTGGTTGTCCCAGGCTGATTTTTTTTTTAAACACACTATTTCTGAACATTACTTTGTATGTTCAACTGTTTATAACATTAAAAAATTAAGACCTGAAGAGTTCAAGGAGTGCAAAAAAAAAGAAGAAACAGAATATGCAGATGACAACTCAGAGGGACACCAATGTGCTCCCATCACATCTCAGCCAATACCCACTGTCACCACACAGCAGAGCTGACAGAGGAGGTCCCCAAAACTTAAAAGAGGCTCTTGTAACAACAAATGTTTCTACCACCACTATCTCCACTATCACTCGACACAGCAATGCTCAAATCTGTTCTGCATATGCATTCATGCCAAGCAGATGAAGAGAATCCCGTTTTCAGTGATGAATGGAATGACTGGAGGCACGTTTGTCGTGTTCTGTGTCGCTGGTGATGTGTTCATCCACCAGGTTTTCAACACAAGCAACCACCTCTGCATCATGAGATGTCCCATGCCAAACCCCAGCTAAAGCAACCACAACAATTAACAGCCTGTTGGGCACTTTTGTCTCTACAAGTGGGTCAAGAATTTAAAAAGAGAGTGGGGAGAAAAGGATGAATGAAGGAAAACCAGTGGCACTTGTGAAGTTGATGGTAAGAGGTCAGACTTGAGGAACTTCCAGCCTGATGATCCTTTTTTCAAACAATAAGGCTGCAGCTCCTCATAAGGAAGACTTAAGTGCACATTATGAACCCATTTTTTTTGGGAAGAGCAGTGTAGAAGTAACTATAGTCCCACTCCAAACACACCATTTGTTGAGGAAGTCACCAACAATCAGTGGCAGACAAGGATGGACAACTACCAGCACTGCACCACAGGGCTCCAAGCTGAGAAAAGAACCCCACATGTTTGAGGAACTTCTGAAGCAGCTTTTCTGAAACACCTCAGAGCACAGGATTTCCAAATGCTTTTACTCACTGAACTTTAAATGGAGCACTGTTAGTAGGTAGCCCAGTGTCCTACATTTTTTGGTATTAGTCAATACAGCAACTGAAGAGAATGTACCACTCATGAAAAGCCAGAAGAGGAACAACCACCATCTGCTCCACGTGGAATCATATTTTCAAGGCAAAGCCCTATGAAGCATAAAGAAAAAAAAAAAAGTTGTGTGGTTTAGAAAAAGTTGTCCTTCTAGTACAACTCCTATTTACACTTAGGTTATAAAGGGAGCCAATCTCATGAAGGAACAGATGAAGCTGCAGCAGATTTTTCCATCACAGAATTACAGAATCATTTAGGTTGGAAAAGACCTCCAAGATCAATGAGTCCAAGCATTAACCCAGCACTGCCAAGCCCACCACTAAACCCTGTCCCCAAGGGCCACATCCATTTTTTAAATCCCTCCAGGGGTGGTGACTCCACCACAGCCCTGAGCAGCCTGTTCCAATGCCTGACCACCCTTTCAGTGAAGTTTTCCATAATATCCAATCTAAACCTCCCTTGGTGCAATTTGAGGTCATTTCTTTTGGTCTTGTCACTTGATCCCTGGGAGAACAGGCTGACCCCCACCTTGCAGGCAGTCACAGAGGAGAAGATCCTCCCTGAGCCTCCTTTTCTCCAGGCTGAGCCCCCCCCAGCTGTTCCAGACCCATTTCCAGCTCCATTCCCTTTTCTGGACACACCCCAGCCCCTCCAAGCCTTTCTTGTATCAAAACTGAACACAGGATTTGAGGTGCAGCATCCCACTAAAAAGAGGTTATTTGTATATGCAGTTTTCTGTTCCATTTAAGGGAAGTGCTTAACTCCATGGATACAACACACTGGATTAGCTGCTGGGGGTTTTTTGCTTCCTGAGGCTCCCATTGACAGCAGTTTGGCTGAAATGAGCCCTACAACAAATGCTGGGAATAGCAGCAGAGTGCACAGAATGATTCCCAGTAATGTCAAAAATGTCCTGTCAAAGATTAACTTCTTACCTCCAAAAGCAAAGACTCTTTTAGCTGGTAATCTCCCAAACTGCACTTATTAGAGAGACCTCAATTAATCCACACCAGAGACACAGAGCACAAGCTCTGTGTCTATTTCTGTATATAAAATATACCAAATAGTGCTGATAAATCAGAGAATACTTTTCCCCAAATTACACAAAACCTGGCTGCATGGATTAATTTGATACTAGAAGTCCATGTTTTGAAACATTTGGCAAAAATGGACAAATAATCCACCTCCACAAACATGAGTTTTACTGTAGATGCTCCAGTTTGGGCCTTGCTATTCCATAACAGAGAGCCCCCAAGTCAGTGACTAATCCAGTTTCAGAGATTTTCCTTTTTTTTTTTTTTACTTCTCTTAAACTGCAAGACTATGCCGTGCCTTCCCCTGCCATTTCACTGCACAAGAATAAAGAGTGTGTCTTATTATGCAGCTTAATGATATGTTAATCTTAAAGCAAAACACTGAAGGGGAACACTAATAGTCTCCCCAAACAAACAAACAATCAGAAAATGTGCTACTGAGTGTAACAGAGCTGTTTGCCCAAATAATGTGAGAAACCCAAGCAGTAATTAACACAAATTGTTTTATTTGAGAGAATTAACAGAATATTAACTGGCATCATGATGCAGTTTGGACTTTGCTTCTTATGGACTAGCTGGTGTTACAGCAATAAAACAAAGGGCACTGCAAAATGTAAAGCTCAAGTTAAAAGCTAAAAAAAGGAAATGTCACAATTTTGTTGGGAGATACAGAAAGATTTTTTTTTTTCTTTGAAGACAGGATTCACAGGGATTTGTAAAATGAGGTACAGATTTTCTATAGGGATATCTGGCCTCTAATTTTTCTGAATCTTCTGCATTGAAAAATAACATTCATGGTATTCTGATTAAATGCTAGGATTATTAATATTATTATTATTACTATCGAGGCTGTATGAAATATTGAGCATTGAATTATTTTACCTCTGCAGGTCCTGTGGTAACCTAAGACCACAGGGTCTTATAGGTGAAAAGTAGTACCTAGAATATTGTTCCTACATGTCCTAGGAAAGTCACGCAGCAGGAAAATTATCCTACCCACAAAAGCTAAAAAAAAAATAAATTAAAAAAATAAAATAAAATTCTCCAGAACTAATGCCACAAAAAAATTCCCCACTTAGTCTCAAGTTATTTTCTGTAACCTCAGATGTGATTGGCAGCTTCAGCAAATAAGAAGACAAAAGGGAAGAAGGGTTGAAAATGGCCCCCAAACCCAAAGCACCGAGGTCTTCTATGCTGCCATCACCTCAAAACTCAACCTTTTCCACACAAAACCCCCACAGATACCATCTTACAGCATAACCTCAAATTCCATTTTAAATTGTTATACATTTAGGAAAAAAAACAAACAAGAACAACCACCATTAAAAAATGGGAAAACCTGTCAGATGTAAATTTATTTAGAAGTAACCCATCATTTAAGCATCTTGTTCAGGAACACTGAGCTGTTTATGGATCATCATCTCATTTCTGGAGGAGGCCACAACCACCTTGTGCCATTAAATTTTCTGTAGAGCCCAAAGCTCCCTCACATTCACTCTACATTATAAAAGAGCCATTCTCATACTTACTGAAATTATAAAGAGTGAGGTTCTTTATAAAGAGTGAGTGTGCTTTACAGAAAATGCATCAAAGTGCCACGGGATATTAAGAACTGTCAAATTTTAAAGCACAGAAAGCAGAATTTGAGAGGTAAAGAATGTCATCTAAATTTTGAATCCAAACTTCAGCAGAATTTAAGACTGAGGATGAATACACACTAATCATCCTCAAATCATTTTGCTGGATATCTCATCAGGCAAACAGAAAAAGTTGATAGCTGAACAGTTTGTATTTTTTTTTAAACAGTAACTTGGGTGGAATGTCTCAAGAACCAGCAGGTTAAATCTTTATCAAAAGAGGAATACACCTTTCAAATGAAGTGACTTAACAATTCTGAGGGGGTTTTGACACATATGACTTTGTTGAAAGTGAGATTTTTATTTACTCTAGAAAACCTTAAAAGCTGTGCTTGCACAATAGGGCAGCCACTTCCAACAGATGATTATACTAAACCAAAAAATGGCTTAGATGAGGGCATGACAAAATTGTTATTTTTTAAGAAGGAACCTATAGCCACAGCATCTTCAGGAAATAAATCAGGCAAGTCTGAGTGAGAACAGAATGAAGCATTGGCTTTCACTGAAAATCACCACTAACACTGTGGAGAAGGATCTTTGTAGATTAATTATATTTAAGTAAACCCAGAACTGCCTGGAGAAACAAGTATTTCATTACTCCTTTGCACATCTAGGTCAACATTTCAGGCAGATACAGCTATTGAGGGGCTGACAGAGAACATGGGCTGAGATCTGTGGAGGGACAGACACAGGAGCAGTACAAGAGGCAATGGATTCAAGTTTCAGCAGGATAACCTCCTCCTAAATATTAGGAATTACTGTGGTCAAACACTCAAAGAGGGTTCCAGACAGGCTGTGAAATCTCCATCCTTGGAGATACTCCAAATTCAACTGGAGAATGCCCAGAGCATCCCCAACCTGCTCTGAACAAGGATCTCCAGAAATCCCTTCCAACCTGAATTCCCAGACAGCACCACGGGCCTGGAACCTCCTCTCCCAGGAACTAACCCAAAGGTAGGTAACATGTTTACCTACAGTGTTCCATGTGTCTACAGGAGCACAGATTAACCCTCAGCTACTTAAATATACACAAATATTTACAATGGTTGGAATAACATTAACGGGTTAAAAAACCCACTGCTTTAAAAAAAAAAAAATCCCTCTCTAACATTAGTCTGCCAGTCTTGTATGAACAATTAAGTCTTTTCTTTTAAATTCTTTTCCTCAGCAGAAAATTAAAGCTTAGTATTTTTATCTTGAAAACCTATACTGCCAAGGAAGAAAGCCTAAAAAGGGTTTGTGTGACACCTGAAAGGTGATTTTTCTTTTTCAAACTGACATTTTCATCACATGGAAATCCTTAAAAGCTTTCCTCCATCTTTCCTCCAGTTTTCTGTTAGTTACCTTGCTCTCCTTTTTCTCAGCATTTTATTTAGTGTAGAAATACTGGCTTACTTTCTTTTTCTAGATCCTAACTATTCAGGCATCCTCATTCCCTTAAATTAATTCCTGGGACATTAACAGAACAAGCAATCTCATGGTCTGCCAGGGGAAATAAAGTATCACCTTGCTAATCACTGATCACAGAAAAAGGGTGAACAGTGTTAGAGTTTCACTAACTGCTGAATGCCCCATAAATATTTCTTAAATTACAAACTTTGATCATGAATCTTACCCAGCCAAGCTCCAGCTGCAAGCTAAATTTTATCCTCAGTGCCACAGACCAGCCCCACTGAAATCACCCCAGTGAGCTCCCAGCTGAGTCTGCAGAGTGATTTCATCTGGTCCTAAGGGAGAATTTCAGGGCTGGAGTTTAAAGCTGGCTGTAAATTCAACCCCCTCCCATCCCAGAACACAAATACCTGTGTTAGTGCCTCCCCTTGCACCAGAGCTAACACACAAAGTCCTGCACGGGGGCCAAGGCACAAATACTTGCAGGGTGAGACAAGATTCCAAAATATCACAGCTCCAAGTTCACAGGAGGAGAAGGATGGCTCTGAGGGAGACAGAAGCCATGGGAACAGCTCTGCCAAGGCTTCCCCACTGCTGCATCTTTCCACTGACAAGAGCACCTTGAAGACTGAAATCACTGAAAGTCCAATGAAATTCATTAAAAAACAAAATCAAGTCTTAGTTTTAAACACCTATGAAAATTTCATTTTACTGTGAGCAAACTTATGCTTATTGAATACATTAAAGAGAAATATAGCACAGAATAGAATTCTTCTAGTGGAATGCAGGCTTTGGACATTTTTTTTTTCCATTAGCAGTTCCCTGGACTATCAAAATTTATAGAAGATAAATCCAGTCAGAAACCCAATGTTCATGTGATCTCTTCCCTCACTTCACAACAGCATCCCATTTCCCTCCACAGCCAGTGTTAAGTCATTATTCCAGATGAATCCCCCTCCCTTTTCACAACTGAGAATTGATTTCCCTTAGATGCACGGGAAAAAGAGCAGGAAATGCTCTTCCTTTAAAAAAAAAACAGGAAACGAAAAAATTCTTAAAAAGACTTTTCCTGAATAATCATGCAAAGTATCCCGATCTTGCAAAGATATTTTAATTCAGAGACAGGCAATTAAGACAAGATTTCGTGGCGATGCTGAAGGATAAACATAAAAAAAAGTTGGTGGTACTCACTCAGGAAGGCAGCTGGCAAGATCCATCAGAAAAAGAATGAGGAGAGGAGATATTTTACCCAATTCACTTGCAGCTTTTTGCAACGGGCGATTTGCTAACATCCTATAGAAAGCGGGAAAAGCATCCCAAAGGCCCCTGGAATAATGCAGCCTTTCCATAACCCTCTATATTGTTCTGCTGGCTGCAGAACAGACACAAGAAGTTTCTCTACAGTGGCAGAACAACGAGCCCCTGCTGATGCTGAGATCGGGTTTGCTGCTATGGAGCAGAGCGACGGGACTTCGGGGTGACACGAGACATCCCCAAAATGCAATTTCAACAGCCTCGAGCTCAGCCGTGAGCAAACGACACAGTTCTTGCCTGCAAGGAGGAGAGCTTTTAAATCTCCTCCGTTTTTTTTTGGGGATTATTGATTAAATTTCCCCAGGTGTTGGGGGTTAGGCAGCACTGATGGACTCGCAGCACGCCGAAGCGCCACGTTACCTAACGCTGCTCCCAACACGGGCTTTCAAAATCTGAGAGCTCCTTTTAACAACCACCCCCAAGGCTGCTAAACTTAGAGAAGCAGAAACACCACCACCACCAGCCACTGAGTTTCTCCTGCCAAGCTTTCCTCTCTTCTTCTCCTTCTCCTGTGAAGAGGAGCTAAATGGTGCCACTCTGCAAGCCTGTATCCCTGGTTACACCGCGATGGAGCCGAGCCCCGGTGCTGACACGCTGCGTGACAAAGCTGGTGACAAAGCTGTCAAATTAGGATTTTGAACTCCATTTAACTCATCTCTGCACAGAAGTCAGGGAAAATCTGTACAGGCTTCTTCACTGTTAATGGAGTCTCCAAGATTCATGTCACCCTAGACAACTGCAGCAGTGGGATCAGCTGCATCCTACAGCACCTGTGTTTCCTCCACCAACTTTTAAGACAAATCCACTTTATTTAGACAAACACAGGACAAAGCCACTTAAATTTTTATTATCAAGTATTATTTTATCAAAAAAAACCCCCACCAAACCCAAAAACAAAATGGAAGTTGCCCTCACCACACACTTTATCAATCAAAAAAAAGGAAAATTCTCTTTTTCCTGAGCACCTGGTAAGGAACAGGCACGGCAGTATTTCCTTTTTTCAGATATGGAGATGGTTCCAGCAACAGTTTGACTACTTGACTGAAAAAGTCCTACCAGGTTTTTAAGTACTGCATTATTCAGGATCCCTCCAAGCAGGCCAAATGACTGAACTGAAAACACCAATGATGGCAGAAAAGACTCATCTGGAAGACAATTATTGCCAAATTAGGAGGATAAGAGATGAGCAGGACACTGCCTCTTTCATCCACAGCTGAGGGACAACAGAACATCTGACTCAGCTTCTCCTGAAAAAGGCTGAACTGGTTACACAGTGGTGTTTGTGAATAAACACAGAAAAAAATCCAAACCAAACCAACAAAAACCCCCAGCCAGCAGAGGGGAGAGGCAGGGAGTGCCCTGGGACATCTCCTGGCACCTCCCAGCTCCACACAGGGCAGGAATAATGAGATGTGGTCACCCCAGCAATCAAGAAAAGTGGCATATTTGGCCACTTGGACCAAAAGGCAGCTCACGGTGTAGAGGCACTCCGGTGTTATTTCCTGTGACTGTTCCAAGGGCTGCATTTATCCTCTGGGAAGTGCTATAAATAGATGGGATGTTTTCCAGAGGCAAGGCCATTAGTGGTCACTTTTACCCAAATATTGCCAAAGGACTATCTTCAGGTCCAGCATCCCAGCCCTCCCCTCAGCTGACAGGTTTTAATCATTTCTAGAAGAATAAAAAAGTGATTTCCCTAGCAAATAATTGATGGTCCCTTCCACTAGAACACAAATCAAGAATTTAACATATTCATATTAATTTCTCTCGTTCAATATATTTTTTGCTGTTATTTACCATGGAACACAACTGATTACAGAGAATTTAATCCATGCAGACTTTGCAAAGAAAACAACAATTTAAAGGTGTTTTAGTTGCTTAGTAAATTGGAAATTTAGTGGGTTTTTTAAACGTGTTTTTGGATACTGGGTCCAAACAGTTACTTTAATCACCTGAGGAAAATATTCAGTATTTATTTTGTTATAGCACAAGACCATCAAACCTCAATCAATATCTCACTGCTTTGAAAGAATAAATAGAAAGCAAAACCAAAAGAGTTTCCAAAGACATCTGCCCAATGGACTTAGTAGTCATTTCCACAACTGCAACATTTTATCAGCTATTTGAAAATACAGGATGCAGCTTCCCAGACAATCACAGTTGCTGCACACATTTGGTCCTAATTAAAGCAAGAAAACCAGTTTATTCCTGTAAAACACTTCCTAGCAGCAGTAGCTGCCAGTCACCTGGGAACTCTGAACGTGTTTTCCACTCAGGATTCTCAGGCCTTTGAAATTTGTTATTATTATCCAAAAGAGAAACCTTTACTGACCTTATTAGCAGAAGAGAAGGTAAAGCCATTTGTTACTTGAAGGCTTTCATACAAAGACCACCTACAGCGGGACTTAAGAAATGATCTTCATAACAAAAATTGCAGAGTATTTTTTTTTTTTTTAAAGAGCAGCATGCACTGGGCTGACAATTACTGGAAAACAGTTTAAAAACAGCACCATAAAGTTTTGTTTTCCCGTCTGACTCCACCTGGTATTTTAAGTGGCCAGTGGAAACATTTTACTTCAGCCTTTCACAATCAGCAATACAAAAAAAAATCAACTTTTTTTTTTGCTAATTACTATGTGCATTGTTTGCTGAAAATATAATTAATTTTTACCTACGAATTTCTAAAATTATTTCAAGTGAATTCCAACACCCCCTTATCCACAGCACAAGGATAAACAAAGCCTAAACTAAACAGATATTAACCTTCACAAGAATTCAGGATTATCTCAGCACATTCTGCAGTGAGTCAGCCCAGACTTATTTTACTCTTATCTGTCTTTTAGCGCCCATTGAAGGCATTTCCAAAATAAAGCCAGAGTTACTTCTATGTTTGAGTACAAACATTCCTCAGACAAATGCACACCCCTGTACACCAGCATCCCCCTCTCTCCAGGGGCTGGAGATTGGTTTGCACAGGCTGGGTGCCAGGTCACCTTGCTAAAAATTGTACTGCTGTGTCCTCCTGGTCACCACCACAAGGTACCCTTCCACATTTCCAGGAGTAGTTTCATGCTCACAGCTTATATCCCTGCTAATATTACTGGGAATTCTTCCTGTGCTTTATTTTGGTTTGCTTGATTTTATTCTTGCGCGGTGTTTGCGTTGGTTTTTTGTTGCCTTGGATTTAGGAGCACAGGTAATTATGTTTTCTGTTGCAAAGCTCCAATCAATATTTTTAGATTTACAATTTGAGAAGATTGCAAGAGTTATTTGAGGAGAGTTTGGTGAAACAAATAATTTTGGATGATGAGGGAAAGAACCAGAACTGTCAGGGGCATCAGAAATTCACCTGTAAGGAAACTGTATTTGAAGAGAACCACAACTGCACAAGGCCAACACAAAGTTTTGTAGTTCAGGGCTTAATCCAGTATATTACATAAAATAAAATGGCAGAGTTTCATTCTATTTAGGACTTTTCCTGAAAGGACACTTTGAAGAAGCATAAAGCAAAACCTCCTTCTGATCTCCTCTTTTTAGTTACTAAATGCTGCTCTGCATCCCGTGGAAATGGCACCTGGCTGAGGGATCCAGGGACACCTGGTCCTTAGGAATCTGCTGAGGCTGTTTCCTGCATCTGGGGCAGCTCTGCTCTGAAAGCTCATTCTGCTCCTTTTTATATCACTACAGTTTTGTATCATGAGATAGTAACAGCATTTGGCTCTCAGGTCTAAGATAAACAACTGATTGATTTAAGAGCACTGAGAAGAATCCATCACTGCCACAAGTGACATTTTTAAAAACATTCTGCTCTCAGAGCTCCCTTGCCTGCCAGAACAATGCTAAACAGGTAATTTATAATGATGTGCAGCAGCAACAGCACAAGTAAATACAGGCATGAGACCCAAACAGATTCCTATTTCAAAACTGTCAAGTTTGATTTCTAGTTTGGTTCAAATTTTTGTCTTTTCCCATCATGACATGTTTACCAAAGGGAAAGTGGAGGCAACTCTAGGGCAACATGTTGGGCACCAACAAGTATGAAAGATGTACAGGAGAAAAAACCCTGAATTATCATAATACTAACACTGAATGCTCTTTGTTGCAATACTAGTTAGCATGTAATTAGTGTGTACAATTAGTTATTAGCAACCTTCCCAGGAGAGACAGCAAGAATTTGCTGGAGTGTTTCAGATTTCTTAGAGGGCAGGGGAAAAAAAAAAAAAAACGGGCATTTGAATTTCAGGGCCGAGTTTGCATTAAGTTGTCAGTTTTATCATGGTAATCTGGAGCCAGAAACATTCATGTATTCAATGCACTCTGAAATTCAGATGGACACTTCCTGGTTTTTCTTAGGTTTCACTTTCAATCTCCATTAAACATCAGCATACATCCTTCTTTGACATATTTAATCTCAACACAAGAGGGAATCTTCCAGAAAGACAGGAGATCCTGCAATGTGAGGAAAAAGGAAGCCTACAACTATGCACTCACGATAAACCTGATTAAACAAATCCAGTTAAAATCTCATTCCTTTGTGGATAAGCACAGACCTCTACACAGATGCAAATTGTTTTCCAGTTATGCTGTAAACCCCCTCCTTCGGGGACTTTCCAATTTATGTCAATGTGTAATTAGCAAATGAATTGCTCTGCAGATTGCATTCAGTATTCTTCTCCTTTTCTTAAGTCCCCACCATAACCTTCCCCCCTTTCTCCACTTTCAAAACTCTCAAAATCATTTTCAACTTGTGGATTCTCAAGAAAATCAACTTCACATCATAAAAAACTAATGAGAACTGGCAGCTGGCCAACAAGTGACTTGGCAAAGGTAATCATCCTCCAGCACCCATAACCCAGGACACGACTGTCAGGGAGTTCAGGGTAAATACAAGCACAAACACCTGACTTGGTCACTATTTAATGAAATTTTACCCTTCCTTCCTCTACTGCCCCATCCCTGGAAATGTCCAAGGCCAGGCTGGATGGGGTTTGGAGCAATCTGATCTAGTGGAATGGCAGGGCTTGGAACTGGATGATCTTGAAGGTCCCTTACAATTCAAACCATTCTGTGACTGATGACACACAATTCATATGCTGAAACACAATCAGTACTTTTATAAGGTTGCATCAGTTATAACAAATGCAAATTGCTGCCAGTTAATCCTGTTTAGGAACTCTCAGATAAATACTTTTGGAAATCATTTCTTCACAGGTTATGCAGGTCACCTGTATGAAGCACAAGCAAACATTTCCTTTAACCCAAATGGGACATTCTGCCTTTCACTCTGGAGCCATTCTGAACCCTGGGAAGAGCCTTGGAGTACTTAAACTATTATTCTGTTTTTTTTTCATGGATCTCCTCCCTTTAAATACAGCACAACATCCACTGGAGGTACTAAAAGACTTTTATCTTCCTAAATTTCAACACATAGAACATCTCTCCTTATGAGACAGCTCCTACACCACCCTGGCCAACTTCCCAGCAGAGAGTCTGTCCCTGCAGCATTGTCCAGGATTCCTCCTCACTGCACCACCTCTGCCCCAAACATCCACTACAGCTTCTCACAGAATCACAAAGCTTGGAAAAGATCTCTGAGACAGAGTCCAGCCATTAACCCAACACTGACACATCAGAATTATCCCTGGACAGAACCACCAAGAGCTTCCACAGGATCAGGGCACTGAGAGGCAGCTGTTGCAGTCCATATCTTCTGATGAGAAGGTAAAAAAGGCAAGAAAGCAAAACAAGGCAAGGGAGAGAATTTTAAAAAACCCCAAAAGGTCAAAGATTAATTCCAAAAATGCCTGTGAAATACCTTCTTGAAGTGTTTTCCCTGAAATGCTTCACTTTACACTGCATTCATCAAATTGTTAATGTGTAATTTTTGTTGAAAGAAGTCCCATAAGCACATTTGAAAAAAAAATTTAAGGGTTTTGTGAACATATAAAAAGACATACTTTATAACTGTACCTTTCTCTCCAGGTGGTAAATGTTAGACCTTTCTCTGTGCTTGGCTGAAGCAAAGTATATAAATGATTAAATATTTTCTAGGAATGTGTCACTGCTGACCTCTGCTCTGCAGAATGCCTCTATCTGACCATCACTGGGAAAAACTGGCAAACCTCACACTGCAAACCAGCCTCAAAACCTACACCCACCATTCTGAGCTTCACCGAGGTGGACCTGCTGCATAAACACCAGGAGGCCACAAAAAAAGCTCTGAGAGATGGAGAACCCCTGGCATGGAGACAAACAAAGGGTTTGGAGTGTTAGCCTGGAGAAGAGAAGGCTCTGGAAGACCTTGGAGCCCCTTAAAGTGCCTGAAGGGGCTCCAAGAGAGCTGGAGAGTGACTTGGGACAAGGGATGGAGTGACAGGACAAGGGGGAATGCTTTCATACTGCCAGAGAGCAGGGATGGATGGGAGATTGGGAAGAAAATCTTCCTTGTGAGGGTGGAGAGGCCCTGGCACAGAAGCTGTGGCTGCCCCTGGATCCCTGGGAGTTTCCAAGGCCAGGTTGGAAGGGCTTGGAGCAACCTGGGATGGTGGAATGTGTCCCTGCCCATGGCAGGAGGAGGGATGGATGGGCTTTAAGGTCCCTTCCAACCCAAACCCTTCTGGGATCCTGTGAAAGCTTTCCTGTAATCAGATCCCTGGAAACCACATGTACGTGCACTCGTGGGTAACGAATGCAAGTATGTAAATATTCAGGCATGAAAATACAAGACAGCTTTTGTGGACAGAAATAAAGCAGCACTGTCTGCCAATTGTTAAATGCATGCTCAGAATGACTTTGGATAAAATTTGTATCTTGTTAAAAAAAACTCTTTACTAAGAGTGCTTCTAAAAAAGGCACACCTGGATTCTTCTACATGTGTCCACTGTAACAGCACCTTTGTGGCAGAATTTTCTTTATGGTGATTATGAGGATGGAAAGTAATTTATCTACCTCAAAGTGTTCCCAAAGGCAGGAACTCATCCTCAAGAGCTGGAAGCACATCCCTCCCTCTGGCTCCTGGAAGCCAGGGGAGGAGCCCCACACACCAAGGGAACGGCCAAGCTTTGCAAATCATCAAATAAACAAGAAAGTTTCAAATTTTACTGCTGATTGCAGCAGGCCAGGAAACAGCAAGATTCGTTTTACTGCCAATTCCAGCGGGAATCCTGGAGGACAAGTCAGGAAGCAGAGAGCTGCGGGGGTGGGGGAGAGCGTGGCAGGGAATAAAAATCAATACTTCACTTGCTACCAAGAAAATAAGGTTTGCAGCAGTGGCAGCAAACAACTGGGCAGTTACTCAGCAGAGAGGGCTTTAAGCAATATCATCAACAGGCAAACTGTAACTGCAGGCTGAGGTTCCTGAAATACTTGCCTCCTACAAATCTGTCCCGATATTTTACAAACATTTTTAAAGTTACATACACATTAGATTTTGGCAGATCAGGCATCCTTTATTTGGGGCTGCTCCTCTGTACAAAATAGGTCTTGCAGAGTCTTATTTTCCCATCTGTCAGGCTTTAAATATATTAATAAACATTCAGAAGAGACTAACAACTTCTTGAAAAATAAATAAAGAAAAAAAATCTCATTTCAAAGCCCCTGACACTCTTAGAATCCAAGCCTATCATATATTTATTCAGCTTTAACTCGCCATAAATTTTCTAGATAATAGAATTCTTGTTTCTAGTGCAGCCAATCACTTCTAATAATTGGGTTCTTCTCTTTACAAATCATACTTTATTATCTTGTACAAAGAAAACAAGAAGTGGCACTTTGCAAGTGATCATTTTGATAACAGGCTGAATAAAGCCTACAAGCTTTAGAACAGGACTTGCTCTGCTCATTTGGTTCAAGTTGATATTTTTACTGCGAGTATCTGTGTTATACAGTAGCAGCTGGCACTGAAAGGACTGGACTGTGTAAGACTCTTGTACTTTTTTTCTTGCCTTACAGCAAACATTCCAGAAATACAAAAAAAAGGCCGGAATTATAGCACAGATCACGTGGGATGTATTTTCACTCGGATCTATTTAGATGCTACTTATGCTTTCCATATTCATCCCATCCATGTCCATTTTATGCCTCAACCTCTCCGAGTAAAAATAAAGCAAGCTCCTTTCCAACTCCAGCAAAAGCAGAATTTATAGAAAACCAACATTTCCAACGGGAAACTCTTGAAAAGTGTCTGTGATGACATTAAAGAACAAAAAGCTTCTTCCCCCTGCGCCTGCCTACAGCCCTGGGAGTTCAGCAAACCCAAACCCAGTGAGATGTCACCCTGCTTGAGCTGAGCCCTGCAAATACAGCTGAGATCAGGAGCACCCACTAGAACCGACCCATGGAGACTTGGGAGATGCTGCTGAATGTTTCTGGGAGATGTTTCCAGCCAGGTTTCCACTGCTGAGAGGCATGGGATGGTTTACAATCCTCACCAGCAATCCAGATGTGAGCCTTATAAACATCTAAACAGGCTTGGTCTGCTGTAGTTTTATCAGCCCTTCTCTTGTTTCAGCTTGGAAGATTCCATCCCTTTCTGGAAATAATTCTGAGTTGGGATAAGGGGACACACAAAACCACCCAAATGGGTGGGCAGAGACCCTCAGACTTCTTCAGGGGAGCACCCACTGCCCAGGAGTGGCCAGGGCAGGTTGGGAGCCCATCTCAAACACCAGAGTATTCCCTGTGCCTCTGCCTGGGCTCCACAGCCTCAAAGGGCAGGATCTCATACTCTGCTCATCCCCCAAACAGGCTGGAGCACTGTGGCAGCTCTCTGCTCCTTCCTAGTCCTGCATACATCCTGAATATTTACATTCCTCACTGCTCTCCCAGCAAAATATATCCCCCAGGCAGGGAGGAGAAGGGTGAGCCACATTTTCCCCTATTGATTCATACAGGGAGCAAAACCTATGGAAGAATGTAGATAATTAGACATGGTTTTCCTTTCCTTTTTTTTTTCTAAGAAAATGTTAGCTCCTATGGACAGAAAAATTTCAAATACAATTGTCTAAATCTCTGTTGGCTGTGCATGAGTAATTGGCAAGTTCAACCCCTATGTTATTTCCATATCCAGGATTGCCTGAAACTGGATTTTTAATTGAAAATGTAATATTGAGTCCCAACCATGGTGGTCATTGCCAACAACTCAAAATTCAGTAGATAGCAAAAGTGCAATTGCTTACAGAGGGAATAGCTAAGATTTGATATCTATATAAAAATTGTGATCTAAATTTGCAGCCATTTTCATGTCGGATCAGTAACTTTTACTTGACAGCCAAACTCATAAATTCAATGTTCCATGATGGGAAAACAGGAACGTCCTTCACAACAACGACTAACTCAGAGAGGTTCATTTCTCTTGGCCTTTTGCCTTCCCAGCATTTCAGCTTTCATCCCTTTAAAGAAACAGAACCAGACCCGTTATCCAGAGGCTGATCTGGAATGTTGGGTTTAAACTCTGAAAGCTGAGGCCCGGCATCGATCACGCCGGGTTTTACTGATTATGTCAGAAATTGCAATTTGCATTTCTGAATAGTGAATTAACAAAATGTAGGTCGACTTTCTTGGGTTTCTTTTTTTNAGGCATGTTAAACTCCTAAAGACTTAAGTTAAATCACCACATTGAAGCCAGTATGAGTTTGAGGTGACAGCAAGCACTGCAAAGAAATGATCAAACTGCAGGTTACAGAGTGACTGAATATTTTGAATATTTGATATCCAGGCAAATTATCATTCCCATCTGCCAGTGCAGTCCTGCCTGTTAACTATGACCCTAAATCAAATCTTGGGTTACTACAGGTTACTACAGTCTCCCTGGAACATAAAACCTACTGTATGGCTACTCTGGTTTCATATAACAACTATGTCATTAGTTAATGATTTAAAATTTTACCCTCTGTGAGCAATTCACATTCCAGTGGACTGCTGGAGTGGTTTCCACGTCTTTTTTTTTTTTCCTTTTTTCCTCCCCTTTAAAAGCCACTTTAGTGTTAAAATTTTGAAGTCAATATTATAAAAATCTGTTGAAACAATGTCTCAGGATCATTAACATATGTTCAAGTGTTTGAGTACTCCGAATCTTGGTGATGTAATGGCAAAAAAAGTACATTCAAAGTATTTCCAGCTATATTCAATAACCAGTTGATTTTGCAGACACAAAGACACTTATTTTGGCTTTTAACTTGAGATCTTCATAACTCCTTATTTAAAATTATAATGAGTACTGCTCTCATTGCTGTTTTTTTCCAACTCTGTTTGAAAGAAAAGAAGGAAAAAAAGTTTGTGAAAGCATCCTCAGAGACTCACTCACACTGTGATTTTAAAAAAACCCTAATGGTTCAGGTTCCACTGCAAATCTTTTTCATATAATTCATTGCAGAAGACAATTCACATCTGTAGGGACACTAAAACATTCTGTTACTCTAAATAAACAGAAAATAGACACTCAGCTGACAGGGGAAGTTTATAGAAGCCAGGAAAGATTTATCTGAAGACAGAAAATAAAACACCACAGCCTGCAGGAGGTACCTGAAGGACTGGATTATTTTTCACTACTATTTAACTTGGCACTTGGAAACAGCCAGGAATTTGCATCATTTATGAGGATCAAATTAAAGCAGGCAGGTAAAAAAAGGGAAATTCATTTCTTTGGACTGAATGCCTGCTGCCCATCCGTGACCACACTCTCAATGTGACACTCAGGGCAGCTCTGTCAGCACTGATCAGTTTTCTATACATTTAACCATACAGATTTTACATTAGAGGTCTGTAAGCAATATGAATTAATAATAAAAAAAATAACCAGTTGATTTTATCTATACTGATTTATGGAGATACAGGCTTTCAGTTTCTCTTCATACGTTTTATTTATATTTTTTCTTAGTTGCTCACATTTGCCCCTGATAAAACAAACTTCTGTTCACATACTTAGGTCTCCATTTTAGCTTCGAGTTTGTTAATGTTCCCAAATTCCCGAAGTGCCACATGATCACAACATAAAATATTTCTGCAAAGAACTACTATTTCTGTTGCTTAAAAAACTAACAGGGAATTGAATTCTCCTTGAATTTAGTGTTCAAAGTATCTCCAGGCACCTACGTACTACTTCCAGTTGGGAGAACCTAAGTTTTTATTTCCCAGAACTAATTTAACAACACAGATAGGGACCAAAATCCTCCAGCAGCACCAACACCACAGGCATTTGAGAACATTACAACAATAATAATAATAAAATATGATTGTAGCAAAGCTTCCATGCTCAGCTTTCATTTTGACAGACAACTAAATCCAGTGCACCACCATGTGGCAACATATTAGGGAATGGTTCACATACCAAGACCTGTTTTTTTCCACCTCCAAAATTTTTTGCTATTTCTTAAAAAATAAACATCAACAAATCCCTCTTAGTGTTTATAAGCTCCCCCTTAACAAGTTGCCACAGCTTCACTCACTTCAAAAGCCATTTTTTAATACACCTGGACTAGCGAGAAAATGCTTGAGCATTTTCATTTGTAAAATACAGTATTTACCCAAAAATGTAACTGCTCCAGGACCAGAGAACCAGCTCTGTTTCTTGCCAACCTCGCTCCCTTGCACAGGAGAAATCTGGCAAAAGCCTATACTCCACATCGAATTCCTTTTAAAGTATAAAGTACATTTAAAAAAAATAAATCAAGCTAAATGCTGGTCTCACATCTGATTAAAAGCTTAGAAAAAACCTTGGGAAAAAATCAAAACCTTGAAGGTATACACATGCATTATTTAGCAGCTGCTCAGTTACTCTGGAACTGCCTCTCTCCAGCTTAACAACAAGAAAATATTTTTTTTTTTTTTTCCACGAGAAATACCAACACAAGGTCTCAACAACCCTAAGAAAACCGTGATTCTCAAAGCCACCACATGCCACTCAGTACCCTGGAATTTCCTTTCTGCAGCCAAATGCTAAACTCAGAGGAAAAAAACAAAAAACAGCTTTTCATTAAACTGGACAGCCTTGCCTCACACAGCACAGCGCTGCCGTATTTCACCATATCGCAAAACTGCAGAATTCAGGCTCAGCTGATTCTGGATTTCACGAAACAGAGAGCTAATTCATTACGCCTTAAGATATTTGCGAGCCATTTTGTACCAATACACCGAGCTCCACCTGAATTAGCAGCAAAGAACCCAGCACAGCCTCCTGCCAGGAGCCTTATCTGGATTCCCCATCTCCGCTCCGGGCTCTTTCTCTAGCACCTCACCGGACCTAAAACCACTCGAGCTCTGCTAAAACCGCTCCGAAATCTGTCAGAAATTTGGGTGCCGCGATGTGCAGCCATGCCAGGGAGGCAGGCAGAGCAGAGGGTTCCCACAAGCTCCGTACTTCGAGCACTGGGCAAACCTGTAGGGGAAGGGGTTGGAGCAAGCAGCGCTCTCTCCTCGCAGAGCCCAGGACGGACGGACCCGCGGTTCTCCTGCTGCAAAAGTTGCTCCGGAGCGATTCGAAAGTCTTACCACAGAGCTCATCGTCAAAGCAACGCATGTAATGTAACCACATGAAAAAAAAAAACCAAAACACACACCCAAAAAGTCGAAAAAAAAAAAAAAGATAATTCACCTCCTGCTTGAAGATGACGCTGGAGTTTCCTCATCTCCAACTCCAGCTCCCCTCCTTCCCCTCTCCCCCAGCCCAGCCCTGCTAACACGAAGCCTGAAAAGCTCCTTCTCTGCAACGAAGACCATCATGATTTTCTGCCAAAGACAAACCAATAGCAAGAACACAATGCACATTATGCAAGTTACTGCAGAGTTATGCAAGTTAGATGCATATTTTCCCTCGCTCCGCCGAGGACTCCGAAGCCACTTGTTTGATGTGGATGCCTGCTCTTATTCCGAGCTGTCAAAGCTTCCTCTGCTTGTCTCAACTGGCTTTTTCACACTAAAATTTCAAGATATTAACGAAACCCTTCCATTACATACAACAACACAGGCCATTAAAACCACAGCTTGTGAGCACAGTATCACATATGTCGACCCCAAAGCAGGTCTTAGGAGACACGGTAGGCAGAGCACAGCACCTTATTTACTGTGGATACCCCACGCTCCACATTGCCAGAACAGAGCAAAGCATCAGAAATCTCCTGAGCCAAACCAGGCCTCGTGGTGGAAGTACCACCTCACAAGCAAAGGGAATTAAAGAGTTACATAAACACTCCTATGGTGAAAAGAAATAATTTTTTGTTCAAACACCCCCCAAATCTGATGGCTCTTTTTTGTTTTTAATCTACCTCTGTAATTCTGCAGTCAGCACTAGTGAAGCAAGAAGACAGAGATTTCACATATGGCTTTACAGTCAAAAGTAACTGGGAGCAACTTCTCTGACAGTATAGGAGCCCTGACTCTTTCCAAGATGAGCCACACCAAAATGCAAGCTTTTTGGGCACGAAATCCATCCATTTCAGGGGGCAATCTACCATTTTAGACAACTGCTCCGAGATCTGACTGTACCTACCAAGGAACATGGACATAACTCTATTTCTGATTTCTGCCCTTTCTCCCCTATTTACCAGCACCTCCTATGACAAAAAAAACGACACTCAAAGAACTTCCCAAAGCCGTGAAGAAGCCCCCAGAACTTGAATCCTCCTGCTCATCCAACAGACGCAAGGACACAACCACTTACAGCCCCAAGCCTGCTCCAAGCTTCTGAAAGCAAACAAGGTTGAGAGCACTCGTCAACATCCAGACTTTGGAGGGAAGCAGCTCCTTTGGCCAGGCTGGATTCATCTCATCTGGGAGTAAAACCCAATCCAAGTGTGATGCCTTACGCAAGCAACAACTATTTATCTAAGGAGTTAAATAGAGCCTGCTTTATCATTGGAGAAACCTCCAACATCCAATAAACCTGAAAGCTGCACAGATTTCTGAAATGGGAGGAAGAGAGGAACACATGAAAGAAATCTGGTTAAAAAAAAAAACAAAAAAAAGAAGAGGGGAAAAGAATCTAAAAATCTTTACAGCACCTATTTCAAAATCTTCCAACACACCCAGCACAGGTATCCCTTCCCTGGAGCAGGGCACCAACTGCACAGTGACCACCTTATAAAGTTACCTCCCCAAACCTCGGGGAACAAGAGTATTTTTTTTAAAATGACTGATGAAATTCGGCATTTAAACACTTTTAATAAGTTCTCAGCTGTATCCAGCGAGCAGTTTCAGAGACCCTTCGCACAAATACCTTCACCCAATAAAAAAAAAAATAAATAAAAAAAAAAGCCCAAACCCAACAAGCCCTCTATTCCCAGCAGCCTAGAGAGGATTATACGGTCACTGAAGAATGCGAGTTGTTACTACGTGNGGGTTGTTATTAACAGGATTTTTAAAAAGAAAGAAAAAAAAAAAAAAAAAAAAAAAATCACGGAGAAAGACAGAAAGCAGCTCACCTTTATCCTGAGTGCAGGACAGGATCTCCTCCTCTTTGGGGTTAGTCACCTGGGTGATAATGGACGGGTTGTCCATGGAAACAGAGTGAGATTCCACCTGGCTATTTCCCTCTCAGAGGCAGGCTTGTGTGCGGGGGGGGTGTTGGGGG
>VZTB01015772.1:614334-684952 GCA_013397245.1 Thryothorus ludovicianus
GGGCCCGGCTCAGCTCGGCCGCCATTTCCCGCCTCGGGCTGCGCGGGAAAAAATAAATCAGGGAATGGGAATTGTTTAGGTGGGGAAAAGAGCTGTGGGGGCAATGGGTTCGACCTGTGGGCCAGCGCCGCTGTGTCGGCCACTGAGTGCCACGTGCGGGCTTTCCTTAGACACCTGCAGGAACGGTGATTCCACCACCTCAGTGTGGCGTCCTGTTTCTAGTCTCTAATCAACTTTTCTGTTAAGGAATTCTTCCTGATGTCCAACCTAAGCTCTCGTGGCACAGCTGGAGGCTGTTTCCTTTTATCCTGTCCCTGGGAGCAGAGATTGGCCCCCCCGACTGTCCCTGTCAGGAGCTGTGCAGAGCCAGAAGGGCCCCCCTGAGCCTCCTTTCCTCCAGGCTGAGCCCCCCCAGCTCCCTCAGCTGCTCCCGGTGCTCCAGAGCCTTCCCCAGCTCTGTTCCCTTCCCTGGACCTGAACAATAATGGGTTCATGAACGGGTATAAAGCATCCAATTAGAAGATGCGTGAAGTATTTTTACAGGTGACTGTGAGGTGTCTTTTTCAGAAGCAAGTGTGTAGCTCAGATCACAGAACCACTCAGTTTGGAAGGGACCACAGTGGATCATCCTGTCCCCCATCCCTGCTCCAGCGGGAGGACCCCAGCAGAGCCATCCAGAGCACATGGCACAGGATTGTGTCTGGACAGTTCTGGAATATCCCCAGGGATAGGAGACTCCACGCTGTCTCTGGTCACTGCACAAGAAGATCTGCCTCATGTCCAGGGGGAACTTTCTGGGCTCAGATCCTGCCCGTTCCTCTGGTGCCATTGCTGGACCGCACAGGGCAGGGCCTGGCCCGTGCTCAGAGCTGACAGACATTGGTGAGGTCCCCTCTCAGTGCATCCCCTCAAGGCTGAACAGCCCCAGCACCCTCAGCTTTTCCTCATAGGAGAGATGCCCCAGTCCTTTAATCTTCTTTGTAGTCTCTGCTGGACCCACCCCAGGAGCTCCATGTCCCTTCTGTATTGCAGAGGCACCGATGGCAGGCTTGGCTGCTTTTCTCTCAGCAAATACCCTCTGTCTTTTTCCTAAAAGGCATGTATACCTCTCCAGGAATTCCCAGGGCTGCTGTTTGCTGGTGCATGAGGATATAAACTGTGGTGTACCTGTCTTGCTCCAACCCTTCTTGGTGCTTGCCATTACCCAGAGCCTTGGGCCCAATAGTGGGAAAAGTACACCAGGAAACCCACCCCAAATAATGGATCTTTTGTGGGGCTGCCAGAGCGTGAAACCAAGAGAAAACCTGTAAAAAAGCATGGTGGTGTATTTAACATAAGTAAGGAATTGTAGCCTCCTTTGCCTCCTAGAAAAAAAAAAAAATCTGATGTATATTCAAGCCTCTATTGTAACCTTGCTACACTAAAGATAGATGTAGTTTTATAATTAATTAAATAAATAAATAAATGGGGGAAATCCTTCTGTAGCCAGCATAGACCCAGGCAACATGAATTTTAGTAATATTGGTTACAACTACCTTCTTTTTGCACTAAAACAGAAAACCATTGACCATTTGTATTAACAAAATATTTATAAATTTATCTATGAACAGTCTTACCTAACAGTAACAAAACCGTGGCATTGATTCCCCATCCCTGGAAGTGCCCAAGGCCAGGCTGGATTGGGGCTTGGAGTAACCTGGGATAGTGGAAGTTGTTCCTGCTCATGGCAAGGGGTTGGAACTGGACGAATTTTAAAGTCCCTTCCAACCCCAGCCATTCTGGGATTCTGTGATTCCTTTCAGCTGCCAAGCCGGGTTGCAGAAATGACCATTGTGTTTAATTCCAGCTGTTTTTGTTGCAGCTCTTCCTCACTGAGAAAGAAGGCTACAGGCCCAGCCTCCAGGAATTTCTGCTCTGCAGCAGTGCCACATCCAGTTTCTGGAGAAAATGACTTTACAGCTCAGGGGCTTTGTTTCATTCCTGCAGTCAACAGATTTAAACATTTTGCTGTGCGCCTTCAAACCACTGAGTGTTTTTTTCAACGTACAAAAAGTCATTCCAAATCTACCTGTGCTTTCTGTCTCCCAAACTAACACTCCCTCCAGAGCAGTACAGGCAGAGATACCTGTATTGCAGGTTTCTGGGACTCGTATTTTAGGTTTTCCTGTCCTGCTCTTATGACAAACCCTTGCACGGGGAGTGAGCGCGATGCCACTGCTTGCATTGCATCCAGCTGTGCAAGTTCCAACCTGCTCCTTGGCTTTGGCTTCTCCAGACGAGAGTCTTGCAGTCAGAACCAGTCGCTCGCAGGCTGGATGGGGCACAGAGGAGCAGGAGCTGGCTGGTGGAATGAGCCCTGCTGCCTCTGAAGGCTGGGAGCTGCTGCTCCTGAGCTATTATGCAGCTTTATCATAGCACTGGTTGTGTCGTAACCCTGCGAGTGCTTGATCTTTTACCCACCCAGGCACTCGCAGGCATTTTTAATTATCCGAGGGTTAATTTGCATAGGAGCTTTTGCTGAAACAATAAATTCATACCTCTGTTATTATCTGGTATGAGTTTCTGTATCAATATTTATATTTGGGTAAAACCAAAGAAGCTTCCTGCTACCATTGAGACAAAAGAATTGCTTCAGAGAAAGTTCAGGAGTCAGCCAGCGCTAAGAACACCTTCCACTTCTTTGCAGGGAAAGGGAAATTGTAGTGTGTGGTGGGAGAACATGCCTTCCAATGCCTCTTTTCTATGCAGAGATGAGGAGACAGAAACATCTTGTCTGATGAAAAGCACGTTTGGCAAGGCTTGACAAATACAATGTTCACCTGGAGCCAATGTGGTCTGTGTGATTTTAATGCTGGTAAGATCGTTCCTGCAACTCATGCTGTAAAACTCCAGCCCAACAGCTCATTGTGTGTTCATTTTCATCAGAGATTCGGTATTTGCTTCAGTTTGGAGGGGGAACTGCTGTTTGTGGTGATATGTAAGGGGAAGTAGGGTGAGGTTGTACCACGAGGGGTTCAATCTCCCCGTGCTTGTCCCTTTGCTGCTGCCATGCAGCTCCCTCACCCCTCCAGCCCAAGGTGGGGAGCAGAAAAGCAGGATGCTGGCAGCGCAGGAGGAGCTGAGGAAAGCCCATACTCTCCTGGGGCAGAGGGAAGCAGAATGGAAGCTGAGGAAGCACAGTTGTTCTTGTCCCGGCAGCGCTGCTGTAACCTCGGAAACAGGTCCCTTCCCCTGGGCATGGGATCGGCCTCTCCCACCCCCTGCACGTTCCTGTGCCAGTTATGAGATAGATGTTACAGAATCAAGAGCAATCCATATTGTATCCTTTCTGTTTTTACTTTAGGAACACTCTGAAGTGTGTACAGTATCTTCTGTCTGTGTTTCTTTGTGTGCTACACGAGCTAAATCCTGAATAATCTCATGGAACAAGGGAATGTTTTCATCTCCCTGTCACAGATCAGAGGTGGAGGTACAGACAAAACAATGCTTAGCAGGGAATTGCAGCACCAGCTAATAGGAGATCCAGGTTTTCATCATGACTTCTGACATTTGTCCTTGCTACTAAAATGTGTCCCTCTTCCAATGCCACAGGATGTTTTATAATGGGGGGGAGGGGGGATGTTTTTAGCAGAACTGTTCTACATTAAAAGGAAGCATTTATTTTCATTGGTATCAGCTCTGTGAAGTCTTGACCCTGGGCCTACAATGGGAGTTTTATCCTTGACTTTAATGGGAGAACAATCAAGGTCTCATGATATTACATCCTAAAGAAAGGAAAATACTGCAGTTTGTATCAATAAGATAAATGTCTCATACTTAGTGTAAGCGGCTATATTCTTGCAATAAATGGTTTATTAGATTGATTAAATGTCTTAACTTCACCTCGGCTATTAATCACTTTTGGCAGCTGTTTACTGCTTTGTATACTTTGAAGTAATGGGCATTATTCCTTAATTATCTCATTGCAGCTCAGTCATTGTTTCCTAAATAGTGCCATTAGAATGGTAAATTGCAACAGTAAAACAGTGTCAATAGGAAGTTATGAAGTTCCCATTTTATGATACATTCATAAAGTTAACTCAATCTAGTCAAAATATGGCTGTGGTTTCCACACAGTGACCTATTTGCTATGACAGAAGAGATTCTGATGAGAAAACAGTTGAGCATTAAATGTGCTGGGACTGCTTTTGCCCAAGTAAAACATAGTATATTCCCTGTTGGAATATATGTGCATATCAGAATTTATTAAACTAGTGCTTGTTTGATCACTTTTGGTTTCACTGAGTGCTGTGAATTCCGAGGATTTCGTGCCTTTGAATACAATGCATTTATTCCTGTGGAAAAAAAATGAGAAAACTCCAAGCAGTCATTTAGTCAGCTATCATTTAGATGTTACTATTGTCATTCCACGGAAGGATAAGAGAGAACCAAATCAATCAGAAGAAATGGCTGCTTTTAGTTTTATCTCCAAATCTGGCAGCAAGTCATAATGTAGCAGTTGTACAACAATTTCCATTCCGAGTCCCTTTTTCAGTCAACTGTAACTGTCCTGAACTTTAACATTATGAGTTGTCTGTTTCAGGCTGAGTTGTTTGGGTGGAATCAGTATTACTGTCAATCTGAGAAAGAGTCATGAAACTGGCTTTCAAGTACTGTAACAGAAATTGTCTCCGTTCTTTCTCCCTAATAAAGGTTTTTTAGGGGAAAAGTAACATCGAAAATTATGAGTTCTTGGGAGTTTTTTGTTCTTCTGGGGTTTTTACTGTGGACATGATAGAAAATGTAATTCCATACCTTGGGTTAAATTAGTGCTGAAGACAAGGTGAATGGGTTTTTTACTAACATTAACAATTTAACCCCAGATTTCTGTAGACTCCTAATCCAGAAGCTTTGATCAAGGAAACCAACTAAGATGATGCCTCACTGTGCCAGATGTCAGACACCCCGGGGAGAAACGATGCCTGAAAAGTGTTCTGCCTGGAGGGAAGCAAACATATAATTAAAATGCCTGGCTGTAATTTCAGTTCTGGGTTGAATTCAGCTGGTGACCCATGGCTGGAAGGCTCTGAGGGCTCATCACCAGGTGACCTACAAGTGACATATCCAGTTCTACCTAACTGCTAATGCTACACCTTTGCAAGGCACCTTGCTTTTTTTTTTGTTTTGTTTTTGTTTTTGGCAGGCAACCAAATCGTGTTCCAGCCTTGTCAAAGGCTGCTGAAGTGTCTCATTCATGTACTCATTGCATCTTCTAGTTCACCTGGTCAAGCTTAAACAGTCTCCTGCTGCCCTAAGGTGCTCCTCAACCTCTCAGAGCTGGCGGGGAGCTGCCACCAGGAATCAGCTGGCAGAAACATTTGTAACAAAGCTCTCTCACAGTCAAACCCAGGTGACTGAAGGCAACAGGTCACATTCTTTAGCCCAAATGATTTGTCCTAGACCAGATCAGGGCTTACTCTGAATCTTGCAAACTCCAGAAGCAATAGCACAGGGCCAAAACCCAACCATTTAGGGAGCAACAGCAGCTTCAAGCAGGGCATGTAGTTGTTTATCTGCAGCCTTGGACCGTATTCATGGTACAGAGAGGTGGCAGGTGCCCAATCCCTGGAAACATTCAAGGTCAGGTTGGATGGGGCTCTGAGCAACCTGATCTGGTTGAAGATGTCCCTGCCCATGGCAGGGACTAAGTGACTTTGAAAGGTCTCTTCCATCCTGAGTCGTTCCATGATTCTACAACCTTTTGATGTTGGTGAGCGATGAGAGGTGGGACATGTCAACAGTAGCAGGGCTTCACTTTTGATTGTTCTGCTGTTTCACTTGAGCACAGGAGTGGAACAGGATAAAAGGTGGCTTTGCCCTTATCTGGTTACCCATTGTGAGAGCTCTGTTCTCCAGTATCCTGCTGCTGCATTCCTGCCAATATGGCTCTAGAGGCTTGGCTTCCTTTTCAGTTTCACTGCTTGTCAGAGAGTTTATCTGTGAAACAGATATAACAACAGCTAATCTCATGTTATGGTTCCGTGGCTGTTTATAACTCCTATTAATAGCAACCGTGGAAAGCCTGAGAGTGGATTTTATAAGGCACTGGGGTAACCAGTTACTGCACATTCCCCTGAGGCTACGTAGCATCAAGTGTAGCAGCTCGTCCTTTCCAGACTAGGTCATGATCATCTTAACTCTGGCTTTCCCTTCTTTTGGGGATTTGACTTCATGCATGCTCTTGGTAATTCTTTCTGAGACATGATTCGGAAGCAATTGATTTTGCTCTATGATTTATGCTTACAGAGATTCCTACTGATTTGCAAGAGGCTCCATAGTTAAGCTCTACCTTGTGCATCAGCTCCAGTGAGGATTTCGCAGCCCTTAAAAAGGATTGGCTGGACTTTCACGGAAGGGAAATAGGATGGGTCCATGATGCTTTGATAACTCTTAGAGGTTCACATTTTTAAATGCTTCTAAATGTTCAGCATTCTCATTCCAGCTTTAGAAGTGTGTGTTTTAGCCCCCAAATGTGGGAAATGTTTGTGTAATATGTGATTCAGTGAGGCATTGATCATTGTCACATATAAAACAGGACAACAAACACCACCTTACCGACAGGTACATGATGGGATTGCTGAGTTAACAAGACCAATGGTCAATACAAGCCACGTTAGTGACACAGTTGTGGTTTCCCATGAGGCACAGCAAACATGGGAAGCTATTTGTCTACCAATTCTGGGGCAACCAGCTGAGGAGCTGTGGGAAAGTAAGAAAGCCCTGGCTTTGTGGAGGATGAAACGGGATAAGAAAGTCATGACAAAGACCTGAAACAGCCCTCGGCAAGGACTGCAGGTCATCTTGGCACATGGGAGCAGTAATTTATTCCAGGAGTCACTGCTGAAATCATTAGTGTGAGCTGTGGAATAAAGCAATAGTATGAATAAAGGCAGTAGAATCTGGCCTAATTGAGAAACAGAAAAGGAGGGGTGAGGAACACGAAAAGTCTTGTAAGTGCAATGTCCTGTCATCTGAGTCAACTGATAGTCATGGTAAGTAGCCATCTAATTTATTTTTTAAAGGACTCCTCACAGGAAAAACCTGCTGACTGCTGGAAAAATAAAGTCAAAACGATTAAGAATTGCAATGAGAAATTCTAGTCACTGCCTAATTCTATGCCTTTCATTTCAAATTGCATAAATGGTAACTTAGCTTTTGGCCTCATGCCTAGAGAAGCACCTGAGAACACATCATTGCATCATCATCGAGAGTCCATTGGCCTTTTTTAATTATGGGCTGGCTGTGGAAAGTGAAGTGGCATGGTTGGTTAAGGTTGATACTAGACTATGCTAGCAGTGAGTGGCTACCACAAAAAATGCTGGCATAGGAACCACAGGCACTCTTTGAAGCCTTTGGAGCAATGATGCTTCCACTTGCACCATTTGTCTAATTGAAATTTCATTTACGTGGCTGCTAGTGGAACCTGAGAGTGTCAGGAATGTGAAAGAGCATTTTGCACAATATGGTGTGGTCTGTGTGGCTGGAAGTAGAGAAATGAGAGTCAAAGTGGGGAGGTTTGAGTGAAGGAAAGAGGACAGATTTTTGAAAGGCATCTGTGAATTCTGTACGCAAACTATGAGGGGAAAGTGTAGATGGAGGAAAAGAAAATGGACTACAGAAAGAGGAGGAAATAGGAAATCCTTGAAGAAGAGCTCCTAACAACTCTTGATGTTTCAATCCTAGTGTTTTTCCCCTCAGAAATTCAAATGTAGAGTGATCTTCAGCACCCAGTTGCTGGAGAGCTTCCAAGAAACCTGGTGGCCTTTGTTGGGAAAAGGAGCTTTAGATATTGGAAAAGCAGAGATGATTTAAAGGAATTTTGTGGCCGTCCTTGGAAATAGTCTCCAATTGTCTCTTTTGCTACCCGTGTAATAAAAAGGAATCCAATTCTGAATTCTCCATATAACTTTACTGTCCTGAACATGTAAAGCAACACAGGTGCTGCTGCCTGACTGGTTTCTGGTGATTCCCAAAGCCAGAGGCACTGGCCACCCACCACTTGTTTAGAGCAATATCCTCCACTTTTCACTGTAGAATTTGTATTCCAGTGAAAAAGGCCATGAAAAATGTTCCCTGATAAATATCTACAAATAACAGAAGTGTCTAAGCATCAGGAAGAAGCACTTATGTAGGGAGACCAGAATGAAATTGAGCTTAATAAAAATATTTGATTGTGAGATCAAGATAATTCAGTAATCCTGTCAAAACTAGTCTCGCTGTGCTGGGTGCTGTACAAAAAGTAGTAGGAAGTGACCCACAGCATAAAGATCTACAGTTTTAAGTGTCAAAGGAAATATAATTTCCTGTGGAAAACTGAAGCATAGAAAGAGTAATTCAACTGCAATTACACAGCCAATTTCTGGCAGGGTTGGGACTACCCAGGCTGCTCCCTCTCCTGTCCGAGGCTGAAGCTACCCTTTGAGACCTTGAAAATCAACCTGGTAAAGGCACAGGAAGGGTGCAGTAGGTCGTGTACCCCTCCTGGAAGCCAGGCCATGTCCATAATTCCTGGTGCCGTGGCCCAGCCGTGAGGAGGAGCAGGCCCGTGAGGATCAGCGGGACGCGGGAGCTCAGCGCTGCGAGCGCACACAAAGGGCTCACGGAGCGTGCACGATCGCCTCATGCAAGCACAGAGCAATCGTTTGTTAGAGAGGTGCCAAGTGGGAAAACGTAACCCATGCTGGGTCAGTGGGTCACCGGGAAGCCTCCGCTTGTTTATTTTTGGATTCGCCGTCCCAGCAGGATCCTGCTGAGCTGAGATTCTCACACGGGCCGTTCCCAACCTAAAGCCTGTCCCAAGCCACCAACTTAATGAGTGCCAGGGGTGTCGTGCACGTGGCTGGAGTGCAAGCAGAGAGGTGCAGCGCTCTCAGATGAAGATGTGTGGGCAGCAAGCCTGTCACAGCAACAGAGTGTGATATCAGTGCTCCAGAGACTGATATGCCCTGTTAATTCAATTAATTGCTTCTTCAGCTTGGTTGAGAGATCAGCCTGTGAAATACAAATATCTCAAGCCAAACAATTTTTTCCTTGTGTGCTCTGGGTAACGTGTTCTACACATGGCTGTCTGTCAAGTGTTCACCTGCATTTTGATGTTCCCAGGTGATTTTCTCCAGGCTTCACAGGACAGCTATCCTACATTTCACTTCCCCTTGGGTCAGTAAATGAAATATTTTCCTTGCATACTTGTGTTGTGTTCATTTGGGGATATATTTATGACTGGGTACAAGTCAAACTGGTATTTATAGACTTTGATAAAGGTGGAAAACAGGCAGGGTGTTGGTCCAAGCATCTCTTGCAATGCTTTGCCCCTGGCCACTCATCCCACAGCTCCATGCAGCAGGAACGTTCTCCATCCCATTTGCATGCAGGGGAGGCTTTGAACAGCCTGAATTTTCCCCTTGGCTTAAGGCCCTTTGCAAGATCCACACACTGTTTAGGTTCTTTATGCATTAGCTTTTACCAGAATAGTTAAATAATTAAGACAGCTTAATTATCACTGGCCAATATACTGATAAATTAATTACTTGGGCTTACATTGGCTGCTGTTTATATGACCATGTGGGTTGTTTGCAAGGATTTAAACGGCTCCAGCTACAAGTGGGACTGGTGGAGTTGTGGAGGGCTGGTACTTTTTGAGAGAGTTGGGTTTTGACCTGGTGGGGAACCCTGAGCTCTCTCCCTGAGGAGGGATTTGTGGCTCAGGGCTTGGGTTGAATGTCCGGGGTGCCTGGGCCTGAGACAAAACCAACAAGCAGCTCTTAGGACACCTGCTTGACCTGCACTGCTTTGATTTAAGGAAATTAAACTGTACCCCATAGAGAAAGAGCTGAAATCCTGCTGCTTTTGGGAATGTTGTTTCAATGTACTTGTTCAGTGAGTTGGCCTGGTAGTTTACAATTCAGAAACCCCGGAGCACTTGTGAATTGTGAGGGAAGTACACTATTCATTATCTGCTGTCAGGCATTCATCATGCCAGCGTAAGCTTCAATCCTCTCATCAGGATGCAGAACATTACTTATGACCAGTCACAGGCCATGAATAATGGCTTAACGAAATGAACAGTTCTCCAGCAATTCAGACCCAGGTTTGTTAATCAAAACTATTCAGAGCCAGATTCTGGCACCCCCTCAAACACTCTGAATAACACCTACCCCCAACGCACCCTCTTTGCTTTTAATTGTATTTATAGTTTAGCAAACTTTTTTTTTTGTTGTTTTTTGAAAAAATCTGGCAGACCTCATCCAACAGTGAAAGTTTTCATGCAAAACACTGAAGTTTGTCTGCACGAAAATAAGTAGTTCTTGTCTCATTTTGCATTAGCACTTGCTGTACAAAACCACTTTGGCAGCGATGATGAATCTGCATGTCTTTTCCAGATGGGATTTCCATGCTGGTCAGCAGCTAAGCGCTGCCTGAAGCTAAGCATTGACTTAAACATATCTTTTATTCTTTATGTGGCAAAAGTAAATCGAGTGACATATTCTTTATGGGACCTCGTGCACAGCAGTAAAATGGCATGGTCATGTTCACCCATGGGTAGGATTAGGCCCTGTTCTGATTGGTGTTTCACACCAACAGCAGTTCTCTCTTGTATATTGCCAAACACACTTCAAGCTGCTGGGAAGTGGAATATAGCAGTGTATTTGCAACCCAGTCCCCAAATATTCCTCTACAAATGTTCAAAGCAGCTGGTAGATCAAACTCTTTTCCCCAGTCGTAGGAGGCATCTTAATTTTTTTGGTATTCTGAACTATGCCAAGGAAGCTGGTGCTTCATTTCCAGAACCAGGGATTGATTAAGTTGGAACATTTTTCACATGGGCAGATAGTGATGGGGCAAGGGGAAGTGGTTTTAAACTTAAAGAGAACAGGTTTAGATTGAATATTAGGAAGAAATTCTTCCCTGTGACGATGATGAGGCCCTGGCACAGGTTGCCCAGAGAAGTTGTGGACTGTCCATCGCAGGAAGTATTTGAGGCCAGGTTGGACTGGTCTGATGGAAGGTGTCCCTGCCCATGGCAGAGGGTTGGAATGAGATGGTTTTAAGATCTCTTCCCACCCAAACCATTCTATGATTCCATAACTCCATGACTTCGTTAATGGAGAGCTCTCTGGGCAGTTGATACAAGGTAAAGCCATGGAAATGTTCAACGGAGTCTTGTATCTCTGCTAATCTCTTGGCACTGTAAATCACAGCCTTGGCTGTCACTGCACGTACCAGGTAAGACCCCAGGAGTGGTTCCCCAGTGCTGTTTTGGGGTATGGGACTACCAGCAGATGTGGAGGTGTAATGGTATGTCCAGGATCCTCAATGAATTCCTACTCCTCTGGTATTCTTGGGATGAAACTCCCCATGAGACTCTCAGGGATGTAGTTACCAACTTCCATTGTGGTCAGACTCCTCTATGTGTTTGAACAGAGCTCTTTATTTTATTTTACATATTCATTTTTAAAAGTTTTTCAGGGCATAATCTTCCATAACCAGTTCTTCTTCCTTGGGATCATATTTTGGGAAACAGCCACAGCAGTTTCACCCCTGGAATGTATTTCCCCATATGATTAAATGTTGGTCCCTTCGTGTGGGTGAATCAGGGCTCGAAATGAGGAAGAAAAAACCCTCTGGATCCATGTCAGAGGATCTCTCTATCAGCAACGTCTGGTGCAGGGGAGGCAGAGCTTGCTCTGGGTTTTTTTTTCCAGCAGATTACATTTTGATGCACTAGCTGCAAGGAGTGGGAAGGGAAGGAGCAGAGAAGAGGGAGAAAAAAGAAAAGGCTCTCATCCAGAGAAAAACCAGGAGTGCTTATCTCTACCTCTCCCTCCTCTGCCTTACATTCACTGCCATCAGCTCTTCATCATCTTTTCCTGCCCTCAAGGGTATAAATGTAGGCATCTGTGGGGGAATAACCCAATACAGGGTTTTGTCTCCTCTCAGAAGTTCTTCAGCAAATTTTCATTTTGGCCATTTCTTTTCTTCAGGCATTGTATGTTCTTTATTTGAGAAAACAGAGGAAAAATGCAACCCAAACAACATTTCAGTTTCTCCAGCAAAGTTTCTATTTTGATTTATTGAAAACTTGTCCAACCAGTTATTTATATTTTATCTGTGAGAGACTCAAAAAAATTTCATCCGAAACAGATATTTCCATGGAAACGTCCATCTTTGATGAGATGTCGTTCCTCAGATGTTTCAGCTGAAGAATTTTGTCAGTTCTGGCAGAAAAAAAAAAGAGTGGGGGACAGAACAAAGACCAAGCTCCCAGGAAAACATGCAATGCTTCAAGTTAATGGGCTAAAATGTCAGCTGGTAAACTGCCATAAAGCCAGAGAAGTCAACCAGTCGACCCGAGTCAATGGAGCTATGCTAATTTACACAGAGGATCTGGCCTTAGATTTTAATAGAACCAGCCTAGCAAGCTGTTTCTCCACTTACCCATCCTCCTCCCTTTTTAATAAGCTCTCAGTCATACTTGGCCTATCCTTTAATAATTCACCCTTCTCTCTTCACGATCCCTCTTCCCTCTCTGGAGATAATGGGATGGGATTTTCTGCTTGCAGCCCTCACAGAAATATCGTAGACAGGTTAAACTCTGCACAGCTGGCTACTGGCTTCTAACATATCCCCCGTGCCTCTTCCTGGACTCTGATATCCATCTTCTTTTTGGTCTTTGCTCAGCCAGTGCCAACTGCCTTCAGAGCACTCTGCCATATATATTCCGAGGCAGTGCATTGTGCTGTAATCTATAGATCCCGGGATATTGAAGTATTAAACTCACAGAGCAATCAATTACTTTAATGGGAGTTGTGCGCGTCTGGCCACGATTTTGGAAAACAGATCTATGAGATAGCTCCAGGACACAATCCAGCCTCGCTGGACCAAGAGGCTCCTCCACTGCAGAAGTTTTTCTAGCTCAGGGCCAAACACAATTGGCAAGATGCATGTTATGGTTTTTTTTGTTGGTCTGTGTAACTAAAGTGTGAATGACTGTGTGAAGCTGCTCCGTCCTATGTAACGTGCAGCTGTATTAAATAAATACTCCATTATAACCAGGGACAGAGTTGCAAGTTTCTTACTCTGCTCCTTTAAATTTTTTAAGATCCATCAGACTACTTTTTTCAATCTAGTTCTAGTTTCCTGGTGACCGTGTTCTTCCCTCTTGACTACTTTGGTTAAACACAACAGAGAGGTGTGGATGCAGAAACATTCCCTTGCAGACCTTAAAAGCCTTGAGCATCTTAGAAGATCCTCACTGAAAAAGGAGTGACACCTGATTGTCTCCCATAGAAGTGAGCAGTTCTGAGTGCCCTTATTTTCAGTGAAATATTTCAAATACTTCAGTTATTTGTGCCTGCTCTTGTTCACACGGAGGAGTGAAGAAACCATGCAGAGTCTGAGATGTGTCCTGTATTGACTTCTCAGACATCCAGCATGTCCATGGAGCAGACCTTTTGCACAAATTTTTCCCAGAGTAGCTGAGATGATGTTTGATTGCTCCAGGTACAGAGCTGGTAACTGCATCTTCCAGAGAAACAAAAAGTAATGTGTGAGAATGGTTCCCTTACTGAAGCCCTGTGGACTTTGCATTGATTAAATCAGCGTTTTGGAACAACAGAAGTGTGATTGATGTCATTTGAATTTCAGCTCAGCATCTTGATTGGCATTTTTGTGTAATGACTTTTCCTTATTTGTTGAATTTAATTGATGGTTGTTGCGTTTATTTCTAAAGAACGTTGCTTTAATTAAGAAAAAAAATCTCTGCTCTACGGAAATTAATATTCCCCATCTATATGGCACAAAAGGGTGTGTGGCGAACACAGAGAATAATTAGTAGCTGTAGGAGGAGAACTTATGAGAAGATGATTATGAATATGTAATAGAGGAAATAGACTACAAGGAAATTAAACCAATAAATTTATGAGTGAATAATTGACCTCTGAGTAAATATGAGCATTCTCTCTACAGCCACTTGACGTGTTGTTAACCACTCAGTGTGTCAGAACATTAACCACCCTTTTAACCACCCAGTTCTTTGCTCTTGGCAACGACTCTCTCTCCACAGTTGCCTTCCTGTCTCGCAGGGTGATTGCTTGCTGTCATGCCATAAACACACGTGGGGCCACAGCTCTGGGGTAGGGGGGACAGAGGTCATGATCTGTTGCACGCGGGTAAATCTACCCTTAGCCAAAGGAAATGTTTGCAGGGAGTAATTAAATCTGCTGCAAAATTATGCTGTTCAAAACGAGAGCAAAATTTTATCAGCTGCCGCCAAATGAAGTCAGATCTTTCCACCGTTAGGGCATCAGCCCAACCAAAGATGAGATTTTTCAGAATTGATGGTGAAGTTTCTAAAGTTGATTTTCAAAATTTTCAAGATTTCCATTTTCCTTTGGATGTGGTGACAAATTAGGAATCGTGACTTCAAAGAGTGTAGGCTAGAGATGTCATCTTGTTCCCAAGAAAGTCCCAATATCCCCCAGATGAGAGGCCTGACAGATGTGAGCAGATACATTAGCCAGAAAAATGGACCTGATGATGTTTGTATTAGAGAGAAAGTTCCCAAGAAACACAGAGCATCCATGAGTAAGAGCTAGGCTTTAAAACCTGACTTGTGAGATATAGTAAGTGGTGTCACAACTTCCTGAAGACTAGCTTTGAGGATTCAGAAATCATAATGATAAAAGATAAGGTGGTCACATTTGTTTGTTGAGAAACTTTTTTATTAGAATGGTCCCTGGGGAATGAGGTATAATGGATGTATATTAAGGATAAAGACTGTTTTCATTCCAGAGAGATAAGCTATTTCATCTGGTTAGGGACCAAATAAATTGTGAAATTACTGCCAGTTTCATTTATCAAATGAATTGATAACAAAGATGTGATATCAGTGGAGCTTTGCATTTCCTCCTCTTTCCCATTAGCTGGTTAGTGCATGAAAAATTTTTTACATCCTAGAATAGAGGGCAAGCAGTTATCTAAAAAATTTAATGATCAACTACAATATGTGACTGATTGAATCAGGAGGGTAGTGTGAAAGATGAGGTTCATTTGCTGGCCTTGGCCTCTTTGTTTGGCAAAGAGAGATAAGAAGACAAAGCTCAGTTTTATCAAAGTTAACAAATGACTAAGTAGAGGAGAATCTCAAATCAGCTCTTTATTTTCTCTAATCCAAGTAATTAATGGACTGTGTTTGGATGTGGTAAAAAGACCAAACATAATAAATTGGTTATCACCCCATTCATCTTTGCTGGAATCTGGAGTGGTGTTGGGAGGTGCTGTCTGTGTCAGGGAAGAACCAGGTAGAATTTGGGCTGGAAGGGAGGTGGGCACTGGGTTCTTTCTCCTGCTTGCGAAGCCCTCATCTCCAAAGCTGCAGTGTACGTGAGCCCGAGCTCACAGTCCCAAGTCCCATCCTTGTCTGTCTTGCTGAAAGTCAGCAAGTTTGGGCAGTAAAAAGTTTATGAGCTGCGAGAATGCAATCAGGAGCTTATCCCAAAGGAGAGAGGTGGATGGGCTCCTCTTCAGCACAGCTTTCATCAGCAGTAAACACTTCTCCTCCTTTCTGGGGAAAGGAGAACAACTCATAAAATAAAAGTAAGTAATCCAGGAAAAAAAGAGATCCAGTATCATTTCCCATTATATACTAATGGGAAGGTTTTGAAGTATACATCTACAACAATGAAATAGTTTTAAGCCCCTAGAATTTGCTTTCTGTTGTTAGAATTATCCGTGGCACAACTTTTGGCCCAGACCACTTAGACCTGTCCCAAACAGTCTCCAGCTGGTGTTTGGAAGTTCATATGGTTGAGGGATCTTTCCCCATTGACAGTCTGGGTGGAGTCACCCTTTTCTGGAGGCTGGAGGACTCTGACCCAGCCGAACTGTGGCTTCTGGACCATAAAATGTTTCCTGGTCAAATTTTGCCCACTCCAAGAGGAAGCCAAAATAGACATTCGGGGGAGATCCTTTCTCAATTCTTCAGCTGAGAACAGCTGGGATAAGAGGCAAGAGGGAAGGTGGGAGATTTCTTACACAAATCATCCATATTAAAAATGACAAGATACTTTGGAAGACCTGACACCACTTGAGTGGAAGTTAAGTACTTTGTGGAGCATTCTGCTTTTTTTGGAGTGTTTGTGGAAAATACAAGGAATGGTAGGAGAGTTGGGATACAGAAATTTAGGGTCTATTTTGAGCCTTTGTGGTTGTGCCCTGTTTCAAAATAAACAAACAGCAGCAAAGGCTTAAAGGTCAAGCTCAAGCTGAGGGTTAAGACTGAGATGCAAAAGGAGGGAGCAGCCGTGCAGACTGAGAAAACATGCTTATGCACCTCTTCTGACAGGTAAACACATATTGGTCTGGCTAGATGAACAAACTCTGGAGAGATGAGGATGGGGTTATGCAGAATTAGAAATCTGATTCTGAATGTGTTTGAGTCTGAAGCTCCTAAGAAGGGACATCTGCCAAGGTGAATCTGGCTGTACGGGCAGGGGAAATTAGAAACTGAGTGAGTATAGAAATCAAAAGATGCAAAGGGATTATCTATAGGAAGAGACTGTAGGAAGTACAGGTTAGCCTCATTGAGCCAAGATTAACAATTTCTAAGTTGTTAGATACTGTCTTAAATGTTCTGCATCCTAAAGCATTGTTAAACATAGTGGGCCCATTTCATTTTTACTGACACAAATGAGAAATAAACCTCTCCACTCACTTGAGCTTCTACTGCATACAAGATCAAAATCAGAGCCAGAGGCATTTGGAGTCTGAAAGAAATGTTTTTGTTTTTGATGTCTATTTTTGCTGCCTCTATTTAGAGCAAACATAGCCAGGGCTGCAAGTGAATACAGTGTCTCTAAAGAGGTGAGTTATTCCCAGCCAATCTGTAGTGGCAGAATGTGGTACCTTATGGGTTTATAATAGACCATCCTCATTAGCTACATGTTGGGCCAAACCCCGTTAATTTCTACAGCCCCTCAGGGCTGAATTTAGCCCATTAGAACAGAGTGATAATATCATTGGAAGCTATTTTTGTGCCCTGTGCTGCGAGTTGGATACTATGATACAGCATAAACTAGCTAAAGCCAAGATGGTTTAGGCTTTGGGGCATTAAGTTGTTTCTTAGTATTTATCCTTGCTTTTCTCAAGGGCTCCAAACAGCACTAATTAGTGTACATAAATGATGGCTGAAATTCAGGGACAATTTCAGCAGCAGGTGTGTTGGGGGTACTTGTGGCGCCTTCAGCGCCAGGTCCTGAAGGGTTTGGAATTGAGCTGTGTGATGTGGTGGGATGTGGGGCAGTCATCAGTGGGACTTTATGAGTTGTGACTGTGGGAGGCCAATGATATGGAGTGAAGCAAAACTAGGCAGGACTCCAGGCAAGATTCCTGCTAAAGTCGCTGTCATGGAGCACCTAGGGCTGTCACGTTGTGTGTTGACCCATACCTGTTTTAAATTAGTGTTGGAATCCAGAATGCAGAGAATATTCCTCTGCATGTTTTAAGGGATCCAAACCCTCTGACAAATACTGCTCATAACCTTTGTCCAATGAAAGGGCTTCCCAGGCNTTTGGTGTGCAAAAATTGTACATAAGGAAAGAATAAACAACCTGGAGAATTAATACAGCCAGAGTCCATTTCATTTTTTACCTAAAAGAAGACTTAAAAGACTAGTGTCCCCTATCAGGAGAGGGTTATNATAAGTAAGTGAAGACAAGATGGAGGATCCTTGTGGTTTTTAGGCTTCTTCCTTCTTCTTCTCTTACTCCTGCAGTGTTGGTGGCACAGGTTGATTGATTAGAATATGCCACAGTGCAGTGTTACGTGAATAGAAGTTTAGTTAGCAATTGGTAGAAAAGTAGAAATAATGTACATTTTGGGTGATAATTGGGTGAATTACCTTTAAGAGAGCCTTGAATCTGTGTGTTAGAGGCTCTTTGGTGTCCTTTCTCCTTCACGCTAGGCTGGTGTAAAGTTTGGTGTGCAAAAATTGTACATAAGGAAAGAATAAACACCTGGAGAATGAATACAGGCAGAGTCCAGTTCATTTTTGACCTTAAAAAAAGATTTAAAAGTGTCCTCTATCAGGGGAGGGTTATGTGGAAGTAACAAACTCCTATAAATTAGAACAAGAGAGATTTAAGTAAGGTGTTAGGAAGAAATCTTCACTGTGAGGCTGGTGCAGTAGTGGCACAGAGAAGTTGTGAATTCCCCATCCCAGGAAGTGTTTTAGGCCAGGCTGGGCAGGGCTTTGAGCAATCTGGCCTAATGGAAGCCGTCCCTGCCCATGGCCGGGATGTTGGAATTAGGGTGGTCTTTAATGTCCCTTCCTTCTGTGATTCTAAAGCAGAGGGCCAGACTCCTTCCCACAAGGGGCACTGGGCAGCTGAGAAGCAGTCATTTAACCTGGTCTATGTGCTGCTTCTCAAGCCCTACCCTCAACCTCTCATTCCATCCATTGCTCATGTTGTGGCTTGTGACCATCTTGAGTTTCTGCTCCATGTCTCATGAGCTCAGGTGAACCCGCCACTGCTGGGGTTTGGCGACACAAACAAGACTCATCAAACGTGTCCCAAAGATCCCCAGCCCTCCCAGCTCACTGTCCCTTCCTCCTGCTGAGGTGGAGCGGGTGGAGGTGACATGTGACAGTTTGTTGTCACCTGATGCTCTCCTCCCGTGCGGTTGTCCCCGTGGCAACGCCAGCGATGATTTGGCGTTAGCTGCCTTTACACCTGCTGGATAATTGCGCTCTCACCGCTTCAAGATCGGGCATGTGAGCTTCAGCCGGGCTGAGAGCAGCTCCACTGGAGCACAAAATCCGGTTAAAGGGAGAAGCAGAGCGGGAGGAGAGCTGCTGAGTCACTCCCCAGCCCTCCTCAGCCTGACACCAGCGCAGAGGATCAAAGGTGAGGTGACCTCGTGTATCGGAGGTGAGGCAAAGTCCTCTGCAAGGCTGGAATGTGCATTAGCTCTGGAATGCAGACAGGCAAACACTGCCTCTAATAGCAGCTTTAGGCAGGGGTCTAAGATCGTCTTAAAAAAAGCTCCACACATGTCCAAAACTCAGGGAAATCAGTGGAAATGCTCCCATCAGCTGTGACTCAGGTGCTCAGAGAGAAAACTCTTGGATCTGTTCTGACCAGAGCTGTGGTTAGTCTGGGTGATGCTTAGTTTTGGTCCACTCTTGTTTTGAAGCTGAGTGAAGCTCTTGGAAAGCCTCAAAACCTCTCTTTAATTTGCTAAATAGGAAACTTTCATCTCATCCTGTGATTTCGCAGTTCTTATTATGATCTCCAAAGAAACATTAAAATGGGTTGTGTTTCAAAGATTATTGTTTGTCATCCCATCTCCGGCCCACTCTGTTTATTTCAGTGGACTAAATACCAAGGTTGTTATTTCTGGGTGTGAATCCCTGGTTGTGCCCTTGCTTATTTCTATACCCCCATTCTGGCCTTGGTAATTAAACTAAGCAAGCTTTTGGCTGCTTCTAGGGGATTTTCTTGCAAGGCCTGTTTCACTGCCTTGTCACTGGATCCAAAGCAACAAAGTACCCAGTGCTGTTTGCCACCTCTTCTCCATTTCTCTGAAAGGTGTAGGACAGAGAACACAAAGGTGTTGGCCAAGATGAAAGAAGGACTCCTGTTGTCTGGTTAGAGCTCTTGTTTAGTTTTGGGCTCACAGGTGCTGCTACATGGCAAGATTCATCTCTCCTAACTTCAGACATCTGCAACGTGGACATTTACTTCTGAATAGTCACCCTGGACTCCCTTTACAGTCCAACAATGTACCTCATCCTAAAGTAGACATTTGCAACACTTGCCCTATTGGATTATGCCCTAAAAAAACCCTGGTTGTTTTCCTGGACTCTAGTGGGGTCTATGAAATAAGCTCAGAGACAGACATCTACAGCTGAGGTATTCACATTTGGTTAGAGAGCCTCAGGTTCAGAGTCTAGTTTTTACTGGATCTCAGATTTTAAAACAAACCTCTGTTCAGTCTATTTTCCCTTCAGTAAGTCACCTTTGGAGGTGGATTTGCCCTCTTTCAAAGATATGATGTGAACTCAGTCCATACAAGTCTGCACATATGGCCCTTTGCAGAAATCATGCTTTCACAAGTTTCTTGCCCTGGGACATACCTGTTTTTCCAAATCCCCTAGGATGTATTTTTAGCAGAGGAATATAAATGGGATGGTTGTGCTTCTTTCCATCATTTCACCACCACTGACCAGTACATCCACGAACAAAGAAGCCACCGATGCAGAAAGCCCAGATGGACTTCCAGAGTCCCTAGAGGTACCCTGTAAGAGGGACTTCTGGCCAGGGCATGTGGTGTTAGGGCAAGAGGGAATAAACCTTAATGGGAAGAGGTCAAGTTTAGATGAGGTATTAGGAAGAAATTCTTCCCTGTGAGGGTGGGGAGGCCCTGGCACAGGTGCCCAGAGAAGCTGTGGCGGTCCCATCCCTGGAAGTGTCCAAGGCCAGGTTGGATGAGGCTCGGAGCAGCCTGGGATAGTGAAGGAAGGTGTCCCTGCACGAGGCAGGGGATTGGAATGAGATCATCTTTAAGGTCCCTTCCAACTCAAACAGTTTCAGGGTTAGGACATCCTCATGAGTGAATGCATTGCAGAACAGGAGGGCAGCATCTGGATTGTGCCTTGTAACACACTGAGGGATCTTTGGGATGAAAGAAGCTGCATAAACATAAACTATCTCCATTGATTATAAATGGCAGGGAAAGGGAAATGTGTGATTTAAAGCAGTGCCAGCTCTGGTTTAGGAGCAGATAAGCAGCACTGGGGCTGTCGGTCAAAGTGCTGCTCCCTCTTCACTGCTCATGTTCAGATGAAATGCAGGGGAAGGATATTTTTTTCTATCAATGCCACAGAGATCTGAGTGTTCCTGTATGTCTTTCCTACAGAGATAAAGACATGGACACTGCTGACATGTTACATTCCCCTTATCTGGGCTGATTGTGCAATCCCACTGGTGTAAATCTCCTCCTTCCTAGCATGATGCAAGCTCTGCTTTCTGCAAAGACTGGGGGCAGTTTGGCATGGCCCTGCCCCCCACAAAGCAAGAGGTGTGACTTGTCAGCAGGAAAATCATGGAAGCGATTCTACAGGAGGTGACAAAAGGTTGGAAGTTAATACAGGACTTTCCAAGAAAGCCCACGCAGTCTCCACAGCAATTTCTCCTCTCCCTGTGTGCCTTATGTAAGGTAACAGGAGCCTGCCTTGCTCAGCTGGGCAACCTCCTGAAATTCTGGGCAGGGCTGTCCCGCTGCAGGCTGCTGCTACATGATCCATCTTTGGAATAGAGGCCCATCAGGAGCACTTCCAAATGGTGTATTTCCAGGTCCTGCTGACCTAGGGACATTTGGGAATGATTTTCACCTCCTACAACTTTGGGGGAATAGATCAGTGACCAAGTGCTGCTTTGGATGCCCCATGTTAGTAGGGACACGAGGCTGGCAGATGGGACCTATGTGACACCTGTGTCCTAGAAGCAACCAGAAGCCAGGTGAGATACACCAGGGCATCCCAAAGGGCTTGAGATGCCTGTATTTAGGCACCTCTCTTCCTTCCTGCACATCTGCACCCTCTGTCTCCATCAGAGCTGGGCTGTTTTTGCAGCAGTGACATAAGTTCTTTCAAGGTGGGGTTTATCCAAACTGTTTTGGACACCTACTTTAGTGAGTTGTTCCCTAAACACCTCGGGCTGTCGTAACTAGACTTCTGTGACTGTGAGGAGAACTCAAATTTAGACATTTACATGCAATCAGCCAAACTCCATCCCAGATCTGGTCTGTCTCACACTGACATTAACTTAATACCAAGAACACAGCAATCCACGGAGCTGATTTTGCTTGTAATTACAGCAGTGTTGATGAGATTAGATACAGAACCACCACTTGGCAGTTGTCCCCCAAAGTAAGCTCTGACAGATCTTCATTATGGCAACGTTTTCATGGCTCCTTTTGTAAAAACAAGAGTTTCAGCTAAGAGTTATTTGTTTGGATTCAAGCCAATTGCGAGCGGCTTCAGTTTTAACAGCGTGTCCCACGATGCCTTCAATTACAACGAGGTGAGTAAGAGATGTTTTGGTTTGCTGGCGATGCTGAAAGATAATTGCACACGTCTATATTGTTCCTGATCTAATAAAAAAGTTTCACTCCATCCCAGAGAAAACATTTCATTTCAGTCTTTAAGGGTTTTTCACGTTAAGAAGAAAAACAGAGCGAAAGGAAATCTCTGAACAAAGACACATTTCATAGTGAAATCCATCTCAAGCAACTTATGTTTTTTAACTCTACATGAATTCGCTTGGCAAAACTGACAGAAATTCACAGTGTTGCTGCTTTCTTTCACCAGAAAAAGCATTTATCCTGCCCAAAACACGCCCACGCTGTTGCAGCTGCAGTGCTCTAAAATCCACAGGGCTTTGGACCCTTGCTGGCAGGGCAGGGGGGCCTGGGGTGATCCCTGCAGGATTTTGACAGCAGGCTGACAAAGGACCCTTGGATGCCTTCCCTCCATGATACTTCCACAAGGTAAATGTTCCTGGTATTATTTGCAACACAGTCATATGTCACAGCAAATGCCAGGTACAATAAGACCCAGACAGCAAAACAGTTTAAATAGATGAGGGAATTCCTGGCATTAGTTCTTTGAGCAGTTTGGGATTGGAACAAGTGAAAAAAAATGCAATTTTTCATAAAGGGAAGTTTCCTGTAAGTAAAAGAAAATCTCCCCCATTTCTCCCCCCCTCCCCTTTCTCCAGATTGCACTTTTTCACCAGGGAGAATCCGACTGCTCCATGTGAGATGAACCAGAATTTCATTTTGCTGAACTGGCCTGATTTGGGATGCAAACCACCTCTGAAGGGCTGAAATTTCCCATGGGAGCGGAAATTTTCCGAATTTTGCTCATCTCTGGTTACTGCTTGCACAGAAATGGCCTGCAGCAAACAAACAGCCCTCTCCTGGAGCAGCCAGCAGAGCAGCCTGGTAAGTAGGTTAATTTGGATGGGGTTCCCGGGTGGCAGCTCCTCATCCTCTCTCCTGCCCGGGGAAACCTGTGCAGTGATAGTTCTGCAGACAGGGCAGTGACAGGCCTCCCTTCGAGGCAAAAATAAACTTCCACGTTTATGAACTCAGAGATCCTTCCCTACAGAAGTCATTCTCACCCCAGGGCAGGCTGGTGTGGCCTGACACAGCTGGCCTTAACAGAGCACCCCAGAAAAAGGATCACCTCAATTCTAGATGTGAAAATATTCCATTTTAGAACAAAGCCAAGTCCTCAAAGGATTTTTTGGTAGGCTCTGCAAAGCAGCTGATAGCCCAGATGGGAATTCATAGCTGTGGTTGGTTGCCAGCTGGTGATGCATCCCCGTTGGTGAGGTATCAGCATGTTATTGGTGAGGATCAGCAAACGTGCCAAGGCTGGGAGCCCGGGGGGTTGAGAGATGGACACGTGTGAGAGGCTCTGGATGGAGACAGCTGGCTCCTTCTCACTGCCTGTGCCTCCATAACACGACTGCAAGGAGACATCAGCCTGTGATTCAGCAGCCAGGCAGCCTTGGGGAGGCTGGTAGGAAGAGCTGGAAGGTTTCTATGCAGAGGTACAGGGCATGGGGTGTAGGGTCAAGCAATACCCCCTCCCTGCAGCAAAGACAGCTGTGCCCCCTGAGCCCTGCATTGTGGTCCTGAAGTGTTCCTGGCCTGCCATGCCAACCTTCAGCCTTCCTGCAGCCTTCACTTCTCATCTGGGGAGAGAAGACTGCCCTGCAAACAATTAACACTCAAAATCCCCCAGTGAATCGGGGAAGAATTATTTCCTCATTTTTACCTGTCTGGAAAATGACACAGAAATTAATTGACTTCTTCAAGGTCACCCAAAGAGTCAGTGGGAGATTTGAAAATGGGACCCAGGAGCCCTGACTGCAGGTCTTTTCTAACCACTAGATACCTAACTTCAATTGCTAGAGAACCTGCTCTTAGGCTTTACAGTTTTGATTAAATATTCAAAAAATATGGAAGCTTTAAAGGAAAAAATAATTCACTACAACTTTACCAAGTGATGTGTGACTGGGCACAGCCCCTCTGGGAACACAGACACTATTTAAGAGGAGCTGCTCCACTCAATGCTCTGCATACACACGAGGTCCCAGGCTTGATGCCAACAGACACGGGCACAGGTCTGGCTCCTGCCACCACAGGCAGCTCAGGGGGCTCTGCTCCTCCACCTCCTGAAGATGAGTTCCTGAACTGAAGCAGCAGCAAGCTGTGTGTCCACACCTCACGCTGGGCTTTGGTTGTGTTATGTGTTCAAAAGCATTTTAGCTGCTGAAGATGAGCAACCAGAGCTTTGAGAGTAAAACATGGAGTTCAGTGGGTGCTGCTGCTCTGAGTGCAGAAGCAGAGCAGTCAGTTGGCTCCTGGCTTGAAATCATCCTGTGAGGGCAGAAAGCAGCTTCCACCAGGCTCCTCATCCCCTTCCCTGGACTCCTACCCCATGGCCCTGTGTTCCCTCAATGCCTGACTCATTTCTGATGCCACCTCATTTCTTCTCGCACCAGTGCACACAGATCCCCTCCCAGCACCCCCCAGCTCTGTCCTTGGGGCAGCCCAGCCCCACAGGTGCCCCATAGCAAGGACACAATGAGGGGAGTGCCACCAGCCCCTCTGTTTGCTCTTGTCTGCTCTGGAATCTCCACCTCCAACCCTTCCATCACCATCAACACAGCCTAGCCTAACAACTGACTCACTGTTACCCTCTAGTGCTGGACCAGCTGGGAGACAGGCATCTCCCTGGAGAACTCAGTGCTCCTGGCACTACTGGGTTGTCCCCTTCACTCTCAGACACCCAAAATTCAAGGCCTTGCCCCAGTGACTCATTGTAGGGTGCTGACTTTCATCCCCTGCATGGTTTGCTGAGCCACTTTCTCTGCTCTTACATCCCAGACAGGCAGATTTGTCACTCAGCTGTTGGTAGCTTGGACAAGCCCTTTGGTTCACTTGATTATGTGCCTGCTGCAGGTTTTCTCTTCCTTCCTTTTTATTTAAGCTCTCCCTGTCATCTGGAGTTTTGTTCTCCAGACCTCGTTTGCTGTGGTTTTAATGGAGGGACCAGTAGCAGGTTTGCCCACGGAGAGGCTGATGGTGAAATGCCTGCCAGGAACAATTAGGGAAAACTTGTTCTGTTGGAAACTCCTATTTTTTATAGGGAAAGCACTGTAGGTGAGAGGGACCAGAGTTTGCTCCCAGTGTGCACCAGTAAGAGCTCAGACTCAGGAAAGTGGTGAAAACATTCAAGCCCTCTTCTTTTTTTCCTGCAATCTCTGAGGATATTGACATTGGTTTTCAAGGAACCAGGATTTTCCCTCTCTGTTGGGAAAGGAGGGGTTGTTTTAGAGGAGCCTTTGTAGACAGGGCTGAAAACAGCTCGTGGGGCTGGGAACAGAGTGCTCGGATCTGGACAGGTGAAGAGCTTGAAAGGGGGATGGCTCTTCTGGGGGGAGTGGAGAAAAAAGAATCCCTTGCAGCAACAGCAGAGTTCAAAACCTCCTGCCTCTACTTCCAGGGGAAAAGGGTTAGCATTTTTCCCTAGCAGGATTTGTCCGTGTTGGGCACCCAAATAGAAACCTTCTTGCTCTAACCAGGCCACAGCCCTGAATGCCAGTGATTCACCACTGGAAATTCTGGTAAAGCTACTTTCCTTTTCACGGTTTTCCGTTTCTTTTCTTTCTTAATGAGTGCCGCCGATTCCTTATTTCACACATGCCAACATGGATTATAACTTGCTCCTCTGAAAAGAGGCCAACAGCCACATTGGCCACGGGCTGGATGCTGTGTAATCAAGAGCTTTCTCTGGCTCCTGACACATTTGGACCTGTTTTTCTGATAAGCTGAGCTTGTTTATGGCCATGCATGAAATGCAGCTTGTGGTTTTCTGTCCTAGTGTGTCTTGTTTGACTGTATTTTAACTTCACTGAGTGTTCCCGTTGATAGAATAAACATTGGTATTCATATAAATCGTTTACCCTTTGAGATCCTGTGATAAAGCACAGGAAAAGTGTCTTACCTGCACTAATGAACTGAGCAAAGCAAACATCCTGGACGATAGGTAAAGATCATTTGGAAATTTTATGGCCAGGAACAAAGTCTTTGAGTCTGAGCATTTGTGTGCACACGCCACAAAAACTCACCCCTGTGTTTGTGCAATGTATCCAGCAATGCATTCCTGAGTAATGCGTGCGTTCCTGGAAAACATACAGGGCACTGTTCACTCGTCTAAATGAAGGTGTGTGGGGTTTTTTGGGATGCTGTGACAATCTGAGGCATCCACACTAACCTGGCAGGAAATGATGCAGGCCTACAGGTTCCCTGCAATCTTGGGGCAGCTCCTGAAAGCTGGGCAAGACAGCCCCAAGACCCTCCAGGGGTGTGAGACAGCAGAGCTGAGCTCCCTGCTTGGTATGAAGGGTAGAGCTCAGAGAGGGAGACACAGCTGAATTCCAGTGTCTGCAGGAGGGTGTCCAGTGAGCAATGGGTGCCTGTCCATCCTGTCCATGGACCCCAGGGAGAGATTCCTTTGGCCAGAAGAACAGCACTGTTGGCCACGTTAGGAGGGATTCAGCTTTCTGAGCACTGACATCTTTTAATTTGTGAGATGCTCCAGCCTGTCCCAGCCAGCACACGCCATGGATTCCTCAGGCACCTGCAGTGGCAGACATGTCAAAGGATTTAAAGGGGGCCCAAGTCTGGATGACATCAAATTCCAGAGAGGTGAAGGTTTCCGTAGGTCCTTTATCATGTCAGCTGGCAGATGTGTGTGCAGATACCAAATACATCCAAAGAGCACTGGGCAGTTTGGAACATTTAGTTTGGAAATGGAGCTGAGCATCAAAATTGGAGTTCATCCCTTCTAACTAGACCTTTATAATATATCTAATATGGCTCCCAGCTCCTTTTACCATAGGTGGTAGGAAATGTGCACTCCAAGGGCATCATTCACCTGCCCAGTATTAGGAGTGTCCCCTAGAAAGATGAGAATAACCCTTGGATCTCCTGAGCACGTTGACTAGAACTCTCCAGGGTCTAAATGTGCACATCAAGACAGAGTTAGTGTTGGCTTTTCCCTGTGGATACAGGCATTAATCAGAAGAATTGCATCTTCAGGACATAGGCAGTCCACCAATTCCTTTGACAGATACTCTCTGTGACTGGTAGTTGTCTCATCTGAATTTCCCAGCTCAGTTTATGTCCTGCTTCTCTTCTGCAGATTGAAGGATCCTTCAGCACTGCAGTAAGTCACATATTTTGATCTTCCCATTGATAAAATGAAGAGCTGGAGCTGCTCAAGGCTTTGACAGATTGCTTAAAATCCTTGAGAACTGAGATTAGATATGGTTGAGCACATTGATTCTGTCAATGAGGACAAATGGAGCAAATTATTAAGTAATTCCATGTTATGAGATAACTGCCTTAATAGCATCATCATGGTAGGGCCATCTATGAGAAGTCAGAGCAAAGCAACTCGTGAATGGGAGAGTTTAACAGTTTATGGGAGTGTGTGCATCCAAAGACAGTCAGAAGGACCAGAAAACTGGACTAAGAATATCCAATGGATTTAGTCACAGGAATGCTGCTAGGATTTGCTGAGAACGTGGAGAGGAGGGGAGCAATAATTCATTTTACTTTCACGTCTTGAGTTAGCTGGAAAATGGATTGGAGCTGTGAATTCAGTAACCTTCAGTTCTTTTTCATCATTTCTAAAGGAAGAAAAAGGACAGGATTGCTCTGCAGAGGTCTTGATCCTACTCTAAGTTCTCCAGGTGGAACAGGGAGTTGCTGTGCCTCAGTTTCTCCACCTGCACAGTGGAGCTGTAGGATGCTACTGAGCATCTCCTTAGCTGTGGGGGTCTGCCTGGTCTAACTCGGACCTCTGATGGTGTAAATCAATTCCTGTGGTGCTTACTGACAGGGATTCTGGCCTGCAGCCTGCAAAGCAGCCAGACATTCCCATGCAATGTGAATCCCACCCCTGGGGCAAAACATCTGCCACATCTGTGAGCAGGAGAGGGACTTCCCTGCTGAAAACATCACGGTGTTACCCTGGAGGGTGGAAAAGAAAAGAAGACTATGTACTGCCCTGTTTCTGGGCAGAGTTTAGTTGAATTTTAAACAGCCTCGTTCTAACCTCCCCCAGTGACAGCAAATGTCAATTGTAAAGTGTATAATTTGTGCCTGCAGCCTCGTGTCACTCAGGCCTCATGCAGACGTGTACTCCCTGCTGTTCCCTTCCCTGTTCTGACAGGATGTGGGTTCAGCAGCGCCTGGAATCCCAGAGAGGCACCCACAGATCCGGGGCCTCCCCATGGCGAGGGTGGGATGATGGGCTTTGGGGAGGTCCCAATGTCCCACTGCACCTGTGGTGAGCCCAAATGTCCCCACTGCACCTGTGGTGAGCCCAAATGTCCCCACTGCACCCACAGTGACCTCTGTGGATGCACGGCTCAGGGCATTGCTGGCACCAGGTGTCTGCATCATCCACATCCCCTGTGAGCCTGCAGAGTCTGCTGGGGGACAGTTCCTGCTTTTCTTGGGCAGATATCCCTTCTTTTGGCCCTGGGCTCATGGCTTATAGACCACTCCTCCCTCCCTCCCTCCCTCCCTCCCTCAGCACCACCGCAATGGCAGCACGGGCAGGGCTCGCAGTGCTGCCTTCTCCAGGCTGACCTGGAACAGAGACCAGATAGAGCAAAAGGATAAAGCAGGGATTTATTTATTAAAGGGCCTCAATGGACACACCTGGACTGCACTAAAGCCCAGCTGGGCCACACCCAAGATGAACACAAAATGGTCACAAAATGGATACCCGATCACAAGGTCTCACACTTTGATAAGTTCTGGTCCATTTGCATATTGGAGTTAATTGTCCAATTATTGCTTCAGGTTATGAAGCTCCATCCTCATTTTTTTCTTGTCACTTCACCATTGTTTTTGCTCTTGGGCTTGAAAGTTGTCCTTGGTATCCAGCGAGAGAAGGAATTGTTTTGTCTCTGTGAAGAGAACTCAGTAGCACTTAATATGACACCTAAAACTACCCACCAAAACAGCACAGGATCTCAAAAATGGAAAAGCTAAAACTTAAGGCATCAGCCTCTTTCCCAGCCTGACCTTGCAGCCATCCCTTCTCTGGCTGGAAAGATGACACTGCTGGTGGCTCTGCCTCCTCCAAACCCCACCTTGGCTGGGAGGGAGCTGCAAGACCCATGGGAAGCCCTTGGCACCTCATGTTGGGGCCTGTTACAATGGGGGACCCTTTGCAGGTCTTAAAGGACAGTGTTGGGATGAGCAGCTGTGGTGCCCACTCCTGAGAATGCCCTGGTTCATCTCAGTGTTAGGCAAGTGTTTCTTCTGTTGGAATTATTTAAATATCAAAGAAAAGCCCTAGTCCTCAACTGTTTGGTCTTTTCTCATGGTGAAACCTCAGCAGAGTTTAATAACTTCATGGTTCCATCCAACTAAAAAAGCATTAAGTGTTTTGTCATTTTGGGAAGTGAAACTTGAGTTTCTGCAGTGAACCAGGCCAGCAGATGCCTTCTGCAGCCTGTTTGTAACCTAAGCAGGCACAAGGCTCTGCTGGAGGTCAGGGAGATGTCTGTGAGTGTGTCCTGATGAATGGGAGTCAGGAACCATCGTGGGTGATCCTGTGAGGCAACTCAGTTGCTGACTGAATTTCAAAGACAGCATGAATGAAAGGCTGTGTAGCAGCCTCTAGAAACTCCTGCCTGGGCTAAAGCCCCATTTACCAACCAAGAATAATGAAGTCCTAACCTTTTAGAAGGCACTTGGAGATCTGCTTGTGCCACATATCTTAGAAAAGCCAAATACTGCTATTTTTATTTATTCTGGTGTCAGAAATGTGCCCACACCTCGTAGCCAAAGGATGTCACCACAGAGACCTGACAATTCCATCAGCCAAATGATGGAGTGTCCCTGCAGTAAAAAGGAGTATCCATGCCTCCCTAGCTGAGGCTGAGTGACTCACTCAAGGCTCCCCAGCAAGATGTGGATGTGGCAGGACTGATTTCAGTGCCACAACCCTTGAGGCTGTGCCTGCACTCAAGATGAGGTTAGCAGAGCAAAGCAACCCTTGCAGAGAAAGTCCTGGTCCTGTCTTGTCTCCATGGAGAGCTGTGGTCATGCTGGGCAGTGAGCTTGTGGCCAGTGACCTTCCTTCTGTAGCCCTCATAACAATATTTTATTCTTTTTCCAGCCCAGCCTAGGTTTCTGCATCCCTGCTGGAACCCAGCCCATACAGGTAAATACCTGTGACAGAGAAAAGAGTTTCTTCTAAAATATTTTCAGGATCTGAAGTACTTTTTATGGGTCCTTCTACACCCTCTTCTTTTAAGGGGAAATGTACACTTTGAACTTCCATAGGGGCAGGAACAAAACGTTTCCGTTTGAAAAGCCTGAAACCGAGTGAGGGACACTGGGCTCGGCCAGTCCCAAAGTGTGTGAACAGGGGAAGAGCCGGGTCCTCATCAGATCTAACGCCTGTCCTTAATTAGACAGGCTTTAATCTGCGGTGATTAAGTAAATGAGAGCTCAGGGGGAAGAGGGAAGGTGCTGTGAGTCAGGTCCCTGGTGCCAGCCCGAGGGCGGGACGAGCGGATGCTCCTGGTGCAGTCCTCGGGCAGCGCCGGGCTGAGCAGGCAGAGAAGGCTGGAAAAGCTCAAAAGCTCGCCCTGTCGGGGGTTTGGTCAGACACCAAGAGAGGGCTTCAGTTTTCAGGCACGTCAACTTCATGTGTTCTATGAAGGAGAATGGGAGAGAGTTTTGTGTCACAGCCTTGGGACACAAAACTCTGCTGGCCCATCACTGAACACAGGTTCACCAAACCTTGCAAACCCCCTGATGGATCTGCTCCTGCTCCCACCAAAAGCATTTGCAGCAGATCAGCTGAGATCACATCTAGATCTGTGGAGGGAAACCAAGGCGGGGTTTTTTGTTTGAGGAAGTATTTTTCCTAAAGATAGTTTTTTCTAAGCACTTTGCTTTTTGTCATTGCGTTGCTGAACCCCTTTTTTAAAAACTAATGAGTTCAACAGGGACCCTCTTTGCCAGGCTATTTTTTTATTCCACTCTGTGCTGTAGATCTGCTCTTCAATGGGTGCCACTCATAAATAAATCCTCCCTTTGTCCTCTCCTTCTTTAAGGCAACCCAAGGGAACTAGATAGCACTTTAGCAAGCCATTATTAAAGTGATGGTAAATACAAACACTTGATGGAGAGCTGTGGTGTAGGAACAGATTGCCCAATTTTCTTACAGCGATGGAGATGTGCGTGTCATTAATTAAACATCTTGTTGTATGGTTTTTAATTATTTTTCCCATCTCAGTGGAGATCTTTGCCTCTGCTCACATGAAAGAGCAGGTAACTTGATGAAGGTTCTTGTAATAAGCATTGTTGGAGCCATCATCTGCCAGAGCATCTTGGTAATTAATGGTTTGTTTAAATTCCAGTGAGTAATTGTCTTTGCGCTCTTGACTGTGGCTGTTGCTTGGATCCTAATGGGACATCTGTAGGAAAAACAGGAGGGCAGTGGGGGTTTAATTAATCACAAATGCTCGTCAGCCAGGTGAGCTTCAGCGGTGTCACATCCCAGAGGTGCCACTTGGAGAAAGGCTGCCATGGCTCAAGGCAACAGGACCTCTTTGCTGGGCATCTGGGCTGGGATATTCCAGAAATTTACACTACCGTGGATTTAGGAATAGGACTACACACCTGCTGAGCTAAGATCAGTGGGATTTTTTTCTGGTGGCTTCTCCAAACATTAAACACCATCCTGTGTGACAGCACAAGGTGCCTGTACAGGAAGGATCAGGAGATCTGATTCTACTGGATATTTTCTGGACCAGCTGGCATCTTGCTCTTTCAACCCTCAGTCCAGCCAGGACTGGGCCCCAAAGCCCTGCCCTCACTGGGCTCTTTCTCCTCTACAGAACAGCATGAGAAGACCTTTGTCCCTTGTTCTTGCTGCAGCCCTGCAAATTATTTTCACTTTGTTTCACCTGATTTTATTGTGAGACCTGAAATACCCTGTCCTGTGTTCCCCACTCCTAACTCTGTTGCTTGGTGAAGTAAATAAGTGCAGACATAAAGAAGGGCTTCTGAGCCTTGTAAATATGGAAGAGATTTTGAAAACCTGATACATGCACAGCTTGAAATTCTTAGAACATGTAAGAAAGAAGTATCCTGCTAAAACAAAAAATAAAATATGATAGTGACATACATCTCTGGAGATGCAAATCCTGAGGAGAGGAAAAAGGACCAAGGGGTCTGCTCACACTGCTGTGAGGCCAAAGGCTCATGGCATTAGCTGTGTCAGGACTGTCACTTTGCAGCCAGTAAAGCATTTAGTACAATTGCAACTTGACAAATCCTGAAGTGCAAAGCTAATTTCAGTCAATGACAGTTGCTAGATGGGTGCACATCCTCTCTGAAGAGGTTAACACTGTTAGCAGAGCAATAAAAGCATCACTGGAAACTTCACCCTCTCTGTGCCTAGAGAGTGAAGAGGGAGAAATTCCTCCTTGGAAGGTATCTGTGCCACAGGAGGCCATGGCTAGAGCTGGGATCTCAAACAGTAAATAGATGCTTTTATACCTCAGTGAATTAACGACCCATAAGATCTTTCATGGCTCTCTGCTGTCATCAGTTTTCATCTTTAGCACAGAAAGGATCCTGGTGTCAGGAAGGGATCTCTCCTCTGCTGCCACAGGTCCCCACAGCTGACCAAGGACAAGGTGCCTCATGTAAAACTCTCCTCTGAAACACTCACTACCAATTCCTGCTGGGTATTTAATTTCTCAGCCAAAATGTTGAGAAGCTGCTAATTCCAAGATGACAAGTGAGCGGCTCGGAACCGTACTGTTGATTATTTTTGGGAAGCCCCCAGTTACTGCAGTGACAGCCTTGAAGGAGTGAGTGTGCTATCTTAAATGCCTTTGAGCACTTGTGTGTGTGAAAACGTGCTGTGTTCCCAGCTCCCCTGGCATCCAGCTGTGGCTCTGAGCCAGTGGAGCAGCACAAAATGATTCCAAGTGATGACTGGGAGGAGGGTGAGCATCACCAATGGTGGCTGAGAGTGAGCATCTCACCTCGCAGGATAGAGGTGTACAAAATACCCAGCTTGTCAGAGATGCTTTCATCACCTTCTTCAGGATGTTCCCAGGGAAAATTGAGCTCTGGACACATTGGTGTGGTTGGAACTCAAAGAGGTTCTCTCTTCCCAAGGTCTTATCCTTTGAGAGAAGGCAAGAATCCCTTTGTGAGTTACCATGGGAGAGTCAACTTGCAGAACAAGCCCTAAATTTAGCTGCTTTTGAGTCACAGAATCCTAGAACAATTTAGGTTTGAAGGAACTTTAAAGATCCTGCCATTCTGACCCCCCTGCCATGGGCAGGGACACCTTCCAGTAGACCAGGTTGCTCAGAGCCCCATCCAGCCTGGCCTTGGACACTTCCAGGGGTGGCAGGGAACAGCAGCATCTCTCTCCCTCTCAGGCACCCGTGGCTTCTCTCTTGTGTTAGCTGTCATCCTCCTCTTGTTTCTGCAAGCTCTGTAATTCGAAAATAGAAAAAGGAGAAGAATGAAACAAAACAACTGCTTAAAGAAGCCCGTAAAAAAAAAAAAAAAAAAAAAAAGGGAACCTAAGATATAATTATGCCTCTTGGATGATATTTTCCTCTGGAAAAATACTAAACAGGTTCATGTGATGTTCTGGTGTACAAGTATCTGCAGCAGCACGTCTCCCCCTTGCTCTCTGTCTTGCTCTGAGTTGCAGGAGCTGCCAGCATGTTCTGCAGGCAGACCCAGAGGCAGCTCAGATGTGAGCCTGACCTGCAGCACTGCTGGGCTCAGACTCAGGGAGCCTCCACAAACATTGCCCCCTGAAACCCATAGAATGTGGTCACAGCATTTTTAAAAAAATGTACATTTTGAACGCTCTTTTCACCCTGATTTCTGGTTCATTTCTGAGAAGCTTTGATGGAACAGAGGCACAAAGGGCTGGGGGGTGTTGAGCCATCCCTGAGCCTTTTTCCCTGAAGGTGGACAAGCCCCTGGAGCTCATGGAGCAAGGCAGGGACGATTCCTTACGGGAATATGGATGGATGCAAGCCTAGGGGTTGGATTTTCAGGACAGAGCACCATGGTTTAAGCAGGGTCTAAGAGAACACAGGCCTCAAAATCTTCCTCAGCTCAGTGGCACATGAGCTGACAAACAATCCTTCCTGCTCGCATTCCCTGACGGATCAAGCCCGCTGTCAAAGCTCTGCAGAAATTCCTTCTGCAGTCCTACGGAGGCTTCTCCTGACACTCCTGGGGTTAAAGGATCCCGGGCTTAATTTATTCTCTGTTTTCAGACCCGGGACCTGCGCTTTCCCTTTGGCTTCTCCCCTGAGAGAGGCTTGCAGTAGCTGAAATCCAAACCCTGCAGCAGATCACCATGTTTCGCACTAATTTAACGCGAAGCTTCGGGCACTGAAACATTTCTCCAGTCTCTGAGCACAAAAGTGGCCTTTTTTTCCCTTTGCCACCATCCCCTCTGTTATTCAAACCCCGTTCCAAAAAAAGTTTGAGGAATGAGCCATGTTGCCTGTTCCTTTCTGGCACATTTCATAAATTAAGAGCGGTTTTTCCACTATGTTGCAGAAAAAGACTCATCACTGGGCACAGTCCTTAGCAGGCTCTTGAGAACCCGAGCTGGATTTAAGGCTGGTGAGAAAACCCGAAAGAAGATTTGTGTCTCAAAAAAAGGAGTTTAAGCGCAGGATATTTGCAAATCTCAGTTTTTGGGGACCTGATCACAGACCTGATCTCTGCCCTGTGGGGTGAAACCTCAGCACAGGAGGCTCGAGTCCTCCACAAGGGTTAGATGACCCCACAAGGATGCAGCCTTTGTATGAATCTCTTTTTTTCTGTTATAAACTGAACCCTCATATCTATCACAAAGCTTCTGAGGCATCATTTTCTTTTAAGTAACTCTTAATCTGTCAGAAAAAGAGATGAAAAAAGAGCAGACCTATCCCCAAATAGGGTGCAGTGATAAGTCAGAGCTGAAAAAAATGGAGATGCCAATAAAAAATAGGAAAAGGAATGTTTTCATCTTTGTAAAAGTAAATTTTTTTACCTGTTATTTTGAAAAGGTGCTTAAAATCAACCACAGGCTCTTCCTTCCAGCTGCAAAGGTGTCATCCTAAATTAAAGCTCCCATGAAAATTCAAGCTGCCTTGTCCTCATCGGGATTTTAAATTGAATTAGTCAACTGAATTAGGAATGCTCTTTGCTTTTCTGTGTTTGGTAGTGGCTGATAAGCCTGCAGCCACAGAGAAGCCTGGGTTTGATCCCAGCTGCTGCCTGGACCTGTGTGTGGAATTGGTTAACCATGTGCGGGAGAGCCCTCCCGAGCCAGGCCCATATTTCCTCCATAAATGATACTTGTGACAAATACCTGGTGTCATTGATATTCCATTAGTTTCCTTCAGTGAAAGATCAGACAGCTTTAAAAAGCCAATAAATTCCCACAGATTGTCTCTGAAAGGGAGAGAGGAAAGATTCCTTGGCAGGCCACACACCATTAAGCCCAAGCAGCGAGCAGTGTTTTATGGTTAGCAGGGCTGAGGTCACTACTTCTGGATGGGTGCAATTAAGATTCACTGAAGCCACCAAAACCCCACTATTCTTCAGGTGCTGGGGCAAAGACACCTTGCTCAGACAGCAGCAGCCTCAGCTTGGAGGAGGGATGTTCTGCACTGCTGCAGCTCCAGGCTGTGCTGGCCCTGGTGGCACCTCCCAGTGCTTAGAGGGACAAACCAGCACAGATCCCACTTTAAAAAAATAAATTGTGGAGATCCTTTATGAAGATCCAGGGAAATGTCTTTGAGGCCAGAAATTCTGCTTGCCTTGCAGACCAGAGGCCATTTTTGAAAGGGGTTTTGGAGTGTTGTTAAAACTCTGCTGCTGACAGTGCCCACCTTGTGGTCACCACGTCTGTGTCACTCCAGAAGTTGTCTCAAAGCCACGTGGCTTTCTTGTTTTGTGTGCAGACAATCTGCATGTGTGGTATGAAATGGCAGCAGCTTCCTCATTGCCCAGCGTGCTCAGGAAATCTGGATATTGTCAGGTTTTGGGTGCCATTTCCTGACATTTGGGTGTCCTTCCATCCATCTGTCTGTTGAAATTATTTCCCCAGATCTTGCTCTAGCTACAGTACTTCAGCAAGTCCTTTGTTCCCACTATTCTGCTTATGCCTGAAAAACTGTTATTCATGCTCAAAAATATCTTTTAGCCATTTGCACCCAGACTTTGAATTTCAAGAGCCATTGATTAGGCTTTTGTGGGATTTGTTGATTTTTAATTTCTTTTTTTTAAATATAATTTTCTACAGGTAAACCGAATCTTTTTAGCTAAATACCAGAATAAATGAATATGCAGAATTTTTTTTTTCTCCAAACACATGCTTTGATGAATGACTCATTCCCTTTGTTACAGGAGAATTGTTGGAGCTCTGGTGTTTTCAGGCTCTGAGCAAGGCAAGGTTGGGAGGAGGAGTTATTGTCTTTTATTAGACTAGATGATATAGTTGGAAAAAAAAATCAGGCAGGATTTCAGGCATGTGATCCTTTCCTTCAGGTTTGGAGCTGCTTTTGCTGCCTTCAAGCTGACTGCAAGTTAAAAACAATCGTTGCAATATTTGACTGGGTTGAGCCAAAGCCAGTGCAGTTGTACTCAGCTTTTCCTCCTGCCCTGGGAAAAGAGTCCTGGAATTCTGTGCCAGCATCACCTCATGCTAAAGCTCCTTATCATTTCACCCATTAAATGATAGCAGCCCCTTTGAACATATTTACCCACACGTCTGTTTGGCTTCCACTTGCTCCTTTATACCTGATAAATAAAATCGATTGGAGATAATGAAAAGCATTTCTGCCTTCTTCCTCCTGACATTTGGATGGAAACCCAGCCTCCAGGCAATTCCAGTCCCATACAACATTTGCACAGGAGGAAAAGGAGGGAGGGTCAGATGCTCTAATATAAAATTTCTCTCTGAAATGATTTGAGGGGGGTAAAAAATCCCCAAGATGACAAACCTCTGAGTAAACCTATTGGGGAATCTCTCTCTCAGAGCAGATCCTGGGGCTGGAAGACTTTTCCATCTGGGGAAGGAACAGCACGATGAGGAGACACCCTGAGGTTGGGGTAGGCTGTGGCTGGGCCAGTGGAAGCCAAATATTTTTCACATCCCTGGCTGCTGGAAGGGAAACTTCCAGCCCCCACCATGACACCCCGCTAACACGAGGCTGTGGGTGATGCTGCCTCCAGGCAAGGTGCTGAGGATGGATTTTGGGGCAGATAACCAAGCAGACCCCCCAAACCCTTCGGGTTTCAGGGGTGCTGGTGTTTTTCAGGCGGGGTGTCTGCTCCAGGCCAAGCCAGGCGCTGCCTGTTTGTTTCAGCCTGGCTGGGTGTGGGAACGCTTTCCTCCCCCTCTCCCGCTGCATCTGACTCAGAAAATGTTTGAAAATCCCAGGTTTCTGCCGTCTCCTGCCTCTCCCACTCTGGGTAACAGGAGGCTGAAGGAGAAGCAAACAAAGGCGTCCTTATGCTCTGGAGAGCTGATGGGTCATGAAGCAGCAACTCCTCCTCTCCTCCTGCTGCCCTCCCGGGAATCTGGCCTCCCCATTGTCTGCAGCAGCTCCAGGCACGTTTAAGGCCTCCTTGGCGTGGCTGTCACATCCAAGCCAGGGCTGGGGCTGAGAGAGGGCTGTTTGATCAATTATCCAAGCTGCAGAACATGTCTGAGCCCTTTGCCGTGCCCGTGGTCCGAGCGTTCGCTGCTGGGCTTTGATGAGTGAAGAGGTTACAAAGCCAGGGAAAAAGACACAGCAGGCATCTCGTTACCCTGCTCATCTGCACTTGTGTGCTCACTCCCGTCTTAAAACCATCTTGCAAGTTTGTTGGAGGCAGATTTTCCCTTTTTTTTTTAATGCTCTATGCACAGGAAACATCATTTTAGCTGAAATAGTGCCACTGTACAGCTGTGAGCCCAAGGGACAGAGCATGGCAGGTGGTTTATCTCCAAAATCCATTGCAAAAGCAGGGACCAGATCCGACCTCATCACGGTCAGCAGCTTCCTCATGAGGAGAGGAGGAGGGGCAGGCACTGATCTCTTTTCTGACCAGGGGCAGGACCTGAGGGAATGGCCTGAAGCTGGATGGAGCGAGCTTTAGGTTGGATATTAGGGAAAGGTTCTTCCCCCAGAGGGTGGTGGGACACTGAACAGGCTCCCCAGGGAAATGGTCACAGCACCAATCCTGATGAGACTGGATTTAAATAAAGGGAAAGATATCTGAGGGTCTTCACAAGGCAGAGCGAATCTGGGACTCGTTTTCTCTGCCTCTCAGGACATCCATCTGCAAGCAGAGATCAACCCTTTGCTATTTTGCTTTTTTTTTTTTTTCAAATAGTGGCTCAGATGCATGAAGAACTGCACCAAGCTCCTGCTGAAGCACTGGATGTCATAAGAAGAAAGGGGAAAATTCGCAGGCTCTAGGCAGAGTCACTCTGCATGTTCAGGTTGGCACCTGGGAGAAATGAGGAGAAGGGTTTCCAGGAGATCTCCTGGGGAGGTTTTTCAAAGCGTTATCAAGCCCATGACCTTGTCAGTAGAGCTTCCAAACCCTGTGATGGCCAACAAACCTTCATCCCTGTGCGCTGTCCTCATCTTCTTTATATAAACCCAAGCCCCAGGCGAGGGCAGTGGGCCAAGCAAACACACACAAATTCCTTCCTTCCCTGCTTCCACCCCGCGCTCTGCTCAATGCACGGGCACGACATGGGGCCTTGGAGAGAAAGGTCAGGACCATTTGGTGTCCTCTTACTTTGGCTAGTGAAAGGGTGACTCTGGCTGTGCAGCCTTCTAAAAATAAGCCAGGCTTGCAGAGAGGTTTAGCTCCCCACCACACACAGGAATAAAAGGATAGGAGAGGTAGGAAAGGTGTCGGGCAGGGAGGTGCCACGCTGCTTCCCTCCAAACCACACATATGCTTCCTCCTTTGTGTGAGCATCCTGTATGCTCAGAGAGGGGCAGAGAGGGAAGGAGAAACCTCAGAAAGCCTCTTTTGCCATGGGCATGGAATACAGACCCACTGGAGGGGCCACAAAGGGAGCCCTGCCCTGGTGAGCAGGCTGGCAGCAGGGTTGGGGACATGGGCACGATGCCTTTGAGTGGGCAGAGTGCCACCAGGGCTGCAGTGGGGACACAGGGCAGTGCCAGCATGCTGAGAGGGGCTTTGAATGGCCACAGTTTGGGGGAGACCTCCTGTGGGAGAACCATGAGCAATAACAGGGGAGGTGCTGGGTCGGGATAGGTCCAGGGAAGGTCTGGGGTGGAATCCTTTGGGAACAGAGCTGCCTGCCAGACCTGGACAGGACACCAAGGGAGATTTTAGGGCTTTAACTCCTTCAGGACTTTGAGGGGTCCAACAGCACAGGACAGGTCACTGAGGTGGTGGCAGCACTGATACTTCAGCTCCTGGTGAGGATCTCCCACCACCAGAGCTGGCCAGTATAAACCAGTTCATTTCAGTGTTCATCATTTTGTTTTCTCTTTGTCTTACCATGCAAATATGTCCTGACAGCACTTCTCCCGTGATTTTTAATGCTGAATCCAGCTTGATGTTCTATGAAAGGCATTTCTCACTTGGCTTTTTCCAGGCAATCGTGCCTCGACCAATTAATTGCTCTTCTAAGCAAGCCCACAAAGTGTGACAAAGTCAGCAAGAGACAGCAGAAAAATGTGCCAGAAAACTGCAGATTTACCCTGGCTTTCAAAATCAAGAGAGTGTTTTTCCATCATGTTTATGGGGAGGTTGGAAGTTTTCATCCTGAATGTTGCATGCGGGTCCCCTGGGTAGAAGGAGGGGGAATTCAACCCAAAAGAGTGTGAAGAAGGTGAGAGGAATGGAGAGCCAACCCTAGGAGAAGGGACTAAATCCTCCTGGTGTTGTAGATGGATTTTAGTCATTATATGAGCAGTATTATATTTTATAGCTGCCTAAAACAGCTGATCGTGGGATTTGAGAAATCACTGGCCATATATTCTACAGTGTAATCAGGAATTAATCTGGCCAACTGCCCACAGCTCTGTGATTGCATCTCTCCAAAGAGCCTTATAGTATTCCTTGAGGTCTGGGTGGATGGCAAACACTGGGAGCAGTCATCAGTCTCTGACAAAGCAGAGGGGGAGATGGTGACGATAAATAAAGTGGAGGTCAATCCAATTTCCTGTGATGGGCCATTTGTGAGAGGGAAGGGGTTTGTCTGTGTGAGAACCACCTGACATTGTCCAGGCAACCACCCTGTTAACCATGCCCTCCTTCAACAGGTAAGGGTGCAAAAGTGCCTATCACAACCCAGCTGGGATTTTACATCCACAACGCAGGAGCTGTGCAAGTGGATGCCAGGAACACACAGTGACCACCCTCTGGATGTGTGTAAGCCAAAACCTGGGGAAAACTGGATTATGGGAGAGGAAACTGAGAGCTCTTAACTCGGTTCCTTCTGGGTAACTGCTGTGCACAGGCAGCACTGGTGCTTGCACTGGAGGACAATTAATCCAGCCTGGCTGAGCTGAAGAGTAACAAAAAGTAAAAGCCTTGGTGATAANGAGAACCACCTGACATTGTCCAGGCAACCACCCTGTTAACCATCCCCTCCTTCAACAGGTAAGGGTGTAAAAGTGCCTATCCCAACCCAGCTGGGATTTTACGTCCACAACGCAAGCCCAGCTCAGGAGCTGTGCAAGTGGATGTCAGGAACACACAGTGACCACCCTCTGGATGTGTGTAAGCCAAAACCTGGGGAAAACTGGATTATGGGAGAGGAAACTGAGAGCTCTTAACTCGGTTCCTTCTGGGTAGCTGCTGTGCACAGGCAGCACTGGTGCTTGCACTGGAGGACAATTAATNTGCAGTGTTGCCCCGAGCTCTGAGCTTGTGTCACTCGTTCTGCCTTTTGCTGTTTCCTCTCTGTAAGATGGGGAGATTCATTCACGGCCTTAATCTGAAAGGAGGTAGATGTAAATTGGATGTGAGAAATTAATTCTTCCTGTGAGGGTGGTGAGGGTTCTTCTGTGAGGGTGGTGAGGCACTGGAGCACATTGCTGAGGGATGTTGTTGAAGCCCCATCCCTGGAAGTGTCCAAGGCCGGGCTGGATGGGGTTTGGAGCAACCTGAGATAGTGGAAGGTGTCCCTGCCCCTGGAAGGGTAGAACTGGGTGATCTTTAAGGTCCCTTCCAACCCAAACCATTCCATGATTCTATGATTCTATGAATCATACCTAGAAAACATTCCAGGGTTCTTCAACAAGCGTTTGACAACCACAGAACAATCTTATTAAATGTGAGTGTTGGGTTGACTTGGATGATGTCCTAACCAATGTTCACCTCCCAAACAAAACTGAGGTGAGCCAACTCTTCAGGCTATAAACAATAGCTGTGGTGGGCAGGAAATGATGCAGGTAACGCTTCCAATTCACAGCTCAGCCATCACTTAGAAAACACCTTTGGTCACAACCAAAGAAAGCTCCCCAAAGCTGATTTGATTCCTCTTTGCTCCTCAGCCCCTACGTGCTGCTGGAAACTTGCTTGTGTTGTGCTCTGCTGAGAGGGGCAAAGGCAGCCAAGGGAAGCAGTTCAAAATCTGCCTCTGGAGGTTCATTTCACAGGGAGCTGCAGGGACTTTCACACATGTATAGAAACTTATTAATAATACACAGAGTCGTCTGGAACATTCCTCCATCCCGGGGAGGGGTTAGTGCTTCCAAGTCAGGGAAATCTAGCAGATGAGGAAAGAGGGACAGCGAGGATAAACGGGAATGTTGGCGTAGGGCTGCACCCAGAGGCTTGAATCCCTGGAGGAGGGGATGAGGAATTGCCTGCCCCCATTCAGGAGAGCCAGCCCAGAGATCAGAGCCAACAAAGGCTGTTATTGCTGGCAAGAGCAATGAAATTAAAGAGATGTTTCACTATCCATCATCAGGTGTGTCAGTTTTCAACACTTAAGGGCTGCAAGTTAAAGCCTTTCTCAGCTGCATTTCCAGTCATTGGCTTTTAATTTCGGACACAAAGGAGGGAATTACATTGGAAGTACTGCAGGTGAGATTTCCTCCCTCCTGCCACACATTTCCGTGGCAATGCATCAGTAATGAGACTTCATGGGCAGCATCTTCCTTGCCAAAGCAGAATCATTAATTCAGTTCTTTACCTGGTTGCTTGTCCAAAATCGCTCTGGGGTAGCAGGACAGAGCCTATGCCAGTCTTTTCCTCTGGTGTGTGACATCCAAATGCCACACACCAGATCACATCACCTTGCACAGCTGGGGTGTCTGAGGGGCAGGGCACAGTGCTGAGAGCTCACCAGGCGTCTGTGGCCTGTGCTCAGCCTCTCCAGGTGTGCTCCCAGCCTTTCCTTTGGCATCCCAGGCTGCGGGACACATCCATGGGGCACACGTCAGCTCAGCCCAGCCCAAGGGGAGCTGGAGAAACCCTGCTGCAGCCTCTGCCATGGGCTCAGCCCCGAGTGAAGAGACCAACAGAGCCACACCGAGGGTGAGAGCAGCAGTGTGTGGAGCATGGGAGGACTGAAGGAAAGAGCCCCTTCACTTTCACAGCCACATCAATGTGTGTCAGAGAGAGATACAGGCTCCTTTTCAGCGTTTGTTAGACAACAGCAGTTTTTCAAGGCAGCATCATATGGATTTTCCTTTTATAACCATCTCTCTCGTGGAAATCCCCATTGGTCTCTGCTATTCCAGCAGAGGAGAGTGTCTAATTCAGCTCATTTTCCCCCAGGAAGATCCAGCTGATTATGTAATAGCAATGTGTACCAGCACGTTAATGGCGCTTGGCACCTTCCTGGGCTGCACGGGAGGCAGGGGATATTGCTGTCATTATGGAATTAGTCATGCTGGAAACACCGCGGGGTTTGTTTAATCCAAGGAGAAAAGGAAAAGAATTGGTGGGGTGGGGTGAACAGAGGCAACAACAGCAGCTTTCTGAGCCAGGCAGAGAGGGAGCCAGGGCAGGACCTGGCACCTTTGCCAAGGAGGGGGTGTCCCAGCAGCTCCCCGGCTGCCTGGGGGTGTCCCTGGGTTTGAACCAGCTGCAGGCTGCAGTCTGGGGATTCTTCACCATGCAGGACCCCATGAGCTGTCTGGCTGGGTTTTAGCAGGTATGAAACACTCTGGGGGTCGCTGCAGACCCCCATGGGAGGAGTGGTCTGGAGGGAAGGACCCTGCCTTGCCTTTGCTGGCCCAGGGCACACACACAGGTTTCTGGAGAGCCTGTGCTCACACACTGGGGATGCTCCTCTGTTGATGAGGAGAGGAGGGTCCAGGCCAGTGCTCCCTGCTCTGCTGCTCTCCAGCTTTCATTGCAGCACTGCTGGCACTCTGCAGGTCCCCTCTGCCTCCCCAGGCCTTTCTGGGGTCAGGCGCCATTGTCACACACTTCCCCTCCCATCCTCTCCTCTGGAAATCAGGGCACAGCCTGAGGTGGTCAGTCCCGTGACCTTGGTCTGAGCCCTGGGTCCTGAGCACCTCCTGGCCCAAAGAGAGCTGTGTTGGCTGCAGGTGCCCCAAGAGGTGCCTCCATCTCCTTCTGACCATTCAGGAGACACCTCTGCAGGTGAGCTTGCAGCAGCTGAGACCCACCCTCACCCTGCTGGCTCTTCATCCCACCTGGGCTTCAGGCATCTCTGTTTCACAGCTGCAGACTTCCCCTCCCCATGCCAGTGGCTGTGTGCTCAGTGCCAAGGCACAGCTGGGATCGTGCCAGCTGGAGATTGTCTGCCTCCAATCTCCTCGTCCCAGGCCAAGATTTAATGGTTTTGCAGCAAACTCAGTGGCTGCTTGTCCCCCACCTGTGCCTGCAGAAGTGCTGCTTAGATTTCATGTGCCAAGGGCCTTCAGATGCTGCCAGCTGAGCAGGGCCAGGAGAGGATTGGTCTGGACTAAATTAATGCACAGATAGGTCCCTAAAGCTGCTGTGAGCCCCTCAGCCCACAGGAAACACTGCCACGTGTGATGCCATAGGGAACCAGGAGAAGGAATGTCTGTTCCACCTTCCCCTATATCCATATCCCCTCCCATGAGCTGGGTGCAAGGTCCTGACAGGGACATTTCCTACCAGTTGCTTCTGGTGCCACAAGAAAATGTCTGCAGCAAGTCTGGCTGCGTGGTGGAGCGTGTCCCCCCCTCTCATTTTTGAGGGACGTGGAGCAGAGCTCCCACCTGCAGCCTCCCTCCCTCACTCATGGAGAGGGGGAAGCAGTGCTCTCCCTGCTGGGTACTGCTAATTAACATAAGAAACAGTACCAGGGGCTATGAGGCATCGAACCAGAGTGTAATTAGCTACATGGGATTTGCTGAGTGTCTCAGCAGTCCGGACAACAAACAGGGAACCTCAGGGCCAGCCTCTGTCAAGGAGCTGCTGTATGGCAGCAGAGCCCCCGAGGGCTCTCAGTGCAGCCCTGGGTCATTCTGTGCCTGGTCCAAGGCTGTGTTGGGATGTGTGGAATGGCCAAATCCCTGCTCCCTGCCTCAGGATGCCAACAGCACAGACATCTCTCTCTTTCTCCCCACAGCTCATTTAATATATATGCACCCAAGTGCCCGGGAATATCCCAACAGCTCATATGCCCAAAAGTCCAGAGCTCTGCTGAGATATTTTGCTGCCTGTGTTTCCTTTCCCTCCTTTTCTCCTTTGCACTGGGCTCTGCAAAGGTGCTGTCACAGGGTCAGTCAGCTCCCCTGCCTGGGGGTGGGAGCAGGCTCCCCAGCTGGTCTCAGGGTGTTTCCTTGTCACCTCCATCTGCTTCTCCCAGACACAGGGGGAGGGATGCCCTGGAGGGACTTCACCACCTCAACTCCCTTTGCCAGGCCATGGAGATCTCCTGAATGCCAAGAAGAGGGTGTCCAAAAGATGCCAGGTGAATCACACCTCCAGAAGCACCTGACCTTGCCCTCTGAGCACCCAGTGGCATCCACAGGTGTCCACAGTCAGACCCACACTGGTTGGCACAACCCTTGGGGCTTGGGGATTTTGGGCACTGTGAGCCCCAGGTGGAAAATATTTTGTGCTGCTTCTGGTCTCCATGGTCACCTTGTGATGGGCTGGATTTAAATGTGCCTGGTTTAATCCATCCTTTATTGGGGTAATAAACCCACCCACTGGAATCTCTAAAGGCTTTGGAAGCCACAGACAAAGGGATCTCTCCTCAAGAGGCTAAACCAGAGGCAGTAGGACACCTCCTCTTTTGGATTAGCGAAAAGGGGACAAAAATAGCCTCAATCCCACCGGAAGCCTGAACCTGGGTTGTGATTCATGCCCTGGCTGGCTGCCCACGAGGTCTGCACAGGAATTTGTGTGTGGAGCTGTCGGGTTTCTGGCCCCAGCTCCCCTGAGTGCCTGCAGGAAGGATGAACCCTTCCCGAAACATGCCAAGGCTTGGAAAGGAGCATCACGTCACGCCTGGCAGGAGGAACCTGCTCCAAACATAATGCAGCTTCTGTTCAAGGCTCCCTTTTCTATTTTTACATGTGTGGAGTGGTGTAAAATGTGCTTTTTTATTTTGCTTTTAAAGAAACCCCGCATGCAATGAAACACAGAGAGAAAGGACTGGAGCCACACTGGAAAAGGGTGGAGGAGGGGAGAGAAAACAAGGCAGCAACCAAAAATCTGTCACCTGCTGATGCTGTTAGAGGAGATGCTTGGTCTTGTTGTTGCTCTGTGTATGCTCTCCTGCTTCCAGCCTGGCAGCCCTTGCCTGTCCTCCAGGAAAAAGGAGTCAAAATGAATCATAGGAGTAGTGCTGACCCATTGAGCAACACCAGGGGCTTCATGGCGAGGATCTGGGGTGAGCAGGACAAACCCTGTGACAGCTTTGGCATTGAAATAATTCTCTTTCCCAGGGCTTCTCACCTGAAAGCCTTTTCCCAGGGCTTTTTGAACTGATTTTAGGCATCTTCTTCCCTGCCCTGATGGAAGAGAAACAGATCTGTATGGCCAGACATCAAGAAAGTCCCAAATGAGGAAAAAAATGATACTCAGTTGCTTAATATTTGATAAAATCCAGTTCTGTCTGAGCCCAGGGTGATTTGGTTCAACCAAAGTGTGCAGGGAGATTTTTTACATGACTTTGCAGACAGAGGCTGAGTCTCTTGGGTCATGCTGTTATCTCATGAGCAGTCACTCTTGTCCATGCTGGGCTAAATGAGAAAAAATTTGGGATGAGGGAAGGGGCTCCAGGTGCAAGGGAAACCCTAGGGATGGCTTTGAATGGCAACTGATTGCCTGCATTGAGATTTGCCCAGAGGGTGAGACATAAGTGCTCATCTCCTTTGCACACAGGGTGGGAGATTCTTTAATTGTCCACCTCACATCCCCCAAAAATTAATAAAAAAATTTCCTTGGGCAGGAAAGCTTCATCTTCTCCTCATTCCCTGTGCTTGCAGTAAATAAAAGCTGCTCCCTGCTGCTCCCCTTGCCTCCCTGATCTCTGGTGTTTCTCAGCCCTGGCCTCACCCCCGAGCTCTGCAGCTGAAAGCAAAGAAGGTGGGATGGGGTTTTCTGCAGGATGGGGGAAGACAGAACATGTGGCTGGGGTGGGATCACTCTCCAGCTGGAGGCACAGCACTGGGGCCCCTGTGTGGGCTCTCGTCTCTCAAACCCTCTTTGCTTCTTCACTTTTTGGGAGACAGGAGCTTCCACCTCCCTCTGGAGGGTGAGATCTCACCCAAGGTGATGCTCAGCCAGATGTGGGCAGGACTCTGCCTTGGTAATTTGGTAATTAATGGACTGAGTGGCTGCAAATCCAGTCAGTTCCAACCTCAACAAGGTCCACGGGTCTCTGCTCTGCCCTTGGCACTGGGAATTGAGGAGCAGGGACTGGCCAACAGTGACAGCTTCATTTTACTGAGGATGATGCTGTAGCTCACAGTGTTAGTCTAACACCAGGAGAGTCCTGGAAGAGCCTTTTAATCTTGGCTTTAAGGGCTTTTGTCTCTGTCTTAAAGACACATCTGCTGTGTCTGTGTCACCTAACCAAGACCAGGGCTGGATCCTGGGCTCCTGTGATCATCCAGAGCCTGATCCCCAGCATGTGTGCTGTCCCAGAACAGTTAATTCCTCCACAGGAGGTGCCCAGTGTCACTGCCAACGTGCAGGCAGGGCACTGCAGCCCTGTTTGGGACAGCAGGAAGGTCAGTCAGGTACAAATGTTGGTACAGACTCACCTCTACATGGGAAAACACTGTTCCAAAGTGAGCCAAGGGCATCGTCCCCCTGCAGAATTACCTGTGCTTTGAGAGTAGATGAGTGTTTTGGGAACTGTGATCCAAGGCAAAAATAAGCTGGAAAAAACCACCTGGGAACCAGGCCCAGTGGAGTTCCTTAGTGCCTCATTAGCCTCCCGAGTGCTGTGTCCAATCTGCCCAGAAATTCACAGAAAATTTCTCCACTGGACTAAGCACCAGCCATAAAACTCCTGTCAGGGACCTGGCCACCAAAGCTGGCTTTGTCTCCACCACCCATGTCCTGAGTCACTGGTGCTGAGCTCCACTCACACACCCCTTGAATCAGCTCTATTTTTTAATGTAAAACCCAAACAAGGATCAGAATAAACTGATTTAGGTCGGGATTGGGTTGTTGCAATGGGGTGGGCAGAGCATAGACATCTCTGCTGGGGCACTGTGGGTAAGGGATCCCTCCCTCCATCCCTCCCATGGCTGGTGGGAGCCTGGGTGAGACCCTGCAGCTCACAGGCTGCTGGTGGTCACTGCTCATCCCCTACATCTTCTGTAAGGGAAGATTTTTGAAGAGGATTGGGGGAAAAGTCTCTTGTTTTGATGCCTTAGGTTTTAGCTTTTATATTTTTTAGATCCTGTGCTGTTTTAGTGGGTAGCTTTAGGTTTCATATTCAGTGCTACTGAGTTCTCTTCACAGAGTAGGGAGACAAAACAATTCCTTCTCCAGCTCCATACCAAGGACAATTTTCAGGCCCAAGAACAAAAACAGCAGTGAAGGGAGAAGAAAAAACCAGGAGGATGGAGCTTCATAACCTGAAACTGGTTGGACAATTGATTCTAATATGCTGATGGACCAGAACTTATAAAAGTGTGGGGCCTTGTGCTCAGGCCTCCATTCTGTGACCATTTTGGGGCATCTTGGGTGTGGCCCAGCTGGACTCTTGTTCTGCCCAGGTGTGCCTTTTGAGGCCTTTATTAAATGTCCACCTTTTCCTCTTGCTCTGCCTTGTCTCTGTTCCAGGTCAGCCTCCAGAAGGCAACAGTTTGTTTGTTCATTCCTTCCTCCCATCTCTGGACAGAGGGAAGATTTTTGGAAGTCAGTCCAGCTCCCTTATTGCTTTGCCTGATACGTTTCCCCCCATTCTCACTTTGAGCAGGAGTTCAAGGCAAATGCCTGGTGCCAAACCCTGGGGTGTGGAGGGAGGCACACTGGGAATAGGGAAGTGGTGCTGGGGGAGTTCAATGCCCCTCCTCCAGCTCTTCCCATGGGGAGACACCAGCACCAGGGGCAGGGATGGGAAGAAGGTGCCCTGAGGGGTGCAGGCACCAGTTCTGGGGATCTGCTGCCCCAGGCTCTGCAGCTCTCCCCTCACCTGGGCTCATTCCAAGTGCCTCCATCAGCACTTCCCGGAGCTGGAAAGGGCAGAGGATTGTGTTTAAGGAGGCTTTGCCTTGCTGGAGGTTTGCCTGGTGTCAGCAGTGCCCTACACCCTCCCTGCAGGCAGGGCTGCTCCCTCTGTTCTCCCCGGCTCGCTCAGGACCCAGCAGGTTTGGGATAAAATACAGAGATTGTGGATTGATCACCAGCCCCACTTGAGGATGGAGGATCCCTACGGGAAGGCAGGGCCCTGGCACAGAGGAAGGCAGCACAGCCTCACTCCTGGAGAAGGTTTGTTCTCCCTGTCCTCCAGGGTCCTGCGTGGCACCCACTGTGCTCTGAGCTCCTTCCTGCCACTGAGCACCAAGCCAGGGGTGTTTGGAAGGCTCCTTCCCCCCACTCCTTCCCAAGGGATAGCCCAGGATGTGATTCAGCCCATCCCAAAGCAGAGCAGATGATTCACATCCTCCAAGCCCCTGTATCTCCTCCTCAGCTCCAGTGGGAGCCTGGGGTGGGAGCTGAACTGACCATCCTTGGGGGCTGGATCAGACCCTGCATACTCTGGAAAACCACAGCAGCCTGGCCCTGCAGGAGCTGAGACTACTGAGATAGAGAGTGATCCTGCAAGGTGCAGCATGTGCTGGCAAACCACCAGCTCTGCTGGATTTGGGGCTGCTCTGTGCCCTGACTGCCTCATCCATTAATCCATGCAGCCTGACGGGACATACCCTGTTTAAATCTGCCACCCAGCTTGAATTTTTCATGTTTCTTATGCTGCAATTTTTTTTTTCCCTGAGAAATTATTTAGGCAGATGGCTGAGCTTGATATTAATACACTTATTTCAACATTTGCATAGAGCATCTGTTGGGGGAAAAAAAACCCCTAAGTTTTGCAGGTTTAAAAAAAAAATTATTTTTTTCATCTCCAACTTGAATTCCAAGAATCTCAGAAGACGACCACCCCTTCTAAGAATGCTGAAAAGCTTCATTTATATGCCAGTAAGATGACACCCCACTGAAATGTCAGTCACTAGCAGATGATTTGGAAGGGGAGAGGGAAATGAATGTGTGTGTTACAGAACTGATCAAGTCTAGACAAAAAAAGAAAAGGGAAACTTTGAAAAGCAAGATCCTCAAAGGGTGGCCTAGACAAAGCTGCTGAGAAATTACATTTTTTCTCTTGAGAAGATCTGACAGTTTGTCTAAATCCCACATACCTCTTTCTTGCCTGGTGAAATAACCTCCTACAATGATTGTAGATTATTAATTTTTGGGCTAGCCACAACAAAAATAAAAGCTCATGATGTGGTTCATCACTGCATGTGAAGAAGGAGCCATTCCCTTCTGTCCAAACCCTCTGGGTCACCTCCCTGTTAAACCCCCAGTGCCAATGCTCTGCTTCCACCCAAAGGATGGTCCTGACGCTGAGTTATTTTATTTCTCCCTTTGATGACACATGGAGCAAAGTCAAATAGTAAATATCTTGCTGATGTTTTCAGCTGGCCTCCACAGCACGGGGTCTGTCCTGATGAGCTTTAATAACAATGTCTGCCCATCCCTGAGAGCTGTGGGTCAGGCTCAGCTCTCAACCCAGAGTGCATTTGTGTAATTGCCTCTGCAAAAGGCTTTCTCTCTGTTTAACACTACAAGAGTTTGAGAAGGTGGCTGTTTGTGCCTTCAGTTTTTACTCTCTCTTCCTCATTCCTCCCACTCAAGCAGCACAGAGGGTGCAGTCAGGCATCCCAGCCCCACTTTTTGACTTGGGATGGAGATTGATCTCAGCAGGTCTCAGCTGGAGCCACCCAACCTACAGGCATGTTGATTCTGGGCAGTATCTTTGATTTGGAGTCACTCTGGCTCTGGAGCTTCACGATGCAAGGACAAAACCAGCCTTTTGAGCTGCCCCTCTGACAGGTTTTTCTCTGGTTTGATACATCCCTTTATCCAGCATCACTCCCATCTAGGGTATTACAGCGAGAGGCAGTGTTATAAATCACAGCATATACATGCTTTAATTATTTTGTCAAAATGATTTATAAGCTCTAACTTACTGCAAAGTACCAGGCTGTACCCGTGGACCAGCCTTTGCTGCTCCTTACCTGTGTTAACTCTGCTCAGCATCTCTTCCTCCCACATCCCTGCCCAGGGGATGGTGCTTCCCTGAGTTTCCAACGCCTTTCCTCGGGCTGTGGGAAGGGACCTGGCACTGCAGAGATATTTTCCAGCTCGAGCCAATGTGCCACACGCAGCCCCTGCCATCCCCCCCTCCACATTCCCACCCCGGGGTCACTCAGTTTATCCCATCACAAACTTTTCTGGCAGGGTGTCAGCTCAGCCAGAGTGATCAAGATTTACAGCCAGGGCTGAGGCAGTGCCAGAAATACCTGGCATAGCAGGCTGCATCCCAGAGCACAGGTAAGGGGGCTGTGATTTCACCTCCCTTGCAGAGAGGGAGGGCAGAGCTGAAGGGGTGCTGCTTTTTGAATGTTTTCCCAGTGTTTTTTGCTTTTTAATGACCTGCTTAACCCGTGGCTGAAGGGTGTAATTTATGGCTCCGAAATATTACCGGGGGGTTCACGGCCTTCATGCTTTGGCTCCCTCTGCTTTATCACCCGGTTCATTCCTCACAGTTTTGCATGACAGCACAAGGGCTGAGTGCCATGAATGGTATGCAGATAAAAACAGGGGGGGAAAGGCTTTCCCTCAAAGTCCAGGCCAGTGGAAGAGTGAAAGGGAGGGGGGACTGAGGGGAATGTGCTGGAGGAGGCTCTGGAGAAGCTGTGAGATGCCTCTGGAGCAGGCAGTGGGAGATTTGCAGAGTGGTGATGGAAACCAAGGGCTGGATGCAACCCCATGGACACTGAGGGGTGGAAAAATCACTTTGGCACTGGGATGGTGGGGCAGAGGCAGTGGTGACCACACAGGGGTGTCCCATTCTCCAGCCCCTGTGTGGCCTCAGGGGCTTCCTCTGGGTTTGTTCTGGTCTCACCTGCTCCAGCCTCAGCCCCTGCAAAGTGAAGAGACCCTGCAGGAAAGCTGAATGCTGTGCAGGGAAAGGTGAGGAGGCATCCCTAAGCCTTCCTTCATGGCAGCAGTGTGAGGGTGAGTCCCCTTCCCTCGTCCTTAGGTGGGGGAACTCTGCCTTCCCTGCTCCTCTCCTCCCTGCTGAACTTCCTCCCCTGTAATTCCAGCACTGTATTTAGATGAGAGGTAACACAGGGGATTGTTGACATGCCAGAGGACTTGTTTCCTCCTGGGATTTCCAGAGCAGCAAAGCCTTGGGACCAGTTATCTCTCTCCAGAGGAGACTCCTGCTCACATCTGGGGGCTGGAGCTGAAGTCCTGCAGCTCCTCAGCTTTCCAACCTGCTGGGATCCAGGTTTGTCAGCAACAGTGGGGCCAGAACTTAGTCAGAGCTCTCTGTTCTGAGCTGAAGGATAAGGTTATTTCTATATTTCTATATGTCTATGTTTCTATATATTTCTATATTTCTATATTTCTATATTTCTATATCTCTGTATTTCTGTGTATCTGTATTTCTGTATTCCTGTATTTTTGTATCTCTGTATTTCTGTGTGTCTGTATTTCTGCATTTCTGTATTTTAGTATTTCTGTATTTCTGTATCTCTGTATTTCTGTATTTTTCACCCCAGCTCCACCACAGACACAATTTTACACTGCTGGAAAATGCTGACTGGTGGATTCTATTTATGCCCATGGCAAATCCTTTTTGGTCCAGACCAGTCTGTAGAGAGTCATCCATGCCCAGTCCTCTCCCTGATCTCCATATATTTCACAAAATAAAATCATGCCACCTTGCTTCCCTCATGCTTTTTGTGGGAGTCCATACCCAGGAATGTGCTCCCTTGCTCTGTCCATTTCCATAATTAAAGCAATAAGCCGTGGATGTGATTTAAATCAAGCCTGAGCTCTTGAAAAGCCACCTGTGGTGTTAAAAGCAAGTCAAAAAGTGTGTTAATAGAAGCGTTAACATTTCAGCCGTGCACAGACAGCATTAATTATAACATTCCCCATCAAGCAGGGCGTGCCAGTGTCCCTCAAGGAGCAGCCAGTGGGGATGGGTTTGGGTCTGAGTGCTGAGCTCTGCAGCAGCACGGGTCAGGAGGGGAGCAATGCCAAGCTGAAAGCATGGGAGGAGAGATCTGATTTGCCATTAGAACCCCTAAATAGTGTCCCAGCCTGGGTCCTAGAGCCATGGCTACCTGCAGGATAAATGGGATTTAAACGTATCTTTGGCATATTGAAATCATCCCAGGACAAGAGAGTGGACTAAAGCATCCTTTATGGCATCAGTATCACCACCCTGGGGAGAAATTGCTGCAGGCTGTTTGCAGCCTTTGCCCTCTCTCCCTCAGGTTGTCTGCCTTGCTGTAGGGCCCCTGTGATCTCCTCTGGCACAGCCGTGCAGCTGGTCCTTTGCTCATGAGGCTGAGTCCAAGTTATTAATTCCATTTATATCCTCTCTGACAGGCAGGAATGGTTAAAGGTCTGGGAAGGGGAATTCCAGCAGCAAAATGAGCACAGGACCCTCTACCATCAGTCACTGCTGCCCCAGGGCTGCTGCTTTGGGATACTTGAGAACAATTTGGACCCATCCTGGCTCAGAAGGGCAGATGTGTGAGGATGTGCTGTGCCCAGCTCTCCCCTGGGCTGTTTCAAACACCTTTATCCACTTACAGCCTTCCTTTGCCCAAGGACTGGAGAGCTCAGTCTGTGAGCAGCTTGACACCGACGCTGCTCAAAGTGGAAAGCAGAGGAAAATAAAAACCAGGGGAGGTTTACATTCACCAGTGCCAAAATGTTCAAACCCAATAAATTTGTCCTGAGTTTACTGTCTGGAAAAGCATTTGAAAACGCTTTGCTTTTTCCAGACTGTTGTGATGTGCCTGCTCACATGTGCACAGGGACAGGCTCCAAGGAGAAACAATAACACCAGGGCCTTCTCAGAAAAAAAAACTCAATTAACAGCATGCTTGGCACATGCTTAAGATTAAGCATGTGCTTAAATCCATCCCCCAAGAACACAACCCTCAAACATAGTGGGGAATCCATCCTGGAGCCAGCCAGTAACTGATTCTCCAGAGCCATCAGCTGGGACTGAAAAATGTCCTCAAGTGCTCTGCAAGGCAGGGGCCAAAGTCCCACTGAGTCAGCTCAGACTCTGTCTCTCCATTTTTAATTAAATTCCATTTTTACAGTGGGGAAAAAAGTGCTCACAAGCAGTTGATTAGAGCTTTTTCAGGTCTTTTGATCAGCATGGGACAGAGGTCATGTTCAGTCTGTCATTAAATATCCTCTGATGACTTCTAGAAGTCACATATTTGTCTTAAAAATGCGTTACATTAGATTTCTCTTCATGATTCACCTTCTCCTCAGTGTGTATGGAGGAGGGAGCAGCATTTATGCTTGCTCTGCCCCACAAAGTCTGTGTTCTGCACAGCAGAGATCCTGTTTCTGCAGAGTTTTGGGGAGGTGGCATCCTCACCCTCACTGTGCACACGAAATGGGGTGAGGAATAGTCCAAGGGCATGTAAAAGTTGGCAGCACAGCTGGAAATTGGGATACTTTGACAGCAAAGCCCACTGCTTGCTCCTCCCTCATAAGACTCTGGTGTCTGCCTGTCTCCATCCCTCACCTTCATTCAGCACCTTAAACTTTTATTTTTCCTGCAGGAAAAACTTAAATTTTTCCTGCAGGGGAGGTCTTGTAGGATGCTGAGTGCCTGGTACTCTGACTGTTTCTTTGGTATTGTTTTATCATGACTGATTAAAGCCCTTGAAAAGCCCTCCCCTGCCACTCACCACAGAGGCAAACTTGCTGTTTCCATCCTGGCTGCTTTGCCTGTGCTCAGACTCTCCAGGTATCTCCTCATTCATCACTTCCAGGGTATCTACACGGACTTTATTTTTCACACTAAGAAAGACTGAAAAAACTTCAGTCTCTTGACTACTGTCCCCTTGGCCTGCCACTAAATATTCTTCATCTTAGGGTGTGCTCTTGAAATGCATACAGATTCAAGAGCTGCCTCTCAGGGCTGCCATTTAGCTGAGATCTATGTGTCATTATTCATCTCTCCTGTCTCTCCCCGGAAGCCAGTCCCACTCACCAGCGTGGCTGGATTCCCCTGTTACACATAACGCCTGCCTTTTCCCTGGATGGAGGTGTTATTTATTGCCTCTTGCTTGGCTACAGTGAGGATAAAACCATCCCAGCAGGCTCCAGGCTGCTCTGAGAGGTGCAGTGGCCTCATTCCTGGGGACTCCGGCGCGAGCCGCGGCTGCCGCCGAACACCGAGGTGAGCTGTGAGCACAAACCATGCCAGACTCACCAGCTCTTCCCAGACTCACCAGCTTTTCCCAGACTCACCAGCTCTTCTCAGACTCACCAGGAGACCACGAACCACCCCTCACCCTCAGGGTGAGGCCAGGGCTGCTGGCAGTGATGGGATGGGCAGCAGCACCAAAAGGAATTTCTGCCACGGCCACTGACCACGGAGAGGGCGAGTGCTCACTCCTGTCCAGCAGTGCTTTGAATTTCACTGGTGGCAGCAATAAATCCACTCAATCCAGCTCAATTAAGAAATTTCTGGGACCCCTGAGTGCACGCAGCAGAGTGTGCAAGATGTGTGGACCAAGCCTCATGATCAGAAGATGAGCTCACCTCCCTTTTTCTCCTCACTGTCTCCTTCCACCTTTTCAACCAAATTGAGGCAGTGACCCCTCAGCAAGATCCTGGAAGGAAAAGATCCTACAAGATCTTTCACTGAAGGACTAGGCAGGGTCATCAGAGCCCCCAGCCCTCTCTCTGCAGGCAGAAGGGTGGACTTGGGCACAGCCAAGGGCAGAACAGCAGCCTCTGTTCAATTTAAGCATCCTGTCACCTCCCCAGCCTCACCAGAATCCAATTCCCAGGCCTCTTGCTGCCTTGCTACTCCCAGAAGCCTTGAACCACCCCAAAATTGTAAGTCAGACTTTCCAACATCTTGAGATTAACTGAGGAAACAACACCTCCACCAAATTTTATTTTTACAAAACAAGATACATGGGGTATAGTTTGCCTGGCTGGCTGCACTGTGTAGGGCTGGGCTGTGTGGTGCTGTGGTGTTTTTTTTGCTTTTTCAGTGTTCTTTTCTGAGGGATGAGAGATTCATAAAATCATCTTAAAAACCAAAATGATGTGTCACACACAGTTTTCAGCTTCAGGATCCATGGGCTCATTTAAATAAAAAAAACAAACAGATTGGAGGAGCTGGGAAACATGACTGGGGAAGCTGGAAAAGCAGACTCCAAGTCGAACACAGGCTTGTTATCAAATGTCACTGCCACTAAAAGAGAAGGAAAACCCAGGGAGAGTTAAATCCCTTTGCAGAGCTGAGAAATCCAAGGCTGCAGAGCCTGTTGTTCCCCAAGCACATCGATTTGGGAGGAATACTTGGAGATACAGTCATTTTCCTGAGCAGGACGTCAGCTGCTTAATGCTTGTTAGTGCTAATGAAAATCATACAGCCTGAATTGTGCTCCAGCCAGGAATTCCTCTAAGTGCTGCCATCCTCACTGTCATCTCGGGGAAGCTGCAGGAGCAGAGCCTGAAATATTGAACTTTAAATCGGTGCCAGCTTTAAACAAAGCAAAGCCATCGCAGAGGATGCAGAGAGGTTTATTGGGTTGCCCTTGAGTTTTATCCAGCTGGATAGGGCAGGCCACAGTCACCTGCCTTTATAATGGTCCTAATAAATAATAAAAAAAGTGCAGAATTCTCCACCAGATTCCTAAGAAAACTCTGGGGGACCTGCAGAGGGAGAGCTCTCATCTTGCCACGTGGGGTTCATGTCCCACACACCAGCCCTGTGCTGGTCTCTGCAGGGGACAGTAAAGCTGGTGGAACCTCCCCCTTAAAATCATGACTCAAACCTTTATCCTTTCTTATCTGCCATGGGCAAGAAGCCAGGTTAAGGATTTGTTGGTCAGGAGTGTCCAGACCACAGAGATCACACATTTCCTCTGTGATCTCGGCCAGTCTATTCACCTCTCGGCCTTAGCTTCCTTGCTTTTAAAGTCCAGGCAGTAACAGCCTCTTAGAGGAAGGAAGTGTGAGGATTTGTATGTTAATATTTGTAAGACACTCAAGGGATAAGTTGAGGAGCTCCATAAAAATGTCTAGCAGGGATGAGTGATGATTTTTCTGGGCCTATCTTGAATCCAGCCCAGGCTGCTGTTGTTCCCAGAGCACCTGTGGGTACCAAGCATGGGGAACACATTCCTTCAGCTGCCTGAAGATGGGGAAAATGGGAGGCAAAAGGAGCATCTCACATTACTCCAATGAGTAAAGCCTTCACTCACAACTGTATTTGATACAATGTGTATCAAATCTGCACTAAAATCTGGATTAATTCCCAAAGATTTTTTTTCCATTTTTGGTCTATTTCTTCAGTGTTTCCTTTGGTGACCATGCTGGTAGCTGGCTGGATCTGATGTTTTCCCTCACTTGTTCCATGATCAGTGATCTCTGAAGTGTTGTGGCTCTCCTGACAGGTCTCAGCCACAGCTCTCATTTCATGAAGGCGTGGGGTGAGAGTCCCTGCTTGGTCCAGCTGCTCCTTTGGAAACATGGACTGAACAGCAAAGGTGTCGAGGGAGAGAAACCTGAACTTCCCATTCACGTAGCTGGGAAGGGAATTTATTCCAAAACATGCTATTTTAGGCCTTATTTCTGCACTCAAATAATAAGACCACTGTGAAAAAAGAAAAAGCTTCCACAGAAAAGTGGCTGCCTGTTGGTGGGCAGTAGAAGGTGATCCATGACTTTATTAATGAATAGGGTGGTGCTCAGGAAACAAAATTTGAAAGTGTTTTCCATTCTAGGAAAGCACTGGAAAAGCCTGGCTCTTGCAATAAGACATTACTTCACTTGCTTTGCTGGGGTGATCTATTGCTTTGCAGGGCCACTCAGCCTTGCCTGTGGACACAGCCACAAGGACAGAGTTGGGAGGAACTTCTCTGCTTGTCCTTCTGGATGAGTTGCCTTTTCATGCACTGATTAAATATGTAGCACTGTGGAAAGCCTGATTTTCTGCATGGCAGCCTGGAAGTCTTAGGCCCAGGGAATAAAAAGATCATTTATCAACGACATCTCTTTCACCCGGAGTCCTGGTGGAGGGATCAGCTCCTGGGTGTGATCGTGAGAGTTCAGCAGGAGCTGCAGAAGTGCAGCAGGGCCAAAAGCAAAGCACAGGACCTTGGGATTTAGTCCGTGTGCGATGAGAAACCCTGTTTGAGCAGGAGGAATGGAGAGGCTGTCGCTGCAGATGGCTTGCACAGGCACCTTTGCACTCCCTGCCTCCCTGATGGGCACGGGGATGCCAACAACCACACAGTCATCTGTTCCTTTGCTGCCAGGGTGGCTTGAAACTGGTGAGAGCTCAGCCCTGGCGTGGTGACAGGGGCAGCAGAGCCACGGTGACACCATCCTCGAAAGAGAGAGCTGCTGAGGACATGGGAACTGCTATAAATAACCTGGTGTTAGGCTGTGAGCTGGGCTGCCTCCACCAAGATGGGCAGAAATTTGCCTCGGGCCAGCATCCTGAGACTCAGGCTTGTTCAGGCTTACCTGCTGCAGGGCCAGGAGGCAGAGGAAGAGCGGGATTAGGGCAGAATGTTGATTTTTAAGGCTTGTGAAAGGTGCCTGTCAGGCCTTCTGTGTGCATATTTGCACGATGCAGAGGCAAACACCAAACCAGCTGAAGCCCAGGGCAGCCCAGTCAGGAGTCCTGCAAGGTCTTTTTGCACTTTGAGGAGACAGCTTGTGGAAACAGATCTGCTCTGGCAGAGGCTGGTTTCTGTAGCTGGGAGAAGAGTGTGAATCCCAAAGCAGAGGGCCCTCGATGAAGTGCAGCTTGCTGCCAAGGAATCCTCCTCCCTCCCCCTCTCCCTCCTCTGAGGCTCTGACACTGGAAATGGTCCTGCTGATTAGACAGTGTCAGAGCTGCCGAGCCCAAAGCTGGAACATGGAGTACTGTTCTGATGCCCACGTTTTCAGAAGGAAGTTGAAAAATTGAGGAAGGTGCCAAAAACAGCCGCAAAAATGATACACGGGCTGAAAGAAATGGCTTATTTGCACAGCTCGAGCTGTTTAGCTTATCAGGAAGAAGATGGAGAGGACATTGTAGCTCATAAGTACCTTCTCTTGAGCAAAACCAAAACAAAAGCAGGTTTTAAGTGTGTCCTTAATCTATCAGAGAAGCCATAGCAAGAAGCAGTGCCGGAGTGCACGGCCAGTCAGACACCTGCCAGGGAAAAGGATTTGTGTGTTTCCCTCAACTGAGAAGGTTAAAAGCACTCTGGGGAGGGGACTGTGCCCCATCTCCTGGGATCCAGGCAGAGCATTGTCTGATCATGCCCCCAGTTCCTGGGTGCTGGACCTCAGACAGATGGGTCCGGGAGCTTGGAGGAGAGAATACAGCAATCCCTTCTGGCTCGAGGCTTCCTCCTCATTCCCAGCAGGGCAGGAAGAAGGAGACCAGCTGCCCAGTGGCCACAACCCACACCACACATTTAGCACTCAAAGCAGGCTTGTATCCTCTGACCAAAAGCACCAGCCCAAGGCCTGATCAGCAGCTGCAGACCCTGATGTTCAAAGGGCCGGTGCCCAAATGTGGTGGGGTGTGACATCGGGTGTTTTTCTCCTTTGTGCAATGAGAGACTGCAAAAACCAGAGGAGTCTTGGTCCTACTGAGGGCAATCTCAGGTCAGACAAGCCCTTGACCCACCTGTGACAACTTTCTCTGGTGGGACTTCCAAGCTGGTGCCCCCACAAGAGGCCGAGCATGGAGAGCTGTTTGCTTTTGCTCCGTGGCCAAAGCTGGGTTGAAAATAACTCCAGGCTCTGTGTGATGCAAACTCAGCAGCAGCCCCCAGAAATACGCAGGACCCAGTGGCGTGGTTGCACATACCTCTGTGGGGCAGGGCTGGCCTAAAATAAGGGCTGACCAGAACAAGAAAATGACCTACTGGAAACAGCCTGGCCCTGCTCAGCGCGGGCCCCATTTCCACCTTTGTAAAGAGGTGTAAAACGTTCCCCAGTTGAAACATTAACTTGTTTATATGCTGTCTCTGACTAGGTGTAAATACTTACTCAAGGCACGGACAAGGAAAAAAAATAATAATAATAAAAAAACAACTTTAAATGCTTTAACATTCAAGAAAAGTACTGTGTGTACCAGGAGTTTCAGTGATCACTCTGGGAGAGCCAAGTGCCTGAGCAAATTAGCCTTGGATTTGAACAGCCTTGCAAACGGCTGTCTGAGAGTGAGCAAATACCATGTTATTAAAGACAAATGAAAGTAGCAATTCAACTGAAGAAGACAAAGAGTTTTGCTCATGTAAATGCTTAATAATTTTTTCCTGTGAGCGCTTCTGCGATGAAAGCTGATAAGAGCCAAGCCTCCTTTATATTCATCGGCCCTGGAACGATTGTTTGGGGAAGGTCTGATGCAAATTGCACGTGTCACAGTCCCCACCGCTATCTGGAGCCCGTGATTCATTTCAGCCTGAAGATTATGGTGCAGTGTGAGGCTTGTTTGTTCAAGAAATGCTCCTGCTCTAACCTTCTCGGAGGGCTCCATTAAACACAGCGCTTCCCACTTTGTCAAGAATGTGTCTCCTATTTCCAATAAACACAACAGCAAATTAGTTAGGGAGAGGGACCCAAAGAAAACAAACAAGCTTGCAACAGAGACTGGAATTTCTGTAGCCTTTGAGATTCAGGGGAGTTTTTGCAGCTGGGGAACACAATACCAGGCCAGGGGCATCTCACATCATTGGGTCAGGCACCTGTGAAAGCCAAGGCCAAGGTGCTGTGCTAGGGCAAAGTTACTCCCCCATGAGCCCAGACTGCTCTGAATGTAGCCAGAAGCCCATGAAAACTTGTGCAAATGTGTTCCACATGGCTTTAGGCCCCTCTGGGGTATGATATAAATTTTATTTCAGGAGATAATAAAGAGGCAACATGCTGCCTACTTTCCCTTCCGTGTATTTTCTCCTTGAACCTGCTGCCAAGGGAATTATTTCTGTCCAGCTGAGTCCTAAAGCCTTCCTACATCAGCACAGATAAGGTCTGGCTGTCATCACACAGAGCATCACCCCTAAAGCATTTGCCTAAAGCATTTGTGGAAGAGGCTGTGACTAGGCTGGTGTAGAGTGATGCCTTCTGGAGGCTGACCTGGAACAGAGACCAGACAGAGCAAGAGGATAAAGTGGGGATTTATTAAAGGGCCTCAATGGGCACACCTGGGCTGCACAAGAGTCCAGTCAGATCATACCCAAGATGCCCCAAAATGGGCACAAAATGGGCAACTGATCATGAGATCCCACACTTTTATAAGTTCTGGTCCATTAGTATATTAGAATCAATTCTCCAGGTTATGAAGCTCCATCCTCCTGGTTTTTCCTTCTCACTTCACCATTGTGAAGGGCTTGAAAGTTGTCCTTGGTATGGAGCTAGAGAAGGAATTGTTTTGTCTCTCTACTCTGTGAAGAGAGCTCAGTAGCACTGAATATGAAACTTAAAACTACCCAATAAAACAGCACAGGATCGAAAAATATAAAAGCTAAAACCTAAGGCATCAAGAGCAGGGCATCCAACGCCCTGTGAGCTCCCAGGAAAGCTGTGTGGTGCAAGCCCCCAGGTGGGCAGCCAGGTGTGCCTGATACACAGAGGGGCTGAGGGCACCACACCAAGACCCCTGGGCAAGCCCGGGGACGGCACGGGCCAGGGGACTCGGCTGGATGTGGGGAGGGACGTATTGGAGTTCAGTCCAATATTTCCAGGAGGCTGTTCCTGAGCTGGCTGGCCCTTGCTGTTTGCCTGTCTGGCAGCTCTGTGATGTTTTCACCCCAGGGGTCCCTCAGGCTCACTGGATGTCACAGCTGAGGGCTTGGGGACAAGGCCAGGCCTGCAGGAGCTCAGGGTCACCTTCCACTGAGAGGTTCCAAGGCGATGGTGAAGGAAAGGAGCCGGTTCTGATGGAGGGTTTGGATTCAGAGTTTTATTCCTGGCCCAAAGGCCTGTGAATCCAGCAACTGCTCCAACAGAACTCCTGACCGCGTGGTCTGCTGCCCTTGGAACCAGGGGAGAGGGGAGGGAAGGAACACAGGTGACACCAACCAGGGACGGGGGGAAGTCCTGAGGGACAGAGGACACTTGGATGGCCCAGTGTCTTTCCAGGGGTGGGAAGCATCTTTTCAATTCTGCCAACCACTCTGTGCCCTTCTGGAATGGCAGGGCTGACAGGCAGCATCATCAGGGGTCAGGATGTGGAAAGGAGGAATGATTGACAAACCTGGCAGGGAATCACCTGGGAGGGGCCTGGGGTATCACACCACAACTGAGACTGTGGCCAGGCAGGTCCCCAGCTCTGCTGCTGCTGTGCACAGGGCCAGGCTGTTCAACACGGGCTCTGCAGCCTTGGGACAGTTCCCCAAGGCTGGTGTGTGGCTGTTCCCCTTCAAAGCTCCTCCTGCCCGCCTGACTCCTGCATGGATTGACCTCAGGGGACCAGGACTCACCGTGGGCTGTGTGTGGGAGCTGCAGGAGCACGGGCTGTGGGCTGCACTGACACCGCTCCTCAGAGCCCGACTGTTCCACATGGATCTGGTGCTGAGCCCTCACTCCCAACAGCCCTGAATTTCCAGTTGAAGCAATCTCTGCATGGAGCCTGCTGTGCTCTGGCTCTCGAGATAGCTAATCTTGCCCAGGACTCCTCCTAGCAACAAATATGTTTGTGCCCAATGTGATAGTAAACACGAGAGGTGGAGTGAGAAGCATGCAGAGCCAGGAGAGCTGAAGGAAGGGGCTATCTTGAGCGGAGTAGCTGGCTTGGCTTCTCCTTTTTCAAGCTTGGGCTGATTTCATGAGGAGAGCAAGGCATCAGATATTTCCCTTTCCTTGTCTAAGTGCGTCAAACCTTTAAGTCTCCACTGGCTCTGCCAGAGGCAGCAGTGGCTGCCATGGCCAAGTGGGGAGAGTAGTGCATGCAGCAAACACACAGAACTCCTCTCACCACTTTGCACACTGCACCTGTATCCAATCAGTCCCAATTCTGCAGCTTTTTTCATGTGGAAGGGCCATAAGCTGGAATCACTTCTTCTTTATGTACCCTGGTCTGAGTATATGGCAATAATTGTTATATATTTTACTTATTTCTTATATAGAGATGTGAACCTCTGAAGAAGTGCAAAGCTGAGATTTATGTTTCCAGAAAACAGAGAATGCAGCACATGCTATCAAACTTGGGCTCCCAAAGTCCAGCCTCTGAGCTCTGTGCTGATGAAGTTGTGACCAATCCATCAAGATTAAAGAGGGTCAAGGTCAGATTTACACCCACTGGGTCCAATCAATAGCCAGCTAAGACCATTGATTTCATGGCTGCTCAGCAGAGTGGGATCTCAGAGGTGCTGGAGTGGATGGGGTCTCTCTTGCACTCACTGCACCAAGTGACCCAGGATCTTTATGGCAAAGCTGCTTTTCTTCTGCTTCTTTAGGAGCTGCATCCCAGCAAGCACAGTGTCCCTGCCCATGGCAGGGGTTTGGGACTGGGTGGTCTCTAAGGTCCCTTCCAACTCAAACCATTCTGTGATTCTGTGAAGAAACATAAACCAGCTCCAGAAAGATGAACCCACAGGCTCCCTGGCCTTCACCCAGCTTCTTCCCTGCCTGCCCTGCAATGATGACAGCAGCAAATCTCCATGAGGGTTTTGTGGGCACCTGATCCTCTTGCACTGCTTACACCAGGCGGCCCAGCCCAGATCTTTTCTTCAAGGTTTGGCTGAGCCAGTTCAACTCATGACATTGGAAAAAAAAACTATCCCTGTGTGTTTTTTCCTGGCAAAGTTAGTTTTCTCCCAGAAGCCACTCACAGTGGAGTCCAGCAGCCACAAGGGAAGAGGGAGGACAGCAGGGCTGGGAGTGAGGCAGAGGAGAGCAGGAGGCATGGGAGGAGAAGCAGGACCTTTACCTCCTCCCTGGGTCCCAGGTAATGGCACTTGCAAGTAATTTCTGTGTTCAACATGGCATTACTCACTCCAAGCTTCTTCACCTCTTCAGGTTGTATGAAGAGTTATTCTCTTGCCTTATTAATTAGAATCTCCCTTTGGCTGCTGCCATGCTGGCACTGCTCCTTGGGGCCAGCTGGTCTTGTCCCAACACAGAGCTGGCTCTGGCTTTGTTCCAGGTCTCAGCCATCACATTTCCCATGGGAGAGGACAGATGTCCACTCCTTACCCTGCTTCTGCCACGTGTAGGTGCTGGGTGATGGTGAGGAAACAAGGACACAGCACCAAGCCTCCAATCCAGCGAGGAAACTCCTCTAACCAGCCCCAGCCTGCCTCCCATTTCAGTGGGAAATCTCTTCCCTGTACCTTCTCCTCTTTGATCATTTGACCTCCAGCTCCCATGACTTGCAGCTCAGGCTCTGGTAATTTGAAGTCACAATTCCCCCCACCCCACCCAAGTGCCTCCTCCTCTGGATGTTTTGTCATTAAAAATCTTCCTAACTTTTGGCTAATTGGCAGAGGTTATGTGCATGCTTCAGAAAAGTAGTAAATCATTATAACCTCATGCCTCTGTAGTCAATTATAGATTGTTTTCCCAGCTCAGCTGATTTGGCAGGCGGCGGCGTTGCAGTAAAAAATGAAAGCCTTGAGCCAGCGTGCCTGACGTCTTTGCTCGAGAGCAGCTCAAACCAGAACCCTGCACCCCAGCCTGGGGAGGGGTGAGCTGGGATGTGAGCCCGTCCCAGGGCTGTGCAGACTGGGCAAACCTTTTATTCCTTCATCTGTTCCCTTTTGTCCAGGTCAGAGATGCAGCTTCTCCAAAGCCACCAGCCCCTTCAGACCGTCTCTGCTCAGGTGCATCCTCACCGCTGCTTTGCTCCTGCTCCTCCCCTTGGCCCCTGGTTTCCCTTCTCTGGTGCAGAGGGGAGATTCCCTCCCACCTGGACTCCACATTGACCTTTGTGTCCGAGAACAAATGTTTGAGGAAAATCTGGGATTTGCATTCACAAAGACTCTTGTTAGCTCACACACTCCAAGAATTATTTCACCAGAGCACTGCAATTTCTTGGCTAGACACCTCCAGTGACTGTGCAGGGGCACAAAACCCAGAGAAGCAACAATGGACAGAAGTGTCTGAGTGTCCCTTTAGCCACTGTCACTAAACAAAAGCCGAACTATTTCTTTGCTCTTTAGAAACTTGAGGAAAACAAGCTATTTGCCCAAAAGGCAGGGCTCTGGAGCATGTGCCAGGACATCACTAGGCAATGTCCAAGTGCTCTGTTTACCAGCCCACCACCTGCCAGGGCAGTGCTGACTGTGCAGCCGCTCAGGGAATGGCAGAGGGAAGCACTTTGGGAGGCTGCTCAAGCCCAGGGCAGCCAGACAGCTCCTTCCTGACCATCTGCTGTGCAGTTGAGAGTGGTGCAGCACAGAACTGCAGCTGCCCCTGAGATGGGCTGGGATGATCCAGGATTTCCAGCCTCTTTTGCTCCATGCTGGCTTTCACAATTCGGTTTTTGCTTTCACATCACATCCTGAGCGTCGTGTGTGCTGGCAAAACACCCAGCTTGCATCTCCCCCTCAGACCCCCATGGAAAAGGCTGGATCCCATTCTGGGGTTTCTTGGGACACGTCACCAAGGCAGTGCTGGACCACCAGGTTGTCTTGGTGCCTCAGAAGAATTTTCTGGGTGGGCTGGACCTGAGGCTGCATGGTGAAACCTGAAGAACAGAATTCACAGCAGGTCTCAGAGGATTTTGTGATTGGCATCTGCCAGTTAAAATGGACAAGCTGGAAAATGGCTCCTAACCCGGGATCTCCTGCTGCTTTTGCTGATCTTATAAATGAAAAACCTGAATTTTTCTGCTTGGCAGTGAAAAAGGCGTATGTCCTTCATTCTACTTGAGGTTCAAGATTTTCATGGACGTAGAAGACCCCAGGGCTCCAGCCAGTTGGCAGAGTGCTAAAAGTGCCTCTAGCCCCTGGAAAAGGACCAAACCCAGGTCTCTGAATCTTTTTGGGAGCAGCCTTTTGCTCCATAGTAGGACTAAAAAATTAAGTAGTTTGGTCTACTTGGCTTATCCAACAGAAAATTACAAGGCATTGAGTATCTTGATATTGATATATCTGACACTTTCTGTGCAGGGAACAGATTTTGGAGGACAGGTGAGAGGCAGGGCCAAAAAAAAAAGCAAAAAGGAAATACAATTTTTAACAGCACAAGTGATTAACCAGTGAAAGTGCTTCCTTACAAGTGCACACAAAGCCCTTAAATCACGTCTGGATGTTTTTCTGGCTGATAGACCGTAACTCAGCCAGAGATGATGAACCTTTTGAAGCATTCCCAGATAAAAGGCCCAGAGCAGGAAGAGGTAAAGGGCTGCAAAAAGCAGCTCCATCTGCTGCCCCTGGTCCCAAACATGGAGAAGAGCAGACCACTCTGATCTGGTTCCACAGTCAACGAGCCCAGCATGGGTTTCTGCTAAATCCATCACATAATTTAGAGCAGAAAAAGCTCGTCCTAGAAGTCTCTATTTTTCTTAATTAATTATAAAGTGTCTGTGGGGCCAATGGATCCGAGGCACACGGCAGCTTGAGGGTACCTGGAGTTCAGGGAGGTGCATCCTGCCTGTGTCAGGAGCACGTGGCTCTGCCACAAGACGAGTTCTGTCCTCTCCTCCCCCTCAATTCCATCCTTTCTCTGAGGTTTTCAATCCCCCCATTTCTGAAGGGCTTTGAAGAAAGTCTCCCTTTGCAGAGGCACTCGGTGAGGCCCTGAGCTCCGTTTGGGATTTTTCCTGTAGGACAGCAATGTCCTAATAATATCCTCAGCACAAAGCACAGGGACACTTCAGGAGGAAAGGAACACAAGGTTCTGCTCTCCCTTATTCAAAAACTTCTAAACTGCAGTGCCAGTTTTTTTTCCAAACCTTCTTTGGGGAAAAAAAAAGGAAATTCAGCTATCCAGAAACACTGCGCAGATTTGCGTCAGTTTTTGTTGAATTGTCTAAAGTAACAATTCTTGTTTTTTTTAAAAAAAAGAGTCTGCAGGAATTATGTTCAATAAAATCTGATGCTTTCCTTTAAGGATTATAAAATCAAGAAAAAATTATTTCACTCACAATTAATTTCTTGGTTTTAGTGTTTTCCAAATTTTACCTTTTACAAGTGTTTAAAATCTTTCAAAGTGGAAAGGACTCCCTCAGTTTCCAGCTAAAAGAAATGCTTTCTTCAGCAAGTTTTTTTTTCCCTTATTAATTGATTGATTCTCTTCAAATTTTTCTGAGAATTGCATTTCTGGTCAGCTTAAATGTGAACTTTCAGTGAACTATACCAGTCACTGAGCTGCTTTATCAGCTTAATTAGTTAACGAAGTGCTTGTTATCAGTACCACGGGTTTCTTTGACCCAAATTCCTCACACCTAGAAATGTAAATAACCCCCCCTCCAAAATAATTCCCAAAAAGAATCACATTGACTGATTCACTTTAAACACACCTAAGGGGTTCTATTTCTTGGCCAGTTAATATTGATTTATTTCAGGCAGTAATTAACCACTCTGTGAGTAAGGAATGTTATATTTTTTTGTCTGTGACAATATGTAGTTGTAAAGAGGGATCGATACTGATCCAGCCAAACCCCACTGCACTGAGAAATTGCTGCTGTTTGCATTTATTATTTATACTGTTTTGGAAGTATCCGAGTGCACTGTGTGCCAGTGCATTGTTGATTTAAAAGTGATAAAAGATCCAGTTAATTTATGGATTTTGGTGAACTTCCTCTCCCTGCAGAGCACACGTGCCCTTATCACAGTGGTGAGCACGGCCCAACTCTCCTCCTGCCCCTGGAGGGGCCTGACCTGCTCTGATTTCCAGGGAAAACTGGGCTGGACTCCACGACCTCAGAGGCCTTTTCCAACCTTGATGATTTTATGATTCCACAAATCCAGACCACTCCATTTTCCCCACCTGCCACCAGCCTGCCCTGCAACTGGAGCACTCAAAAATCAGCTTTTGGGGCAGCTGGGAGGCTTGGAGCTGCTGTGGCTGTAGTTTTTCTGTCCTGGTACCACTATATCTGGGTGACACTGGAGGGCAAGAGCTCTGCTCACCCCTGCACCTCGGTAAAACCAAGCAGGCAACGCCATATATCCTTAAAATCCCATAAAACCCAGAGGGCAAGAGCTGTGCATCCTGCAGGAGCCTCTATAACCCAGCAGGAGAGCACCATATATCCTAAAAAAAGCCCATATAAGCTGTGAGGAAAGCACCATATAACCTGAAAAGGGCCCTTCTGATGACCCAAGGTACACAGAACTTTTTTCACTCCCTTTTCTACGTCCTTGAGTTTTCTGCAGGGCACAGATTGCAGCAAGTGTACAATCTGTGGAGCTCCTCTCTCCTAAGGAGGTCTCCCAAGTAACTCCATATTACCTTCAGTGATAAAATACTCATCATTTTTTTTTCCTTTTCTTTAATACAGCAGCTGGATGTTCTAATCAGACGATATCAGGTATCAGGTGATTTAAGGTTGTATTTTTTTTTAAAGCCCCTCACATTATTTATTTATGGTGTTTTTGCTGCATATTCCAGCTAGGAAAGATTTTGCCTGAGGGTTGGTGCAATAGCCTGCACAGTGTCTCACAAGCAGGCAAACACAATAAGCAGGCAGACACAAGAGTAAACCCTTGCCACATATTTTCCTCCTCATATTTTAGTGTTGTGGGATTAGAGTGTTTATGTTAGATTTGTTCTCTGTTATTTTCTTCTCTGTGTATGGTGATTGGAGAGCTGCAATGTGAGTCAAGCTCAAAACATATCCTTTAAAACTTACCTTCCACCCATGGCTTCATGCAGTGCCTGCTCAAAATCCCTGGCTCCTGCAGCCTGGTGATTATTTACCAGTTCAAGAACTTTTTTTTTCCTTCTTGAATTTAAAAAAAAAAAAAAATTTNTTAATTGATTGATTCTCTTCAAATTTTTCTGAGAATTGCATTTCTGGTCAGCTTAAATGTGAACTTTCAGTGAACTATACCAGTCACTGAGCTGCTTTATCAGCTTAATTAGTTAACGAAGTGCTTGTTATCAGTACCACGGGTTTCTTTGACCCAAATTCCTCACACCTAGAAATGTAAATAACCCCCCCTCCAAAATAATTCCCAAAAAGAATCACATTGACTGATTCACTTTAAACACACCTAAGGGGTTCTATTTCTTGGCCAGTTAATATTGATTTATTTCAGGCAGTAATTAACCACTCTGTGAGTAAGGAATGTTATATTTTTTTGTCTGTGACAATATGTAGTTGTAAAGAGGGATCGATACTGATCCAGCCAAACCCCACTGCACTGAGAAATTGCTGCTGTTTGCATTTATTATTTATAGTGTTTTGGAAGTATCCGAGTGCACTGTGTGCCAGTGCATTGTTGATTTAAAAGTGATAAAAGATCCAGTTAATTTATGGATTTTGGTGAACTTCCTCTCCCTGCAGAGCACACGTGCCCTTATCACAGTGGTGAGCACGGCCCAACTCTCCTCCTGCCCCTGGAGGGGCCTGACCTGCTCTGATTTCCAGGGAAAACTGAGCTGGACTCCACGACCTCAGAGGCCTTTTCCAACCTTGATGATTTTATGATTCCACAAATCCAGACCACTCCATTTTCCCCACCTGCCACCAGCCTGCCCTGCAACTGGAGCACTCAAAAATCAGCTTTTGGGGCAGCTGGGAGGCTTGGAGCTGCTGTGGCTGTAGTTTTTCTGTCCTGGTACCACTATATCTGGGTGACACTGGAGAGCAAGAGCTCTGCTCACCCCTGCACCTCGGTAAAACCAAGCAGGCAACGCCATATATCCTTAAAATCCCATAAAACCCAGAGGGCAAGAGCTGTGCATCCTGCAGGAGCCTCTATAACCCAGCAGGAGAGCACCATATATCCTAAAAAAAGCCCATATAAGCTGTGAGGAAAGCACCATATAACCTGAAAAGGGCCCTTCTGATGACCCAAGGTACACAGAACTTTTTTCACTCCCTTTTCTACGTCCTTGAGTTTTCTGCAGGGCACAGATTGCAGCAAGTGTACAATCTGTGGAGCTCCTCTCTCCTAAGGAGGTCTCCCAAGTAACTCCATATTACCTTCAGTGATAAAATACTCATCATTTTTTTTTCCTTTTCTTTAATACAGCAGCTGGATGTTCTAATCAGATGATATCAGGTATCAGGTGATTTAAGGTTGTATTTTTTTTTAAAGCCCCTCACATTATTTATTTATGGTGTTTTTGCTGCATATTCCAGCTAGGAAAGATTTTGCCTGAGGGTTGGTGCAATAGCCTGCACAGTGTCTCACAAGCAGGCAAACACAATAAGCAGGCAGACACAAGAGTAAACCCTTGCCACATATTTTCCTCCTCATATTTTAGTGTTGTGGGATTAGAGTGTTTATGTTAGATTTGTTCTCTGTTATTTTCTTCTCTGTGTATGGTGATTGGAGAGCTGCAATGTGAGTCAAGCTCAAAACATATCCTTTAAAACTTACCTTCCACCCATGGCTTCATGCAGTGCCTGCTCAAAATCCCTGGCTCCTGCAGCCTGGTGATTATTTACCAGTTCAAGAACTTTTTTTTTCCTTCTTGAATTTAAAAAAAAAAAAAAATTTTTCTCCCTCGTGACTGGAGAAAGCCGCTTGAAAGAGACTCATCTGTGAAAACAACACACGGTTTTGAAAACCCTGCGAGGTTTTTTTTTTTTTTTTTTTCCAAT
>VZTB01015772.1:684968-715149 GCA_013397245.1 Thryothorus ludovicianus
AAATCCAGTCTCATGATTTTTCCATGTTGGCTGCGGGGAGGGAGATCTGCCTCGTGATCCTTGGCTCTCCTCAGTGGCACTGTCACGATTGTCACGTGTGGGAACCTGCAGCTCCAGCAGCATCCCTTGTCCTCCTCCACAGGGCTGGGACGAGGCAGGAATCCCCACGGGATTCTTGGCACATCCAGGTCAGCCACCTGTGGAAGTCAAGCCATGGCTCACCAGGAGTTGGAGCTAAATGATGGATTTTTGGCACTTGGGAAGTTGTATGTGTTCAATGTGTTTAATTAACACTCTTCTATTCATCTGGGATAATTATGTCAATATCAGAGTTAATTACAAGTAATATTTATAGTGTTGCACTAAGCTATGTGTGCTTTTAGGAATAGAACGGGGTAATTCTTAATTTACCAGAAATACAGAAGGGAAAAAAAAAAANAGTGAGACATTCCAGAGCTTGGGGGTTTGCCTCAGTTTACAGAGGTGGGGAGTGAACAGAAAAGATGAAGAGGGGAGCAGTGCAAAACTTTATAAAATTCCTCAACCAAAGGAAATGTTTCTGAGTGCCTCGAGCCGCATCGAGGCCAGAGAAAAGCTTCTCATGGATGAGTTCTGCTAAAACTGTGAGGCCCTTGCAGGTGATCCCAGCAAAATCTCCCTGTCCTATGACAAATTTTGTGTGTCCAGATGAGATCCAGCTCCACCCACAGCGTGCAAGCCCCTCCTGTGATGGTGACCCTTGGCCAAAGGGCTCTTCGTGTGTCCCCCTTGGGCTGCCTGTGTCCCCAGTGCCACAGCAGTGCCACCACCCTCCTCTCCAAGAGGTGCTGGGTGGATGGTGCCACCATCCCAGCCCAGGAAAACCCTGATTTGTGCCTGGAGAGCAGAGGAGAGCTCAGGGGAGGCAGCACCCAAGGCTTGCAGCCTGGCAGCAAAAGGAGAAAAGCCTTCCCCAAGGAGAGATTTGATGGAGCGAAGTTTTTAGTGGGAAAAGTTTAGGAAATAAGAGCTTTGAAGTCAATGGGAGAGATTTACACCATCATGTGGCCTCACTTGTAATCCAAACAGCATGAAAAATAGATAGCTGGAGTGGCTTGGTCTTTTTTTAAAGGCAGATCAACTGTTATTACTGGAAAAAATGAACAAAGGTTCAGGGGCACAAGGATATCTTCAGCCTTCAAAGTCTGAAACATTTCTTTAATTTCTTCAGCTGTTTCAGATAAACAATTCCAATGTTTGAGACATTCAAGTATGCAACACTTAAATAATAACATCTCAGTTATAAATAAAATTATATACAGTATATATTCTACTCCTGTAGAATTAAATCATAAATGTGAAACATTATTTATATTTATATTATCAGAAAACAAACATTCCATATTTATAAAAATTTTAAACATTTTAAAAAAACACACCCACACAGACTCCTAGGTACAAATTGTCCATGTTTTTACTTCTCAATCAAAGAGCTTTGAAAACTTTGGGGTCCAGTCTTGGGGGTATCCATTATCAAACTCCTTTGAAGTTCTTGAGGACTGAAGACACCTGAATTCTTTCAGAAGTATCCAAAAGTTTCTGGACCTCAATAACAGAAGAAAAATTGAATGAGCTNGTGTTGCACTAAGCTATGTGTGCTTTTAGGAATAGAACGGGGTAATTCTTAATTTACCAGAAATACAAAAGGAAAAAAAAAAAAAGAAACATGGCAGTGACTTAATAGTTATGAACAAAATATGTTCTAAAAATACATCCAGAAACTGGAATTGTTGTATGGGGGAAATATCAACATAATGACATTTTTCTTAAAAATATCAGAAAAGCCTCAGAATAGCAGAACTTTTTGCAAGTAAATGTGGGAGGCCTGAAGTGAGACATTCCAGAGCTTGGGGGTTTGCCTCAGTTTACAGAGGTGGGGAGTGAACAGAAAAGATGAAGAGGGGAGCAGTGCAAAACTTTATAAAATTCCTCAACCAAAGGAAATGTTTCTGAGTGCCTCGAGCCGCATCGAGGCCAGAGAAAAGCTTCTCATGGATGAGTTCTGCTAAAACTGTGAGGCCCTTGCAGGTGATCCCAGCAAAATCTCCCTGTCCTATGACAAATTTTGTGTGTCCAGATGAGATCCAGCTCCACCCACAGCGTGCAAGCCCCTCCTGTGATGCTGACCCTTGGCCAAAGGGCTCTTCATGTGTCCCCCTTGGGCTGACTGTGTCCCCAGTGCCACAGCAGTGCCACCACCCTCCTCTCCAAGAGGTGCTGGGTGGATGGTGCCACCATCCCAGCCCAGGAAAACCCTGGTTTGTGCCTGGAGAGCAGAGGAGAGCTCAGGGGAGGCAGCACCCAAGGCTTGCAGCCTGGCAGCAAAAGGAGAAAAGCCTTCCCCAAGGAGAGATTTGATGGAGCGAAGTTTTTAGTGGGAAAAGTTTAGGAAATAAGAGCTTTGAAGTCAGTGGGAGTGATTTACACCATCATGTGGCCTCACTTGTAATCCAAACAGCATGAAAAATAGATAGCTGGAGTGGCTTGGTCTTTTTTTAAAGGCAGATCAACTGTTATTACTGGAAAAAATGAACAAAGGTTCAGGGGCACAAGGATATCTTCAGCCTTCAAAGTCTGAAACATTTCTTTAATTTCTTCAGCTGTTTCAGATAAACAATTCCAATGTTTGAGACATTCAAGTATGCAACACTTAAATAATAACATCTCAGTTATAAATAAAATTATATACAGTATATATTCTACTCCTGTAGAATTAAATCATAAATGTGAAACATTATTTATATTTATATTANTAACAGAAGAAAAATTGAATGAGCTAGGAGTGCTCAGTTGCTGGGTTGAAGTTGCTTTGCACTTTGTTGAAATGAAGGAAAAAAGAAAGAAAGAAAACCTGGGGGAATTGTTTTTATTGTTAACTCCTGTCTTCGAAATGCTGTGGCAATAACAAAAGCATCCTCCAGCACACAAAAGAGAAGAAATAAAGGTTAAAGCTGGGTGGAACTTTATCTTTCTTTTTTTTTTTTTTTAATCTTTTTACTTTAATTGCCAGTTGTGATGGCAGGCAAAAAAAAAAATATGTAAAAAGCAAGAATAGCTAAAAATAGGTCAGATAAAAGGCAGTATATCTAGCCATAAATTATCCAGAGCCCAATAAAAGCTCAGTGAATGAGACAGTGGAATGTGTGGGGGCATGAAGACATAATGATATTAAATTAGAGCTTGCCTTCCAAACTGAAGAGGGCTGTGAATTACTCTCATTTAAGAGCCTTGCAGTAATCGATAGCGGCTTTCGCTGCCTGTGGACAGAATCTCATAAATCCCCTTTTATTCTGAGTGGCTGTGCAGGAGGAACAGACCATGGATGCTCCAGGAGAGGCAGGAGGAGGGGGACCCCAGGCTGGGTGGTGGCAGCAGTGCCTGGATCTCCATTCCAGCTGGGATCTGCTCCTCCTTCCTGCCTGCTGCCTGTGCTCATTGCTGAAGAGGTGAAACTGCCGAGCTGGGCTGCCTTTGGAGGAATTAGATCTCCTTGAAATCCTCTGCCTGCCCCGTGTGCTCCCTCTGGCTGGAAAACATCCCTGTAATGGAGCACCGAGCCCGAGTCCTCTCCTGGTGTTTAGGGCAGGCCAAACATGCAAGAACATCATGGTTTCCCTACAAGGAATTTGGTGACCTTCCAGTGAGTGCCCAAAGAATCCAAATTACTCATGTTTGTGTCCACCTGAATTTACCAGAGCACCTTCTCGTGAGCCCCATCCTTTTCCACACAGGTATGGCTTGTACAGATTTCCTTAGAAAGGTTTAGAAGTTCCTCTTGTTCTGAAACTTGCCAGGAAGTGCTGGTGTCTTGGTTTTTAAGGTGGGGTGCAGTAGTGAGAGAGATGTCTGTGGGCACAGAAGGCCTGCAGAACCCATCAAACCATAGCCAAGGATTACTACAGGCCAAAAAAACTCTTCCTAACCTCCTCTTCAGCCACTGAAGAACAAATATAAAAGTAAAATGTGGCACAGGAAGAAAGGAAGACACAGAGGGGGCATGTCCCATGTCCTAAGTCATAGAATCATTGGATCACTAAGGCTGGAAAAGAGCTCCAAGATCATTGAGGCCAAGGATTCCCTCAGCACCACCCTGCTCACCACAAACCCCTGTCCCCAGGTGCCACCTCCACACAGCTTGGGAGCCCTTCCAGGAATGGGGATTCCATCACTTTCCTGGGCAGCCTGTTCCAAGGCTTGACCGCCCTTTCAGTGAAGGAATTTTTTCTTGTATCTAATCTAAACCTCCCCTGGCACAACCTGAGCCCCAGAGGGACTCATTAAAGCTCCCAGAGGGAGCTGGAGAACGAGCCATGCCTCCTACTTTGGAAAAAGGTGACAAATGCCAGCAATCCCTAAAGCTCCACGATGAGCCAAGCTTCACTGCCTTCCTGGGGTATTTTCATTGCCTCTTGTGTGTTAATAATTAACAGGAATCTGCTTCCAGGGCCATTACCTTGGGCATGTGCTCCTCTTCCTGGTGGGTTTAGGAAACAAGCCCTCAGCACAGATGGGCATGATCCTCGAAGGCACAGATGGACATGATCCTTGGAGGAGATGAGCAAGGAAAGGGCTCAGCTTGGCCATGAGAAGGAAAACAAACACTTGCTTTTGGCAATGGCAGCGGGCAAAGGAGTTATCAGGAGCGTTATCAGGATCTGAGGAAGGAAATTGCCCTGCTGTGCCCAACATGCCTCGTCCAGCCGGGGCTTTCTCAGCCCTCAGTGTGAGAAAGCAGAGGCCCACGGTTATCTGCATTCCTCTCATTCCACCAACAAAGTCTCCCTGCGGTTCATTTCCTCCAGAAAGGTATTAAGGAATATTAAGGGGATAGGAATCTGCTCATTAAGGACACGTCCGGCAGATCCCTCGCTCGCAGAGGAAAGACTGCAGGGCTTAATTTACCCAATTGTTGCTGATTGATTAGCAAGGCCATTTTAAAGTGCTTTTGATCCCCAAGTTCCCTCCTTACAAGCATGGCTAGGGCTGAAGGCTTGGACCATTCCCAAGTAATCTGGGAGGCTGAGGGAGCTTTGAACTAGTTTTTGTTAATATTCCAATCGATAAGCACAAAGGGGCGGATGAAGAAAGGCATTTTGCTGGATTGCATCCACCTTGCCATGTTTTCCACAGGCTTGGACGGCTCCAGTGGGCTGCTGGTGCTTCCCACAGCTGGACTCTGGGTGTGCAAGAAGCCCTGTGCAGGTGTGCCTGGCCATGGGGGCCTGTGCAGCTGCAGCAGTTGTGCAAACACACTTTGGACCTGCCAACACTTCCCTGGCTGCTCGGGTGTTGGGAATTGTCTGGAACACTGGGCTGCAAGGGAAGCACACACGTGGCAAGGCAGGCAGGGCTCTGGAATACATGGAGGCCCCTGGGTCATGCTGGTTTTAAATGAGGCTTTTCATCTGATGTGCTAAAATTTTATGCCTCTCACAGTGAGAAGGTGGAGAAGTTCAGAAGCCGATGAACAGCCCAAGGAGAGCCTGTTCTCAAAGAGAAATGTCTTTTCTCCAGTCTGAGACCCCAACCAGGCAAAAAACATTTCAGCGAGAGAAGGGTGGAGAACAGGAAGATACATGGCAGGACAGGTCATCTGTCCTGAGAGGAGGTAGAGAAAAGGCCAGGAGATTGGCATGGAAGAGAAAAAAAAGAGAAACCCTACTGAAGCTGTCCCTGGCATGTGTCTTGTGCCTCAGGCCATCCCTAGTCTGATCCCAGACCTGTCTCTGAATTTGCATCCAGACAACCTCCAGATCTGACTCCAAAATTATGCATTTGAAGGCTGGTTGGAGTCTGGTCTACTCAGGAGACACACATGATGCCAATTTGGATTTAGGTCCCCATAGATTTGTTTGGCTGCAAAGTGATGACAGTGAACTCCTCCCACACCAACGACCACGCTGAGATCTGCTGATGAGAAGCCTTTTGTAGAGAGCAAGCATTGAAATCATTCTTAATCAGGGTCTCACATCTTCCCATCTGCTTCTGGTTCTCAGCCAGAGCTGTTCACTCCCCCCCCAGCAGCCCCCTGGGCTCCAGTGCCCACCAGTGTGAGCATGGAGGGGATCCCTCCCGAGGTGTGTGTGCAGCTCTGTCCTGTTCATCCACACAGGTAAAGGTGGGGATGGTTCAGAAACCAGAGATTGTATCCCACTCACCTCTCCTTAGATGGCTCCAGCACCACTGTCTGTCTCTGAATGCATTTCCCAGGTCCCTCCTTCAGTCAGTGGACTGAAAAAGGCACTTCTAACATGATTCATCTGCTTGGGTTTAGATGGCAACTCCAGGATTAATTCTGTGCCAGTCTCCATTGACCAGACTGGTTAGACAGATCTGAATTGTAAAAAATATAAGAATGTTCAGGTTGAAAAGCTAAGAGGTAGAGACCTACAAAGGAGATAAACCAAATTAGATACTTCTCAGCATGTGGGAGTTTCCTGCAGCTAGAGATAAATTGGCAAGGTCTGCTTTGGACCAGAGGACCTTTCCTAGCAGAGATTCCCATGAAGAATATTAACAGCAAACCCCCCACTTGCCTGGGTACAGTCACCTGCAGATTGAGGAATAACTACACGTGGAGCCCCATGACTGCAATGCAGTGACTGAATTACCTGAATTTAGGTCCTTGTGTGTGGTGAGGGCCTAGGCAAAGCCGTGATACTGCTCAGAAGGAAATCACTGCCCTGTGTTTCTTGGCTCCTCTCAGCCTGAGGAAGGCTACTTGTGCTTTCCTGGTGGCCTGTCCACGAACATCTCCTTTCTGGAAAGACCTGCTGGCAGCCAAGGCAAAAACCACAGAAGTGGCCATGTCTGGCAGGGATGTGGTGGCCTTAGAGGAAGTTTCAGCCACATCAGACCTGAATTTGTTGTCGTGCTTGTTTTTGAAGCTTGTCTAAGTTTTAGGAGCAACATTAATGCTAGCAGACTTTTAATACTGATGTAATTTTGAAGGACTCAGTGCCTAAGAGCTGAATCCCAACATGCACAGCAAGGACACTAAAGCTCAAATATCAAGGTACCAATCATGTTCTTGTAGCTATAGTGACTGAAGTCAGTATAAAAACATACAATAGCCTTTGTATGAGCAGAAAATGGGAAGAAATGCATTTCTGAAAATTGTCAGCAAGTTCACCTTGCTCAGAAAGAAGTGCAGTTAAACAGAACAAGAAAAGGGCAGCACATTCAACCCTCAGGTCAAGTCTCCTTCAGACTTCATCAGGAGTTGCATGTCTCTGGTGGATGTCACATTTTAGGTACCATTGACCAGACACAAAAGAAAATACACCTCCATCTCTCCTTGGCCAACCCATAAGGTTTGTTGCTTTTCTTCCATTTCCCTGGGGTCAGGCAATTACCAGGCCCTTTAAAGTTTCATTTCTGGGGGAAAGTATATTTTGGGTTCCTGTGGCAATGAAGAAAAGGGCCAGTGTTGAAGATTTAGAAGGACTGGTTTTGATCAGTGAGAGCACCCAGCTTTCCTGAGGGTGGATGGGATTGGAGTCATCATTTTAAATGGTGGAGTTGGTAATTCTGGACCAGCACTGCCCGAGCCATCATCCTGTCCCCCCATCACTCAGCAGGTCTATACAGGCAGCTGACTTAAAGGGAAGAAAAGGTCAGGTTTGAGCTGGGAAAGCACAGATAAAGGCAGACCTGAGGAAGAGAGTCACTGCAGCTTTCTCCTCGCCTGTGACAACCCCACAGTGGGTTGTGAGGGCAAACACAGCACATGCTCTCAGGAGCTCTGGAAAGCACTCTGAGCAACATGAGCTGATTGACTATCAACAGCCTGACTCTTCCCTCTGACCTGCTTTTCAATGTGATCTCTCACCAAAAAAAAACAACTATTTTATCTTCCTTTCAGCTCAGAAAGCTGAGTCTGTCCTTCCTCATGTGAAGCTCAGCTCTCAGTGCCAGCTGGATGTCCTGAGCACTCATTGCAGAGCATTAATAGGAAAATTATGCTGCAACACTTCTCCATGCCACAGACTCGTGGGATGCACTTATCCAGCTGGACAGTGAGTGAAACTTCCAGCCTGCTTTTACACATCGAGGTGATGTCTACAAGCTACATTAATTCTGGGACAAAATCTGCCCTGTGAGACTCATGGGCAATGCCCATTTTCAAACTCCTCTCTGTCCTGGTGGGATTGACCTCACCCTACACATCACTGTGAAATCCATCACTCACTGGGTGCATCCCAGCTCATCTCAGTTCACCATCAGTGCCAAAGGCAGGAAAACTCTGGCTGTGTTTTCTTCAGCATTTAGGTTAGGAAGGGAGTTGTGAGGTGAATGTAACTCGAGAGAAAGATCCTGTTATCCTGTGCTGGCTGAAAATTTGTAAAGAGAATCCTCTCCTGACCCAAGGAACTCTCTGGAAAAAAGGAGGGCGTATCAGCCAGAGTAACAAACAAGATGCAAGGCAGGACACAGCCTCTGGACTTTGGTCCTGCAAAGTTCAGATCCTCTGCAGATCTTCCCACGTTTGCTCTTCTGAACCTGAAATCCTGTTCTGCCTGTGACCTTGGCAAGGAGCTGGGTCCAAAGGTTCCTCAGTTCCCTCTCTGCAGGACCAGGGGCACCAGCATTTGTTTGTGCCCCTGAAGCTCTCCAAGTGCCTGCAAATTGTTCAGACGCCGAGTATGACCCAAACAAACTGAGCTGGGGGTTGTGTAAACTATCTGTGCACATAAATTGGGACATTTAAGAGGGGAAGAGGAAGGTTTTGTTTGTGTATTTTTTATTGCAGGGTATAAACAGGCAAATAAATAATTTACCATGTGATCCGTGTTTTAAGGCGGCCCAAATCCATTCCTGCTGTGCCTTTCAGAGCTCTATTCAAAGTCAGAGACAGGCAAGGGAGCAGCCATACATTTATTTCATTGCTCTGCAATAGGCAAACAAGCTCAAATGAGTTGAAAGCAAGGATAGGAAAGAGTGTGGCCATCCCTTCTCCCAGGTCCCAGGAGGAATCTCTCTGTGTTCAAGGACTAGGGTTCATCTCACCAGCTTTTAGATGGCCATATCATGGATGTCTGCTGAAGGACAGGTCATGGGAGGCTCCCTTTGTGGAGAGGAGGGCTCATTTCTGCAGTCACCTGATCTTTTCTGAACCCTTTCAGGGATTATCCCCTGTCCTCTGGGGAAAGCTGCAGCAGAGCCATGGTCTGGCAGTGATTGTGGGCTGGGACAAGAGGCTCAGAGGGGGGGACAGGCTTCTGCTTGTTGTCATGTGGCTCCAAAATCACAGAACTGGACTCCTGGGGTCTGCAGGTTTAAGGGAATTATATTTCAGCACACCCAGGTAGGGCTAGATTTGTGCAAGAAGCAACCAGAGAAGGCAGGGTCTTTAAATATGCTTTAAAAGCTGGTGAGAATGGAGATGCAGCCTGAAAACATGGCTGAGAAGAATTTTGTTGGATCATTTGGTCTCCTGCCCCCGGGACTATGCTGGGATCCATCTGGATTAGTCAACAGAGTCCCCAACAAGGGTTCAGGTCACCACCACAAGTTGGGGCTGCATCATTTCATCCCCAAACCAACCATGAGACAGCAGAACAAACCAGAAACACCAAATTACCTGCTCTGAACCAAACCAAGAAGAAAGGGATGCTTGGACATAGACCCTCAAAGCTGTAAATGCAGATTTTGGCTCAGCATTGGTATTTGTGTAAAATTGCTCATCACCTTCCCAGGCTGTCTCAGCATCACAAAACCTAAGGTTTTCTTAACTATATTAAAGAAAAACAATTTCCTTTCCCTCCCACCTCTGACTTATCATCTGGACTAGGATATTTGCTGCTCTAGAAAGGACTCAAAATGAAAAACCACAAAACAGGTAGGAGTTTTCTCTGGAAAATCCAAACTCATCACGTCAAATGTCTGAGGTAGTGTCGCAAGGAAACTCAGTGAAATAGAGGGAAAGGAAAATCCTCGTTCGTGTTTCAGTAGGTCACAAGGTGCAATAAATGACCATATTATTGAATGCAAATATGTACCCTGGATCAGTCAACTGGCTCTTGGAGTTTGGTTATTCAGTTACAGAGCAATGGCTCTTGCTTTTCCCCTTCCAGACTTCTGAAAGAAGATCTTGATTTTTTAATTTAGACCAGATTTGTCTCTTTCTAGGAAAAAAAAGCTCATAGTATCTATGGCAAAAGGCACTGCCAAATCTATTTTGTACAAATTCTCTCTTCATCAAGAAGAAGGAACCAGAGCCTGGCAGGAGAGTGGGTGGATGTGGTCTCCCACAAGATCTCTGACCTAAAGGTCAAAACTCTTTAGCCCACTGTATTGTAGCAGCTACAGAATTCAGCTTCCACCTAGATACAGCAAATGTTAGCATAGAACCACAGAATCACAGAAAAAAATCTGTTTGGAAGAGACCTCTGGAAATAATCCAATCCATTCCCCTGCTCAAAGCAGGGCCAACTTCAACAGTTGCTCATATCTTTACACTTCTTCAGCTTGTGTTCAGAAATAAGGTCTGTGACTGAGTTTGTTCTCCTGCAGCAGGAGCTGTGTAAAAATTCTGCTTTCCAAGACCTAATCCAGGGAGATCTTGGCAGCACAGCAGACTGGGTGACTTTTCCCTAAGTATTTCCTCACTAGTATTCTAAATATCATCTGAATTTCAGTCCCACAACTTCAGTGGCAGCTATTTTTTTTTCCCACCACATTAAAGCAGCTGATTACCCTCCAAAACCAGCCCAAATCTCTATGTCTCACCTCGAGTTGCCCAGAGTTGCACTTTCTGTCACTTTGTGACACGTTTAGACCTGTGCTCATCCTCCATTTCCAGGCAAAGCTGGTGCATGCTGCGGCAAGAATTGAATAAATAGTGACAGGTCAATATCCTCAGCACCTGATTTTTGCTTTGAAAGGTGGGAAAGCAGCATCAGAGGTTGAAAACATTTTTTTTTACTCTGAAGGAGAGGAGTGTGTAGTCCATCCTGCAGACTTGTCTTCTCTTGCTGTCCTACTGGAAGTAACAGCCCTGCTTCCATGGCCCTCCCTTTTTTTTCCATGATCACTCAGGTTGGAACTAAAGATTATCCCCTGTGGCTGTATCCCTTGAGTGGCATTTATGGTTCTTCTCCTCCTTCATCCAAGAAAGAGAAGGTGACATGCAGGGTGAAATGCAGGAGCACAGGTCACCAAAATGCTGGAGCACAAAACCTCTCCTACAGGTATCTCAGTCCTGGCTACCTGAGGATGTGGTGGGTGAGGAAACTCAGCTTACTCTAAGAAAGAAAAAGCTAGAGGGGTTTTTGGTGTTAATGAAAAAAATTTTCCTGGCACAGCTGGAAGTGGAAACCCTGAAAAGTTTGAGTCAATTCCTGACGGTTTGCTGATGTTGTCTTCTGGGTCCCATTAGGAAAGCTGGTCATAAAATCATGGAATCATGAAATATCCTGAGTTGGAAGAGATCCACAAAGATCATTGAGTTCAACTCCTGGTCCTGCACAGGACACAGAGTCACCCTCTGTGCCTGAGAGCACTGAGCTCTGGCAGCCTTGGTCCAGACCATTCCCTGGGGAGACAGTTCCAGTGCCCAAACATGCTCTGAGTGTGGAAGCTTCTCCTGATATCCAATCTAACCCCCTGACACAGCTCCAGCCATTCCCTCAGGTCCTGTCTGTGGTCACCAGAGAGCAGAGATCAGTACCTGACCTTCCTCTTCCCCCAGGAGCAAGCTGCAGACAGTGGTCAGGTCTCCTCTCAGACTCTTCTTTTCCAGGCTGAGCAGGACAAGTGACCTCAGCTGCTCCTCATTTGGCTTCCCCTCTAGGCCTTTCACCATCTTCAAAGCCCTTAAGCCCTCAGTGATGCCTCAGACCAGGACTTGACCCATAACTGGCATTGTCTGTTCAAGTCCTGCTAGAGCCATGTCAGATAAATCCCTCTGCTTTCCCCCCACACTCTAATTTATCAACAAAACAACTTCATCGAGGAAAGACAATCCTCTGTTTTAATCCAGCTGCTGATTCTGAGAAGTTCAGAGTCTGGATGTAGTCGGTGCTGAGAGGTTTGGGAGAAGCCCTTGGTAAAAGCAACATCACCTTGGCTGGAACAAAGGCTCAACAGCAGAGCTCGTAACACACCATAAACATCCCCCTCCAAACTCTGAATTAAACACCCACTCAGCTGAAACGTTTGAATGATGAATATCATCATCTGGGGGCAGGGGGGAAGGGAGGGAAATCTAGGCAGCTTTATTTTTTCCAGTGCTGCAGAAAGAATTTCCTTCCTCCTGCAGATGTGCAGCCGGGGCGCTGGAAACAGTTCCCTGTCAAGTTCGAGCAGCTGTACTCATGTGTCACCAGGCAATGAGACTCCAGGCCTGGGCTGTCAGCTCCACTATTGAAATTAATGGGCCAGACTCCTCACAGTAGTGGAAATCATCCCATTTAAATATATTTTTATATATGTATGTTATGCTGGGTACATAAGGCAACGGCAATGTGGCGGCGTGGAGGGGAGGGGGAGAGGGAAATGACAGGGTGCAAAAAGAGAAAATCCGGGAGAGGGAGAACACATCCTCAGGGGAAAGTTATTAATGCAATGAAAGAAGTGTAAGGAAAGCCAAGAACTGATCAGATAGCACTGGAATGAGAGAGAGAGAGGAAGATTGCTATATGTATGGATAGATGGAGGCACAGATATTTAAGATTTGTGCAAGAACAAGCTCGGTGTGGGACTGTATCAGTGCCCCAAACGCCAGAGGTCACTTGGATCAAATACCTGCAAGGGTCAAAAAAAGCTTTCAGCAGCAACAACGAACTTCAAACCACAGAACAAACACAAGACTGTGGTCCAGCAAGGGAATGAACTTTTTTTTTCCTTCCCTTCCTTACTTAGTATTCAGGAGAAGCAGCATTTTTCTGCAGCATTTAGAGAGAGTAAATAATCAGGAACATGCTGCTGGAGGAGCTGGGAAGGGGCCAGAGAGCACGGGTGTGGGGCAGGGCAATGGCCAGATGCTGGCAGGGGTCCTCATGTGCAGAGGAGGACAATGGGGACTTCTCAGAGCCCACAGGGATTCGGAGCTGCCACAGAGGTTTGGGACCCCGAGGGCTGGGGGCACCTGCAAGGTCCTGCTGGGCTGGGGGACCCTCCAAGGCCACTCCAGGCTGGGGTACAATTCAAGGTTTGGCAGAAACCTGTTACTCCACCAGGAGAGATGCTGGGGAGTTTCTTCCCACCTTTGATCCATCAAGAAGTATCAGGAATAATTTTTAAGACAAATATTCCTGTTTGCCTGAAAAGAAACAAAAAGAAGAAGAGACCTCATCTTGAGATTAGATGCACCATCCTTCAAGAGAGGCTTTAAAAATGGAGATAACCCAGAATTTGGTGATGACAATTTATAAGGGAAATGATTTCTTCGTCAAGATTGTTCTGTTCAATCTCTCCCTATTTTTTTTTTTTTTCTTTGCAATCAGAAACATGAAGCTTCTGGTCTGGGAAAGAATGTTTAGTTTTTATGTTTTTTTTGTCCTGTTGAAAAAAGTTGCATTTTTTCACAGCTCTTTTCCAAAGCTGCAGTGAAACAAGTCCCCTTCTCCTGCCTGCACTGGTGGGGCAGGGAGATGAGAGCAAGGGCTGGGGAACCATCAGGTCTTCCTGCATTTCCCTGCAGTGCAGACATGCAGGGGAAAGCAGAAATGATTCAGAGGTTAAATACTGCCACAAAGAAAACATCAGCCTCGCCTGCATGTGGAAGCTCACAACTCCAGGAGCGTGTAAATGCATTTTTGTTTTGAAGGAGTTGCTGTCCCAGGGGTTATCTCTGCTCTGAGGTGCTGTGAGAGGCTGGAGAGGGGAGGGTGGTTTGTGAACAGATCCCAGGATTCAAATGACAGGCATTAATGGGCCAGGAATGCTGCAGCTGCAAAACTGGGAAAACAAAACAATTCTGTTTTGCAGAAGGACCTCACCAAAGATGACTCCAACAAGCACACAATCCACCAATCCATCACCTCCCAGAATCCCACATGAGAAGGTGGGATAATTACTATAATTTTAATGTACTCCATGATGATTTAAATACACTGGGTAAACTAAAAATATCCTGCTTTTCCGTGAGGGCTCTGACTTTGTGAGGTAATGCTGCCCCAGAGCTGCTGGTGGTTCAGGTGCCAGCCCCTTCTATTACCCCTCAGCTTTGCCCAGTGGAAAGTCTTTGCCTCCTGTATTTTGCACACCTCTCCTTTGGAAAAAAAAAATTAAAAAATCCTCTGCTTTTTCTCTTGTAATCTGTGGTAAAGCTGCAGAAGGATGGGGAAGAGAGGATGTGAGCAGCAAGGGTGGGAGCAGGGAGCCTGGGCCAGCTGAGTGCTTCAGCATGCTTGGAAGTGTCAGTGAAGCAAATAGTGTGTTTCTAACACAGTCCTGAGTGTTGAAATACTGCTTAAATTGCCTCCAGAGCTGACATGGAACCCGAAGATCTGGAATTATCTCCCGTGATTGATTGAGTGACTGATTGATTTGATTATATATGATTATATATATTTTATATGTGTGTGTTAGGGCTGGATTTGGCTGTCTAAACACCATTTCCCAGAGCCAAGTTAGAAGCTCTGGGGTATCCAGCCCCAGACTCCAGCTCTTGCTTCTGAGGACTGCTCGTCTTCCCTCGCTCCGTGTCCCTTTGCCAGCACTGTGGGATGTCTCAGATATACAAGGGCATCTCAGATGGCACCAGGCTCCAGTGTGTAGGCACTGAATTCCACCCTCTGAGTCATTAAAGCTCCCAGAGATCATATTTTCAAAGTTTTCCTCCGCAGTCACTGGGATCAGAACTTTACCTTAAAAATAAACAACATCCAAAGCCAAGAGTTTCCTGGATAGTCAATTAATTTTTGTGGGGGTTGGTTTGGAAGCGTTCTGAAATCTGATCCTCATTGTAAAGTTGGGAATCTTGGCAGCCATGTCAAGAAGCAAACTGTGTATATTTTGCCTAGGATTGTTTCCACTATATAACCAAGAAATAATAATAAAAAAAGGGCCTTTTGTCCTTTAATTTATTTGCAGAGGTCTTCATGGGTCCCTTGCTTGACCCTCATCATGCTGGAAAGAAGGAAACCTGAAATAAGGTTGATTCTTGCATCTGTGCAAATGCAAAATTCTTAGATAGAATCAATATGACTGTTCATGTGAGGTGGGTTTAGCAACACAGAAGTTCACTAGACCTTTCCCATGGATATCTTGTTTAAGAGACAAGGTGAAACATGTTTCTTCCCTGGATGAGGGTCCAGGCTGGGCTTTTTCCAGTGCTGGGAAGGTCTCTAACTTGGAATTGCAGAGTTTTTGGGTCTTGGGGAAAGAATGGGCACAAATGGGTCAGTCTGGACTGTCAGATTTTTGTGTTCATTTGTAGGGTCTCCCGCAGGAGACCCACAGGACAAGCTCACAGTGAAGGAAACAAAGGATTTCACAAACTCCAGCTGATACAAAACCAGTGACCTTTGTTCTGCTCCTCGGTTGACCACTGAGAAATTATTATTGCAGAGATAAAGATCATAAATTTTTGTGCCTGGCTTTTTTCCTAGATCCTGTTTAACAGTGTTTCTTGGCAGTTTCTTAGTAGATACTTTTTAGCTCTGGCTCTCTTCCTGGAGCTCTGGCAATTAAAGATATTAACATTCAGCTTTAAAAATAGCAAGGAGTGGGTACCCAGCCTCCCCAGATGAACACCCCTGAATGTGGGGAGAGCCTTCAAGGGTGCAGAGCCCAGAGCTGAGACCATGGAGGGGCTTCCTGGTCCCTCAGTGCCCTTTCCAGTCCTTGGCCCAGGACTTCCTCACCTTCTCTTCTGCCTGGCAAATTCACGCCCATCCCTTCCAGTTTTTTCCCCCCTTGGCTGCTTTATACAGAAACCCTCATGTTGACAGGATGTCCCTGTGTTGGAGTGCTACAATTTAGGCTGTTTTTCTCCTGGGTAGAGCCACCTACCTCTGCTGTGCTTTCCAGGATGCTGAAAGTATCACTGTGCCTGTTGAGCTGGGAAGGGAAAAACCAACAAACAGCCCTTCTCCTCCCTCTGCTTGAGCTCTGAGAGCGTGAAGTGGAAATGACCTGGCTGGTGACTTGGTTCTGAGCTTCCCTGCCTCTCTTGGCCCCTCTAAAATAGAGGAAGCACATTGTTATCTCCAGATCCCGAGGGCTGCTCAAGGAGAAACAGACCCCTCTGGGAGGAACATCTTCATCTCTACTTCCCTCCTCACTTCTCCATCAGCAGTTGGCCAAAAGGGTGTGAGAACAGACTGAGCTGCTAGGTGAGCACAGAGAGAGATGAGGGCTCTGTACCCCAGGCTTCACTGTGAGTCCTTGGTGTCACTCAGTGAAACTTTGTCCCAGCTTTTTCAGGGCACTCAGGAGGAGCTCTGGACTCATTTTCACTGCAGTGATGCTTCTTCTGTTGAGGACTGTAAAGCTCCCTCCTGGGAGATTTGGACAAGGCTGAGAGTGGGCAGAAACTCAGGCCAGGACGTGGTGAATGGAGAGTCACACAATTCCTGCAAAAAAACCTTATCCCAAAGGGAGTCCCTGGGGCTGAACCACACCAGGAAGGGCCCTGGAGTCTGTGCACAGAGAAGATGTCCAAGGGGAAGCTTGAGCAGGGCACTGGAGGGTCTGCAGCTGATATTAGGAAATAATCAGCAAAGGAAAGAATCAGCCCAAGCTTCCCTCCAGGAGTCTGCAAGAGCCAGCTGCCAAGGACAGCCCTGCAGAACGCGCTGGATAGAGCAGGAATTCTGATTTGGAATCTGTGATAGCCAGGACACAACTGAGGAGAATTTGAATGTACAAATAAGCTTGTAAAATATGGCACTGGAAGGCATGTGACTTGAAGGGCAAGAAAAGTCCTGCTCCTTCCACTGATCAACCCACGGGTCCCTCACACCCCCTGAGCTTGCAGAGCTCCCACCTTCTGGGATCTCAGGGGGTGTCGTGGGGGAAGGTCAAAGGCAGCAGCTCAGAACATGCAGTACTGAGCATAATTTTGGGTACAGAGGGGCCACTTCCAGTGTGGGGGTGGCCTGTGCCCCTCTCCTGTCAGGGGTGAGTTCACAAAGCAGCACCTGGAGCAAGAGCCTCAAGGAGAAACTGCCACTGCTCTGCCAAAACGTGAGCCCCAAACTTGGACATTCTCCATGCAAAGGACGTGGCTCAACACCTCGGTGAGGGTGAAACTACAGGGTGGTGGTTGTGGTAATGGAGGGGGAATTTGGGGTCTCTAAGGTTGGAGTGGGAGGCAGCAGTTGTGCAAATACAGTGTACAACTGTGAAGGAAAAGGAAAAGAAGTGGCTGTAGTCACCCTGTTTTGGGGAAGGACGTGGGGGTGTCTTTATCCCTCTCTGTGATAGCTGGTGATGATGGTTGCCCCATAATTTCAAACAATAAATTATTTGGTCTTGAAAACTTGACCTTTTAGCACTCCATTCTTTGAAATCAACAGGAAGACTATGGCACTATCTCACAACAGCCAGTGCTTGAGGCAACGCCTTTCACCAGACATTTGAGCTTTTAATCATTTTTGGTTATTCCTCATAATTTCAGTTAATAAATCCAGGGTGGTTACAGCGATGATTCATGCAGGATGCATCCTGTTTCTTCTCTCCCACATCTCTCTGGCAAAAAGCTGCTATGGATTAGGAACCTTGCCCTTCATTTTTGGAAATTGCTCTCCCACTATAGACTCCAAATGAGAATTGCTGTGGTATTTCACTGTGTGCTATTTCAGAGCGCTGCCTTCTTTGATGCAGTCATCATCTATATGGAAAAGAGGTGTGTGCATGAATCAATGGTACAGTTCAGCTGCATCTGCATTAGAAAAGCATAAAAATGAATGAAATGCAGGAACTGAAATGTGCTCTCCCAGGATGCTGTGCTAAATCTGCACTTCAGAAATTCGCCGAGGCGCTTTCCGGGCGCGGGCTGCAGAACCAGGAGGGTCCCACAATTTCACACCACACTTCCTGCATTTCCATTTTCACCTCTGGTGACTGGAGCATGTCAAGGTTTGTCTGAGTTCCCTGAAAGTTGCATGATGTGTCTTCCATCTGCTATTTAAAAGGATTTTTTTTTATGGCTGGTTTTCTATTTCCCTTTTCTTTTGTCATTGCCCACTTCTAGAAAATGCTGGTGGTTTTCAGTTTCTGGAGGAAGGCTGCTCTTCCCTGTGAAAGAGGCAACAGAGCAAACTGTGCCAAATCAACTTGATACAAAATGATTGGTTCCGTGCAGCTTTAGACATCTTAAGAGGGCCCTTTGCAGGAGCAGGACTAATTTTCTGCTTTGAGGCTGCTCATCTTACCAGCTGGGATGGCAGAGCCGCACATCCCAAAACCTCTTCTGCCTCTCTATTTGATCAATTAATAAACACAGCAGTTAAAAGACGAAGCCAGAAGCCCTCAGAGGAGCAGATAATCTGAGCTGCCTTCCTTGTCCTTCAGTAACTGTGAGGGGAAGAGAAAATAACCTTACTTTTACCCAGCCTAATCCCATCTGCTGTTGCTCCTCACATGAACACAGGCTGCATCTCACTGTGAGGGGACCACAACAGCCACAGCAAACACTGGTGGGGAGTTTCTCTCTCTGTGATGTTCAAGACTCTGTTTGTAATAGTGGAGAGCAATGGGAACTGCTGGAACATGATTCATTTAATCCCAAAACTGACATTTAAATTAAGTCCCCTCAGGGATTGCTGTTTTCTTACCCCTGGCTCTAAAGGGAGCCTGGGCATAGCTGTAGAGAATGCCTGTGAAAATCCTGGATGAGATGAGTCTCATCCTTAACTGGAGGGATCTGAACATGTTCTTTAGTCTCCTCTGGGGACTGTGGAAATGGGACAAGCCCAAAAAAGAGGCCATTAGGCTTCATCAATAAAGGAGGATACAAGGGAGCTGGAGAGGGGCTTTTGACAAGAGCATGAAGAGACAGGACAAGGCAAAGCCTTTAAACTGGCAGAGGGGAGATTTAGATGAGGTGTCAGGTGGAAATCCATCCCTGTGAGGGTGCTGAGGCCCTGGCACAGGAGAAGGTGTGGCTGCCACATCCCTGGAAGTGCTCAAGGCCAGGCTGGATAGGGCTTGGAACAACCTGGGATGGTGGAAGGTGTCCCTGCCATGGCAGGGGGTGGAATGAGATGATCTTAAGATCCCTGCCAATCCAGCCCATTCTAGGATTTTATAATCATTGCTCCCTTGATCTCCTAATGAACTGACAAATACTGGAGAGAGAAGAGGCTGTTTGGGGCACAGCTTTGCATTCCAAGCCAAGCTTTAATGGCTGAGTGTCTCTTTGCCTGGTGCTTTCATGTTATGAGGAATGGGAACATCCTCACTGCAGTTGGAGAAACACAGAGCATTTCTCTTCATTGTCAGAAGCACAGAAGAGAACAGGTAGAAGAGGAAATGAGCAGCCAGCTCCATCCAATATTAACAGCTCTGCAGCTCAGGAGACGTGTTCAAGCGAGTTTATCTCCCCCAAAAAACTGGCAGGTTGAGTAAAAACACTTGGTAGAAGAGTGACCCCGGGGAGGATGAGATAGCTTCTGCATAATTATCTGCAGCCAGGGTTTGGCTCTGCTATCGTAGATGTTAATCTTTCACACCCACCGTGGAGCAGCCAGAGAACAGCCCTTGTGGTGAAACACATGAATGGGAGGCAGAGGAATGCAATGTTCCTCTTGTTTTGCATGGTTCAGGATCAAATGCAGCCAGCCCTGGCAGCACCTATGGAAGAGCAGGGAGCTGTGCCTTATCACCAGTTTGCATCCTGCTGGCAATCACAGCACCCCCAGCCTCACAGCTGAAACTCCTATCACGCCATCTCTGCCCTCAGGATCATGTAACTGGAAGGTGAAGTGGGAAAAAAAACGAGAAAAAAGAAAAAAAATAGAAACTTGAGGTGCTAGGAGAGCCCTAAGCTTTAATTCAGCAAAGGCTTTGAGGACGTGTCTCATTTAAATGAGCCCTGAAATTGAGTGCCATCAATAAGCCTTAAGAAAATTCATATGAAAATAAACCATTTCTCCCCTCAAAAAAAAAAAAATCAACAAACTAGAGCCAAGTCCAAAGTTTATGAAAGTAATCACTGATAATTTACAGCCTAATCAACTGTGGGAGATACTATTGGTTTCTACAGGGAAGGCTGTTATCTACCAGGATCAATAACCACCTTGTAGTGAAGCCTCAAGGTGCTGGCAGGGGCAACCACAATATTCCCTGCAATTGCTGCTCTGCTCCTATTTATGGAAGAGTGCTCACAGAAAACAGATGCAGGAACAGATTCAGAGCTGGCCTAACCTGACACAGAGTCTTTGGGGGAGGCACCCACTCCTGCTGAACCTGAATTCTCAGGTAAGAAAAAACCAAAAAACATTTAGGAAAACACTTTTTTCCCCTCAAAAAACCCTGCTGACTTACGGGGGAATTGGATGATCCTGAGTTTAGCACAAGTTTGGGATTCACTATCAGTGACATCATTGCAACTTTCATTTCCTTGGACACCTTGTGCTACAAAAACCCTTTCATGCAACCCTTAGCCTTGGTCTTCCTCCTGGGACTTACATGGGCCTTAAAGAGATAAGGAGTGGACACCTATAGATGGAATGGAAGAAATGAGGTGAAAATGCCACCTTGCATTTGTGAGGAACACCTGGCAGTGGAGTGCAGCAAGCAGAGAGACAGATACAGCTATCACCCTGTAACTCTTGACTCTGTGGGAATTGTATCCTTGAACCTGAGACAACACGGTAAGAAGGGAGAGTGGCTCTGACCTGAGGTTTGATAAAGCACTGCCTGTTTGGAGTCTGGTAAATCCAGCAAGGAAGCAGAGTGAGGGGATTGTCCCAGTCTGCTCTGTCCATCTGCAGAGCTGTGTCCAGCTCTGGGGCCCTCAGCACGAAAAGGATGTGGAGCTGTTGGAACAGAGTCCAGAGGAGGCCACAGAGCTGCTCCAGGGTCTGGAACACTTCTGCTCTGGAGCCAGGCTGGGAGAGCTGGGGATGCTCACCTGGAGAAGGGAAGGCTCCAGGGAGAGCTCAGAACCCCTTCCAGGGCCTAAAGGGGCTCCAGGAGAGCTGGAGAGGGACTGGGGACAAGGGGGAAAGACGGCAGGTTTAAATTAGATATTAAAAAGAAATTCTCTTTGAGGATGGCAAGGCCCTGGCACAGGTTGTCCAGAGAAGCTGTGACTGCCCCAACCCTGGAAGTGTCCAAGGTTGAATGGAGCTTGGAGTAACCTAATGAAGATATTAAACCCCACATGGCAGGGGTTTTGGAACTGGATGATCATCAAGGTGGCTTAAAACCCAACCCATTCTGTCATTCCATGATTTAAGGTGTGCAGCAGGCAACCACAGCTCTTGAATGGGTCAGTGTCACCTGCAGGGGGGACATCAATGCTGAGTGCCCTTGCAGGGGGCAGAGCCTGCTGGATGAGTTCACAAGTGCAGTTCTATGACCTGCAGAAAGCCTGCACCCAGACAAGGTCCCTCCTGTGACCATTTTTTCTGCCCAGAGCACCAGCCATAACTTCTGTGTGTTGGTGGCCAGGGCATTTCCCTGCTCCTTGCCAGCCCTGCCTCTTGTTTTCAGGTTTTCAGGTTTCCTGCAGGCAGAGAAGGCAGAGAGCTTTCCCTCCTCCTCCTTTCCTTTCTCCCACAACATCAAGCACAGAGACACGGGGGATCTCACAAGGCTCATCCCTCCCTTGCAGAGCAAGGAAGGGCCTTGTGCTGTCCTCGTGCCCTTTGGTGCTATTTTCCTTTATGCCCCCACTAAATCTGTCCCCAGGGCTCGGGGTGGCTGTAGCAGCCCTGGGGCTTGGCACAGGGGTCTGTTTTAAGGTTGCCAGGGTGACTGCCATGGCAGCATTTAAAAATGGCACAGGCTGTTATTTAATGCCAGCTGGGCAGGGATTGCAGGGAGGGTCAGTCAGTGACCCGAAGTGACCCGGTACAGATTGACAGCCCTTTACAGCAGGATCCTCCCAGGGACTGACTGGGATTCACCCTCAATCCACAGGGAGCTGAACATCTTGGATGAGTTTTTGAGGAGTTTCCATGAGAAGGAGTAAAAGTTTAGGCCAAGCACTGCTGTGACCAAAACTGGCTTCGAAGAACAAGGTGTTTTATCTTACAGCAGAAAAACCTGCTTTAATTACACATATGTAGGAAGGAGGGAAGGCAGAAGTGGTGATAAGAGACGTGCAGCAGCCCCAACAGAATTAACTTAATTTCTCCTGTGCCCTTAATTATGTTAGAGGAGGAAAGGCTGGAGGGATATAAATGGCTGAGGAGGCAATTGGGAAGGGAAGGTGGCTTGCCAGGCTCTCCAGACTTCCCCAGTTCCCTGGCTCCTGCAGCCATCACCCCAGCATTCCCCAGGGATGGTGTTGCCAGGGACCATCCTCCAGAACAAGGGATGCCTACCACAACCTGCAAGGTCACCTTGGGGTGCACCTGAGTCTGGTGTGCTCAGACAGGGGATTTACACCTCTGCAAAAGCAGTGGGAGCTGGTCAGCCATGGACATAATTTTGGTAGTACCACATCTAGCAAAGGGCAGACACTGCCCAGTGACAAACTGAGTGACAGTGGTGAGGCCCTGAGAAGCTGTGGCTGCCCCTGGATCCCTGGCAGTGTCCAAAGCCAGGTTGGATGGAGCTTGGAGCAACCTGGGACAGTGGGAGGTGTCTCTGCCCATGGCAGGGCGTGGCACTGGGTGCTCTTATGGTCCCTTCCAACCCAAACCATTCTAGAATTCTACAAATAATAAATCATTAGCACTTTAATAACTTGCTGGGATTTGTACATCTGCACAGGATTGCAAATTGTTCATTCTGAGGGTGTACCAACAAGCCCAGTCCCAGGCTGTGGCTGTGGGAAGAGGAGAGAGAACACAGCTGCCATGGGATGGGGAGGAAGGGTTTTGCAACTCTTCTTTCCCAAGCCAGCCACACCATGCACAGGGTGGTTGTGCTGCTGTCCCCTCTGCCTTCTCATGAGACTGCCCAGATGTCCAGGGATGAGGAATCTAACCCTGTTATTCCATTTAAGGTCAAATTTAGTCCTACCTATCTGTTCTCTCTGTCTGGCTCTCCCTGCAGCACACCCTGCACCACACCCTCACTCAGCTTCTATGGGAGAGTCAAACCCACTGGGTTTTTCTGCAATTGCTCGAGGGTGAGGCTGTGTCTCCAGGCAGCAGGATGGGAGGCTCTGGTGGACACAAAGCCTTGTGTGTCCCTACCTTGGGGTTTTTGGTGACTCATCCAGGCAGAAGGAAGATACCATCACACAAGTGGCCTCCTAAACACTGCTCCTAAAATCAGTCATCCTCCACCAAGCAGATGCTGGGGCATTGGGCATGCTCATAGTGAAGCAGGAAATAAGGAAACATTTGCCTATAGAGGGTAATGTTCATTCAGTCAGGTGTAGTGTTACTCATGGCCATGGCGTGGGCCTGGTCTGCATCTTTGGAATCTCCTGGGCATGATTCAGGGGCCAGCACAGACAAGGAACATCCCCAGCACAGGGGACTGTGAGTATCCACTGGGCTGGGTGTAGGGAGAGGAGCCATGGTGTTGTTTATGGGTACAGAGGTTAAAATAAAGAGGCCAGAAAATAGTCAGGCATGATAAACAAGTCCTGCTGCCATCTCTCTGGAGAGTGTCTGCATCTGCATTCTCCAACCCATTATTAGTTAGTAATAAACTCCTTCCCAGATGGAGGTGCCAGCTTTACCCTCCCAGTGAACCCAGACCATTTATCTGAGTCATAAAATCACAGAAGCACAGAATAGTTCAGGTAGAAGAGACCTTAAAGCTCATCCAGTCCCTGCCATGGGCAGGGACACCTTCCACTATCCCAGGCTGCTCCAAGGACTGTCCAACCTGGCCTTGGGCACTGCCAGGGATCCAGGGACAGCCACAGCTGCTCTGGGCACCCTGTGCCAGGGCCTCAGCACCATNACTCTATGACCCTGTGACTCTAGGATTCTATGGTTCTATGACTCTATGATTCTATGAATATATGATTCCATTACTCTATGACTTTCTGACTCTATGGATTCTACAAATCTGTGGTTCCATGAATCTATGATTCCATGACTCTATGACTTTCTGACTCTATGACTCTCTGATTCCATGATTCCATGAATCTATGGCTCTATGACTCTCTGATTCCATGATTCTGTGACTCTATGACTCTCTGATTCTATGATTCCATGATTTTATGATTCCATGACTCTATAACTCTCTGATTCTGATTCTATGACCTTATGACTCCATGATTCCATGACTTTATGACTCCATGATTCCATGACTCCAGACCCCGAGCCCCCGCAGCCCCACAGGCTCAGCTCAGTGCCCCATGGGGTGGGAATGTTCATGAGGGGAGGGGAACATACCCAGTCCTCAAGACAAGCAATTCAAGAGTGTTTTCTTCCAGACCACCCAGGAAATAAGTGGCAGTGCAAGATTGGGATTTGGGCTCCCAGCTCCATCTCCCAGCCCCAGGCTTACACCACGACACAAAACAAAACAAAAAAAAAACCTAAAACCAAAAACATCTGCAAACCACACAGTCTCCTGCTAAAAGATTTGAAGAGATTAAATTATGTTAAACTCTTAATCCTTCAGCCTTTTCTAAGGCCCAGCTCCACTTAAAATCAGAAATGCAAAGACCTTAACATCAGGCTGTAAGAAAAACAAACTACAGTGATCGTTTATTTTAACCCACAAAACTGCAAGAACAAGTAATTACCCTAAACCTACAGCATTCTTGGGAAAAGAGCTATATATAAAATAGGTTCCTTATGACTTTTTGGACCAGCTTTGTAAATTTCCTTTTGGAATTTCTGACACAGAAAGGAAAAGGAGTTTTTGACTGTATCTGTGAGAAGATGATATGACTTTCAATTTCCACTGTAGAAGCGTGAAAATAAAAACTTCTATGTGAGCTGATAAAGCTTTAACTTTGCATATCTATCTTGATTCTCTCTGTGAGTACATCCATAAAATCCTTACAGCTGGAGAAGGATATGCCTTTAAATTAAAATGCTGAAAAAAATCCTTCATGAAGGAGAGAGTACAGCCTCTTTAATCACTGAATTTTGTTTATTGCAACAGCTTATGGATCTGAGAGGAAAAGAATTTGAGAAATAATTGTGGCTTTAAGATATAAAGGGATAGCCATTATGAAGAACATAGAAGTTTGTTGTTTACAGGGCAAGTTGTCTTAAAATTGCTGTCCCCAGGTTTTCAGAGATGGGCACTCAGCCCTGTGAAATATGATGGAGCTCGTTGCAGGAGCAGAGGCAAAGAGGGATTGAAGGTTTCCTCCAGAAGCAAAGGATCAGACCCAGCCATGGGCTGTGGTGGTGCTTTCAGCTTTATGGGAATGTTTTAAAATATGTGCTTTATTGTACTGCAGCGGAACATCTTATAAAAGACCATGACTGAAAAGAAAAATTTTAATAATGTGGAAAAAAAAAATCTGAGTGTGAGTCAACAAAAAGACAGCCTGCATTGGGACTGTCAAGGCAAAATGACTATTGAGGCTTATTCTTCACTCACACAACTGGAATAAAGGGGGAGTTGCTCAGGTGATAGTGGGACTAAATCATTGTAAGAAACCATCAGCCCTGAGATTTCATTCCTCCCAGCCTCAAAACCCACTGCCTCCCACGGGCTAGATTGTGCTTGTATAAGTCTTTCCTTTTTGGCTTTTTGTGGAGATTTATGTTTCCTTGCAGTGTGTTATTTAGCCATAAGTTATACCTTTGTGCTGTAGCACATCCCCTGGTAAGCAACTAGACAAAGCAGAAACCTTTATTTTTTTTTAATTTTTTTTTTTGTCTGTGGTGATTGGAATGAGGCTTTTCTCCATAATTCCTAGAATTTACTGGAGGCTGATAAAAAGAAGATTTCCAAGTCCTCATGCTCAGTGGGAGAGAGGAACAGAAACTCCTGGTCCTGGGGATAAGGACTTCTCATTCACAGAGTATTAGAGGAATACACCCTCTGTTGTCCAGAATGAAACTTAGAAATAGAAAAAGAAAATATTCAGTGTTTTTATTGACACCTTACACCATGCTACTTCATATTTGATTGCTGCACTTGTTCATCACCAAGATCTCCAAATCAGAACCTGATTCTTCAGCATCCAACAGCTGAGTAAACAATGCAAGGAGAAAAGGAGAGTTACAGAATCACAGAATGGTTTGGGCTGGAAGGGACCTTAAAGATCATCTAATTCCACTCCCCTGCCACGGGCAGAGACACTTTTCACCCCAGGCTGCTCTAAGCCCCATCCATCCCTGGACACTTCCAGGGATGGGGCAGCCACAGCTTCTCTGGGCACCCTGTGCCAGGGCCTCCCCACCCTCACTGGGAAGAATTTCTTCCTAATATCCAACCTAAATCTCCCCTCTTTCACTTTAAAGTCATTAACCTTTGTCCTGTCCCTACATTCCCTTGGTTTGGGTGGAAGGAGATCTCTGGGGGTCACCTTGCCCAAAGCAGGGCTGTAGCAGTGGACAGCTCTGAGGTTACTCTGAATGGCTCAGAGTTTTAGAACTGAAACTGCTCAGCCACTGACAAGGGTGACTGTGATTCCCACAACTAATACTATTTTTTTTTGTTTAAATCATCTGAGGATTAAGAAATATCTTATCTTTTAATTAAGAATCAGTTTCATTTCAGATTGCAGCATAATTTAATTTATTCAGAGAGTTCCTGGAGTTAATTGACACCAACCCATGCACAATGGCACTTTCTGTCTTGGTGCATTTCCCAGTCTCCACCACTCTGTGGTCTGTGCAGCCCAGATAGCACAGATACATGAAAGAGGAGATCAGTGGTGCCTTGAGGCTGCTTCTTGCACCCTGAAGCCACATTGCCTTGAAAGGGATTGGATGAGTTGCTGCAAGCTGAGGTACTTCACAAAAGGACACCTGGAGTCAGTGGGGAATAAAGAACATCCACACATGTTGGTTCATGGCCCATCTAACCCTGGTCCTGTGTCCACCAAGGGTTCAAGAGCCGAGGAACTGAGCAGAGGATCAAGAAGAAGGAGAAGAGTGTGAGAGCAGGCCAGCCATGCAGTGGTATTGCCTTGAGCAATAGGCTCAGGGCTCACCTTGTGGCTCTTGGATTTCCAGAAGTGCTGTCCCTGCATTTAACAGCCCTTGAGGAATTTCTCTCCCATCAGTTAGCTGAATGTTGTTTTCAACCTGTAAATGTTTTGCGTTCACTCTGTGATCAAAACTGCAGGGGAAAGGATATTGAGGCATTTTATTGGATGTGGGGGCTGAGGGCAGTGCAGGCTGCAGAGTTAAATCTGTCAGCGTGGCGAGCAGGTCATTCCCTTTCACCGAAAAACACTGAGCAGAAATTGCAGCAGAAATCAATGAGCACAGAAACCAAGACTGAGCAGCTCGGGAAGGTGAGGACCCAGGAGACAGCACAAAAACTCAAGGGTTTAGATTGTGTGACCCCAGATTTACGCTGGCAGCAGGGAAATCCAGCATTGAAAAGCTACAAAGATGGTCATGGAGTCAGATCTCACTTTTCAACAGGAGCTGGATGATTTCATTCAGTCTTAAGTAAACCAAGTTCCCATGAAATGTGAAGAGAGTGACCTGGTGAGGTCCTGGCACAGGTGCCCAGAGAAGCTGTGGCTGCCCCTGGATCCCTGGCAGTGTCCAGGGCCAGGTTGGATGGGCTTTGGAACAACTTGGGATAGTGGGAGGTGTCCCTGCCCATGGCAGCGGGGTTGGAACAGAATGATCTTCCAGGTCCATTCCAACCCAAACCATTCTGTGACTGATAAAATGCCTGGGTACTTTCCTTTTTGTGTGTTAGTTACAGTAAGTTTAATTCAGGTTTAGGCTCCAGATTTGGCATCATGCATGGGGGCCCATACACAAACAGAGATCTCTTACTGCTGTGATACCCTGGAGTCTCTCTCCTGGTCTCCCACCAAAACTCCAGGATGCTGGAGATGTTTTGTAGCCCTTGCACTGAGCTGACAGGGATTCTGCAGATCCCTGCTGGCATCTCCACTGCGCCACTCTGCGTGAGCAGCAAAATCCAGCCCCAAAACCTGGGGAGAGGATTCTCACAGGAGCAGCAGGGTCTGATCTCCCCGCTCTGCTGCTGCTGGCTGCTTTGGATCCTCTGCCTGACCCAGGTGTGAGGCAAAACCTGCATGTCCCAGGCTGTCTGTATGGGGTGAACTGCTTTATTCACCACAGCCTTGTGGAAGGATGGCTGTCTGTGCAGGAGCCTGGCCACATCTGCTCCCCATGGGATGTACCCAGCCTGGGGGATGTTGCAGCGGCTCCAGCTGTGTACCTTCAACATCTGCCCCTTCATACATTTGTCTATCTCACCTTATTATATTTTTTTTTTTAGTTTGTATGACTTCATACATCAAGACAGAGTGATGAGGTGGTGCTGTGGTGAGTCTAATCACAGTGGGTTTAACCCAAATAATTCCAAAAGTGTTCTTATTTTTATTAATATTTAATATTTTATATTAAATTCTAACAATTACTTAGACTTTATTAATTTTTAAACTCAAAGCAAACGGACAGGCTTTGGTGGGGATGAGGGTCTCTTCCATTGTGGTATCATTTTATAAAAACTGTCAGTGCTTTGGTGGCCTGATTTAAACCATTAAGTATTTAATTAAGAAAGTGAATAATTAATTAAATATGTTCATACAATAATAGTCATGATAATGCTATTGCTAATGAGCAATAATTAACGATGGGTTGTATTTGGAGAAGCAGTAACAGGTCTGACACCACTGGGACCAGGAACATGCTCTGGGGATGGTCACGGGCACGTCCTGAGGAGGGAACAGGGAAACCTTCCTGACTCTTCATCCAGCATTTCTCTGCCTTCCTTACCTCAGCATCACTCTCAAGGACTGTGGACTTGTGAAGGGTCCTGGTTTGAGCAGAGCACATGTTGGGAGCTGGTGGTGGAACTGGAATATTCCGGGGTTCCTGCACCTTCTCTTTTTATGCAGCTGGGTCTGGCTCCCTTTTCCCCATCCCTCACCAAGCTCTAACACACTTCTGTGCTCCCCGCAGCTCAGTCAGAGAAACTTAACAAAAAACATTCAAAACCCACCCTTATTCACCGTTGTGCACCTTGTGTCGGACAATGCAACAACATATAAATAATAAAAATAATAATATAAAGATAGCAGCTCTTCCCCAAGTACAGGAGTGGTGAGCCTTGCCAAGGACTGGTTGTCACCAGTCACTTATTGTCGCTCTGTGTGTGCTAACACAAGCTGCTCCTCTTCGAGCTGAGTGCTATAAATAAGAATTAAATAATGGTAGCTGCAGTAGGGAAGATGATGGCAGTGTTATTGTGATAGATATCCATACCGGACCCTTTGTGGGCTGTGGGATGAAATGTGAGCTTTCTACACAGTCAGGAACAGCCCAGAGAGTGTTTGGAAAATTCTGAGGGAAAAATTGATTTGATTTTTGGCCTTCTTCAGGGAGGAAACTCACAGGACATATTTTCCTGGCTGTGGGAGTAGCCTGTGAGAGGGGTAACATGTTCTCCATACGTATGTCCCCGTCTCACTTTGCATCCTCAGGAATGCAAGGTTAGCAGGAAAATGCAGCTGGGAATCTGTAATGAAAAATTCTGCCGACTCTTCAAAGAGCATCTCTGATCTCTTTCACAGGCACACTCAGCTTCCAAAGAGATGCTGCTGACGTGAGGGGCTTCAGCTCTGAGAGCTGCAGGACCACACTCCAAATGGAGGAGAAGTGCTGGACTGGGGGAAGAGGCTGTTGGGAGAGGAGAAATGTGGAGCTGTGGGTGCCAGTGGGACAGGGCATTGCTGGGGTTGGTCACGGTATTTTGGGGTGTTGCACCTGAGTGACAGTCATCCCTGCCTCATCCTTCATCCATCCATCCATCCATCCATCATCCATCCATCCATCCATCCATCATCCATCCATCCATCCATCCATCCATCCATCCATCCATCCATCCATCCATCCATCCATCCATCCATCATCCATCCATCATTCCATCCATCCATCCATCCATCCATCCATCCATCCATCCATCCATCCATCCATCATCCATC
>VZTB01015772.1:716479-728415 GCA_013397245.1 Thryothorus ludovicianus
TTTTTTTTTTTTTTTTGCATGAGCAATTCCATTTGTGGATCGGTGCTAAGAGAGCTGCTGGAGGATGAGGGCTTTCAGAATTTAATTGATTAGAGGAAAATTCCACCTCCTTAATAGTTATTCAGGCTCATTTCGTATTTTGCAGCTATTACATAGTTATAAAGTAGCTGACAGAAAAGCCCCTGTATTACAGATGGGAAAACTATTTCTAATAAAAAGATCAAAGTCCCAGTTTCCATATTTGAGCACATTTATCAATAAATCACATGCTAGGATAAGAAATTTCAGTGTCAGCTTCCAGACCAACAAGACTGAACAACCACTCAAAAGCAGAGAGTTTCATTTTAATTAGATTTTCAGGTGTTTTTAAAATTAGGTACAATGAGGATATTGACAATTAATATTCTGTTCAGCTCTGTCATTTCACCAACCTTTTCAAAGAGATAACCCCTGGCTCGGGATCAGTTGTGGATGGTCACTCTTAGGAGCATTTCCTCACTAAAGAGGAGCTTATTTCACTGAGAAGTTACGCTCCTGTGGTGACAATCCATCATTGCTCACAGGACTGGTGTTGTCAGTAAAACCTTATTTACTGCTCCTCTGACCAAATAAAAGCTTTCCAAATGGGCAAGAACACACATGTCTCTAGAGAAAATGAGAGACCTTGGCTTCTGGGAACAGCTCAGCCAACCCTCCAAAAGTCTGAAAACACTTTTTTACAGGCTTCTGCTACTGCACAAAATAAATCCAGCCCAGAGAACCCCTGATCTGCCAATAGCACCAACAAAGTGCCAGCACAGTTGGACTCAATGATCTCAGAGGTCTTTTCCAACCTCAATGATACTGGGATTCCAAGAAAGTCAGTGAAAACTGTGCAAGGGTGACCTTCTCTGGAAGGAGAAAATGAGGAAATTTCTTGATCTCCAAGACTAGTGGAGGGAGAGCTTTTTGAGCTCAGCTCTGGGTCAAGGCTGGGTAAGATGCTGCAAAGTGACAATTCCATTCCTTATGATTTTGCCTGGAGTCTCAGGCTGCCATGCTGGTGGTGGGAAATCCACAACAGGCCCCTGGGAATTCCACCTTTGACTTTCATGAAGGTCTCATTTTTTTTCATTTATGTTTTTATGAAACTCCAGTCACAAGTCTATGAGAGTGTGAGAATCACAGGTTTCCATTTTCAGCTGAAAGGCTCTAAATGTGAATTTTGGACATGCAAGCGCAGATGAAACTAAGAAGTCACAATAACTAATTTAACATCTCAGACTGAAGACTGGCTTTTGTTGAGAAATGGCCCTTGAATTTTATCTGCTCAAGGCCAGCAAAACTGCTGAGGGAAGTTAATTTTTAACCTTCCTTTGGAGTGTTCCGATGGTCAGGAGACGTGAGGTGGTTCACCAGCCACCTATCTGCATGTCTGTGATATAAATGCTTGTACTGAAAGAGGGTCACAACTCACCTCTGGCTTTCTGGTGCCATTTGAGGCGTCCCAGGATGTCCCACCTGGCCTCCACCAGGCCAGAATGGCACCTATCTTCTGCAAGTCCTAGGCCAGGCTTGTCAGCCCCCTGTCCTGAATGACCTGGAGCTTCTCAACACCACTGGCTGCTTATGTCAAGAACAGAATTATTCTTCCATGACAGGGTCAACCTGTCCAGGCTGCAGCTTACAGGGACAATCCTCTGTCCTGTGTCTTGCTGTGCCCATCCAGGCACCAGGATTGAGTGTAAGGAAGCCCTTAACTGGTGCTAAGGAATCTCTGGATCTTGCCTCTTTGGTTAATAATTCACTGTGTGTGAGCAATGAAGGGCATCCCTGGTTTTCCTTGAGGGTCAGATGTGAGAAGGGAAACGAAGAGCTCAGCACTGGCCTCTGTGAGACAAATGGTGATGGTCTCCCATGGACTGTGGACATTTCATCCAAAGTGCTGCCATCTCACACACCAAGAGCTGCACACTCACCCTCCTGTGCTCTCCAGGGAGAATTTGCAAAATACCTTTACAGCCTCAGCAAGGAGAGCAGCTTGAGGGCGAGGCAGCACCAGGCATCCAGGGCAGTGCTGGAAAGCAGATGGGGCTGAGCACAGAGAGAAAAGAGCTCCAGGTTACCCAAACCAGCCCGTGGATCTGCAGATACAGCTGCTGTCCTCCCCAGCTTGGAGAGCTCTGGCTGTGGGGGCAAAGCCCCTCTCACCACTCAGGCCACAAGAGAGATGTGAGGAGATGGAAAAAAGGAGCTAAATCCTCCGTCTTCTGCAAGATCTGATCAAACTTTTCAATTGCCTGACAGCTGTGAAACCTTCTCTTCTCTATCACATTGTCTTGCTCGTAATTATCTCATCAAATCAACTTCTTCTCCTGTCCTTTTCCTCCTGCAAGTTTCAAACTGCCCAGCCTCACTCTGTGACAAATCTGCCTGAAACCACAGCTGCTTCTGCATCTCTCGTGCCCGGCCTGATTGTTTTTATTGTGTGCTTTCTGTCAGACACACACATGTACACACAAATGTATATTTTTATGAGCCTCTATTTTCCTCCCAGCGCTATTTTCTTTCCACTGTCTTGGTTTTGCTCCCTCCCTGGCCTCATAGGGCCATTTGTCACTCTTTGGATGTTTTTTCTTTTATCAAGATGTTTTCTCCTGGAATGCTTCCCGCCAACGCAAGCTGCCTGGCCCATTAACTTCCAGAGTTCAGCTGACAGCCTGGACTCCAAGGCCCATTGCCTTGTGATACTGAGCACTTCTGAAATGCAGGAATTAGCTGGTAAAATGACCCAGTCACATGCACAATAAGAAGGAGAAATACACTTTCAGGGTACAATAAGATAATAAATTTTGCAGCTGTGCTCAAATCCTTTTTTCTCTCTGTGCCTCCTGCTTTTCACTCCTTCCTCTTGTGCGATGATCTGATAAATAGTTGTGGAAGTTTGACTGTTTCTTAGCTGGAGCTTTATTGAAGCATTTCCTGCTGCGGACAAATTGTGTTAAATTTCTCACAAACACACCGAAGCCTCCAATCCATTGTCATTCATGGAGATCGATCAGGCTTGTGCCCACATTATTGACAAGCAAAAAGACCTTTGAAATCTTTGTTTAAGCACTCAACTGGTGCCATGAATTATCTGTATTTAAATTAGCAAGCCTGCATTTGAGGATTCATTATGCTTCCCTGCTAATTGGGTCTTGCTAATGATCATTAAACTGACGTCCCCACCATCTTGTTAGCTGACAATTTAAAGGGATCGTAAAAGGCAGCCAGCAGGGAGGCTGCACAATTCCAGAGGTTGCTAATGGCTCTGGAGCCGGTCCAGCTCTGAGCCCGTGGTTTGATGCCAGCTCTCCGTGTGTGTGTGCCACAGGAATTGTTGGGTTGGAGGAGAGGGGACACGAGCAGGGCACGAGGTGATGGCTCCTGAGGCCTGTGGAGCTGAGGAACGCCGCCATGGCTGCCCCTTGCGCCTGGTTTGTACAGACCTGAAGGCTCAGGAGATTCAGGCTAAGAGGCCTCGGTTAAGGAGATCTTTGTGGTTGTCCAGCACTCAGCTCACCACAAAGTCAATTATTTATCTCAAAGCGCTCAGTGGAGGCCTGTGGGGGTTTGTAGGCCCAAACCTCACCAAGAGCCCCGGTGGGAGCAGGTGAAGGAGGCCATGTCTCCTCTGGGGAAACATTTTCCGACAGCTAATGCAGAATCCGACCTTCCCTGGGCCATCCTGCAGGTTCTGTGGGTCACTGCTCCCTGCTCAGCCTCTTCTCGAGGTGAAATTCTGCCTCAGTGCTTCCCTAGCAGGGTGACATGCACCCACCGACTGCCTCCATGAGGGGAGAAAATGGGCTGGGTTTGAGCAAGAGCAATTCCAATTTTGAGCAGTGCTAAAAAACAGACCGGGCTTGAACAAGAGAAGTTTTGAGCAATGGTAAAAACCAGGCCGGATTTGAATAAAAGAAGTTTTGAGCAATGGTGAAAAACAGGCCGGGTTTGAATAAGAGCAGATTGAGTTTTGAGCAGTGGTAAAAAACAGGCCAGGTTTGAACAGTCTGGATTTTGAGCAATGGTAAAACAGGCTGGGTTTGAACATGAGCAATTTGAATTTTGAGCAATGGTGAAAACCAGGCCGGATTTGAATAAGAGAAGTTTTGAGCAATGGTGAAAAACAGGCCGGGTTTGAATAAGAGCAGATTGAGTTTTGAGCAGTGGTAAAAAACAGGCCAGGTTTGAACAGTCTGGATTTTGAGCAATGGTAAAACAGGCTGGGTTTGAACATGAGCAATTTGAATTTTGAGCAATGGTGAAAACCAGGCTGAGTTTGAAGAGGAGCAGTTTGAATTTTGAGCAATGGTAAAAACCAGGCCAGATTTGAACAAGAGCAGTCTGGATTTTGAGCAATGGTAAAAAACAGGCTGAGTTTGAACAAGAGCAGTTTTGAACAATGGTAAAAATCAGACTAAGTTTGAACAAGAGCAATTTGAATTTTGAGCAACGGTGAAAACCAGGCTGGGTTTGAACACTCTGGATTTGAACAAGAGCAGTCAAGATTTGAACAAGAGCAGTCTGAATTTTAAGCAATGGTAAAAAACAGGGCAGGTTTGAACACTCTGGATTTTGAGCAATAGTAAAAACCAGGCTGGGTTTGAACAGTCTGGATTTTGAGCAATGGTAAAAACCAGGCTGGATTTGAACAAGAGCAATTCGAATTTTGAGCAATGGTGAAAACTAGGCTGGGTTTGAACGTTCTGGATTTTGAGCAAAGGTTAAAAACCCAGCCAGATTTGAACAAGAGCAGTCTGGATTTTGAGCAATGGTAAAAACCAGGCTGGGCTTGAACAAGAGCAGCTTGAATTTTGAGCAGTGGTAGCTCGGCGTTAGTGCTGATCTCCTCAGCACCTGGATCCCCACAGAGCTGGGGCACTGCTGCACCCTGCCAAGCCTCCTCCAGGTGGGTAGTCCTGGCAGCTGACGTCCTGAGAGAGCCAAGGGGTGAGGAAAGTAAACGACTTAGGTAGTCAAACCTCCACCCCAATGATTTAGTGATAATTACATATTGAAAAGCAAAACGAGCGGCTGTTTGCATAGCAACTGCAATATAACTGCAGTGTAATTACAGTTCTGCCTCAGAGGGATTGCTGGCCCTTTAGAAAGCTCCTGTTCTGCCTCTGCTCCAGTGTGCATCCACACGGGGGGAAGCAGGGGAATCAGCCGAGGGATGGACAAACACACCTCAGGGTGTGGGATGCATGGTGGGGTTTCCAGAAATATCTGAGGTGTACAAGGAGGGGTGCTGGAAGGACTGACAAACACACTGCTGGAGCACAAGTCCTGGGTTCTGGAAGGTCCCCTGTGAGAGGGTTGGAACAAGGAGAAGATGAAGGTGCCCTGGTGTGGGTCAGACCACGCACCAGCCGTTCCAGCCAGGGAGTGTTAAGGAGCAGACAATGCACATTTAGGGCAGAAAGGCTCAGAAACAGCAAGTATGGGTATGTGTGGTTTCTCTTTTTTTGTTTGAGATCCCATGGCTGGAAATCCAAAGACCCAGGGCAGGAATGTCATAGAGCCATAGAATGTTTCGAGTTGGGAGGGACCTTTAAAAGCCATCTAGTCCAGTTCCCCTTCCATAAGCAAGGACATCTTCAACCAGAACAGAGAAAATATATGAGGAGAGGACTGAAAACCCATCCCAAATGGGCCAAGGCATGCTTCAGATTCCTTAGGAATAGGTTCTTGAGCCTGAAAAAACAATGATACCCACTGAGTGAAACCCACAGACCAGGCTGAGATGGAGTTGCAATTGTTCATTCCCACAGAACTTTCTGTGGATGAGTTTAGTTCCATGGCCCATTTAGAACCAAATAACTATGAATGGATTCTCCCAAAAAAGTGATGTGTCTTTCTCTGTCTCTGCCAAATGAGTGATGAGTCAACCTGAAAGTGTCCCACATATTTCTAAACTTTTTTGGGGTCTCAACACAGAATAAAGTGCCAAGGCTTCTCAAGCTTAACAACCTCTCCTTGACCTAAAAAGGGTCCCAAAAAGCTGAATATCCTCCTCTGTGAATCCTGAAATGAAGGTTTACCACCTTGAGGAATTCACAACTGATATTAGGTTACAAATCTCAAGAGGTTTTAGGTGTCACAGCTTTAATAAAGCAAAAATGAGAAGCCCTGCAGGCTTGCAGGTACCTTGTGTTCTCTCAGGCCTCTCAGGGGACCAGAGATGTCCCCACAGCGGGTCTGGGTAGGAGCCACATGGGAAGCTGGGTGGACAGGGGAGAAATCTCCAAGCACAGTAGATTTGGGGACAGTTGGTTGAGGCCCTCAATTGTGCAGACTCTTTAGTCCTGGTTATAATTTATCCCAACCCAACCCAGATGTTGAAAATAGGGCAGATGAATCATGCCCTAAAAGTGTCTGTTTCTGCTGACTACAAAGGGAGCCTGGGGTGACCAGCTCTGCTGGAAATGTCAGCATTGTGGATACACAGAGTCAGGTGAGAGAAATCCCACATCTCCCACTGCTCCATCTCTGCTTCTTACCTGGAACAGTCACTTCTCAAGACAAAAGGCTACCCCCGCCTCCAGGGCTACCTAGTCCTGCACTGAGCTGCTTAAATAAATGACAGTGGTCAGCTGAGCAGGAATTCCTGCAGACTTGTTTGCAAAGTCAAAGTCAATTTTGAAGCAAGGCTGTTTTGCTTTAGTGCAGTGGACAAGAATTCAGCAGAAATCTCAGAGCTGAATGAAAGGTTTATAGTGCAGCCAAGAGGAAGATGAGTGATGCAATTGACCCACTCTTCCCAGTCTGTCTTATTCTCAGATTAAATTCAAACTATTGTATTCCACCCCAACAGTCTGCACTTCCCACAAGTTCTTGTGCTGACTTACACACATTTCCCTCACGAGAATTATTGTGGGGGTAATGAGAGGAATTTGGATTCTTCTCTCTCCTCCACCCCAAACAATCCAGTCCTGTACCTTCCCATAAATAAGAAACTCATCTGAAGGCCTTCCATCAAACCGAGCCCCAGGCAAAGTGTTGATAAAATTATGTGTTTAAATGTCATCAAATTAAACCCCAGGTAGACTGGTGATAGAAATAACACATTTAAATGTCATCATTAGGTTTCATTGCTACCAACCTGCTAAGAGTTGCAGCATCTCTCACCCTGAAGGAGACATCAATAAATTGGTTTCCTACATCTTCCATGAGAACACGTGGCTCAGACTTTATGTTGAAACCATTAAATTTGTGGCGGATAGCGGATTGGGTTTTATTGGGTTTTATTGGGTTTTATTGGGTTTTTGGTTGGTTTGGGGTTTTTTTCCCCTGGAGAAGGGAGGGGTTTGAAGAAGGAAAGAGGAGAAACTGGAAAGAAGGCAGCAGCCAAGGCTGGTTTGACCACGCAGGGCTGACGACAGCGCGGGCTGTGATGTATAGACTTGTGCAGTAGGAATGGACTGGAGCCACGACAGAGCATCTGTCAGATGATAACTCGCAGTCATTTGCAATCTGTGCTGGAGGCAGACCAAGGGCCCGAGCCAACGCTTCCAGTTATCCAGGCCTTGTCTCCAGGCCCTATCTCCATCTTCTTTACATCCCATAGAATGAGGCTCTTCTGCTTCTCTACTGCAGCACAGCAGTGACATCCAGGGGCCATTTCATTTGCTGTGGAGATCAGCCTACTGATATCCAAGTGCATATGCACCTCAGCCAAAAACCCACTGAAGGCACTTGGAAAGATCCCCATCAATGTCAACAACTTTTGATCCATCTGTTTTCCTCCATGGTTTTTAGTAGTTGGCAAAAAAAGGGCTCTCATGCCCATTACCTTTGTTGCTACCTTTTTGGCTGAGAAATCTAAGAAAAATCTCCCTGTGCCAGCCTTCTGTTCAAACACAAAGTGACTTTGTGTGCTGTGATTCACCCAGTCCCCCAAATCTCCCCAAAACCATGACCTACAGCAATAACAGAAGGTCCATCCACATCTCTGGGTCCATAGTGGCATAACCTCAAGCTTTTGCACCAAATCCCATTCTACTCCTCCAAAGTTGGAGTCAGCCAATTACTGAGCTGATGGCCACCTTGATGGGTGAATGGTTGGCATGAAAAACCTGACAACTTTTAACTGGGTCAGATGCTAGGAGGTCACCTGGACTTCGTGGGGGAAACCTGACCTCTGCACAGCTGGTTCAGATCTCTCACTTGGATTTAACGTGAATTTCCCACACTCCATGTCATTACAACTTTCCCTGATACCATTTCCAGGGTTTATACCTGTGCAGATGTTGATAACCTGCAGAAAAGTCACTCCATTTCTCCATGGGATATGTTTTTTTCTCTCTAAAGTAGGCTTCCAATGCCTAAAATCGCTCTGTAAGGAATCTTTGCTGTTTCCTTAAAATCTTTTTTTGGACATGTGAACATCAGGACTAGACATAACTTTTCAGAAATGGTCTCACTAATGCTGTTTACAGAGATAATATCAGTTCAGCACTCCCACTTCATATTTGCCGTCTGCGCAGCCAAGGATTACTCCAACCTTCTTGGCTAAGGCATTGCTGGGAGTTCAAACACCAGCAATTGTCTACCAGGACCATTCCAGTTGGTTCTGAGTCACTGATTTCCAGGATGTATCCCCCCCTACACACATCCCCTAAGGTGTGACCTCCATCACTCGCTCCAAGACATTCACCTTTTCCTGTGGCCACACCAAATTGAATTTTCAGCAGTTTCCACTTCAGCCAGAAGCACCTGGCTGCACAACCATCCTGTGCCCATGGCTACTTGCCACCATGTTTCACCTTGTTTTCATCTTCTCTGCTCTTTTTATCTGCTCCCTGGGGTTCTTTTTTGCCATTCACAAGTCAGGGGCTGCTGCTCTGTGGTGGTTATCAAATAATTCTCCAGCTATTTGCTCCTTGCATTTTTCTTCCTCCCACTTTCTCTCAGCTTTCACTTCCCCTCCCATGCTTTTACTCCTTTTTGCTAACATCACTTGGATCTGGTTTTGTTTTCTGAAGGTGGCTTGTTTGGCTCAAATCACTGGGCACGATGGCAGATGTTTGGGTTCGAGGGGAGGTGTCATGAAAGAGGATCACACTGAGAACATGCCCTGCATGTCTCTGCTCTGCCTAGACCAAATGTTCACCATGTGGCCCAACACAACAGTCATCAGGCATTGAAACTGAGAATATGAAAATATTCCTCAGAAAAGGAGTGCGTAAAGCTACCGGAGGTGGCTCACCAAAAATCTATTATTCTCAGCAAAAAAAAAGAGGTTTCTCACGGCCCAGTAACTGTTTTCATAACCCTTTCACTGGTGTAGCAGAATACTAAAAAAATAGGTAGCAAAAGAAATATTTTTCTGTAGGCCTAACTACATCAAGGCAGGCATTTTCTTAATTTTCATTTTTCTCCCTTTTTTTTGGGCTTTTCTGGGTTTGGCAGGGCAGGCTGGAGGTGGACGAAGTGCTTACATTAAAGAACAAGTGGCAATTTTGCATTTGTATTAATTCCTGGTTATAGTGTACTGGGCAGTGAGAGAAGGAACAGGGTGGGGGGAAGGAATTAAATTATCTCTGTAAATAATAGGTGTTATGTACCCAGCTTGAGTGGAAACAAGAAACCTCTCACTGGAGCCATGTTAATGCACAAGCAGAAGCCGGGCTTTAGGGTTTTCTTATGCAAAAGCTGTTTGCATTCCTCAGTTTCAGCCTCTGAGAGAGCTGCCTCTACGTAGAGGATGAAATCATGGAATCATAGAATGGTTTGGGTTGGAAGAGACCTTTAAGACCATCCAAATTCAACCTCCCTTCCTTGGACAGGGACACCTTCCACTGTCCCAGGTTGCTTCAATCTGGCCTTGAACATTTCCAGCGATGGGGCAGCCACAGCTTCTCTTGGCAACCTGTGCCAGGGCCCTACTGCTTTCTTAGCAAATAATTTCTTCCTATTATCTGATCTAAATATGCCTTCCTCCAGCTTAAGGCTATTCCCCTTTCTCCAAAGTCCCTCTCCAGCTCTCTTGTAGCCCCCTTAAGCACTGGAAGGGGCTCTGAGGTCTCCCAGGAGCCTTCTCTTCTCCAGGCTGAACAACCCCAGCCTGTCTAGGATAGAATTTCACCATCTTTTAATGGCTGCAAGCTGCACAGGCCTCACTGCCTGTGCACGTGGCTCTGCTCCCCACTCTGCAGCTGGAGAGCTGAGGCAGGGCAGGTTCAGCCCAAGGTCCTGCAGACAGCCCAAGGCAGAGGAGATGGATGTTCAGAAGTTGGTGCTGCCACTGCTGCCCCATCCTGCCTCCTTCCCTGCCTGACCCTGCTGCAGTGCATGGCAGGAACTCGCTGTGCCTGGGGTGAGATGCTGAGGATCATCTCCTGATTGGAGACTGAACGGAACATTTCAAAGGACTATTCTTCTATTTCAATGCGTATCTTCTTTGGATCTCTTATGGAAAGCATAAAAAGCTTTTCAAAATAGCCAGCATGATTATTCATGACTACTCATTTGCAGCAGCGCTTGTTTTCCATGGCAGCACTGATGAGCTCACCTGAATAAAAATTTTTGGGGAAGAATGGATGGCTGGAGGTTTTGCACAAGCCAAGATGTGGGCTGGCATGGTCCCGTCGTGCTGGGCAAAGAGCAGAGACCTCATTGCCATCCCCATCCTGGTGCTGGTCCAGCTGCTGTGCCCTCACACAGCTGTGCTGAGCCTCTGGCACTGGGAACTCATCCCTGCTTCCTTTATTTCCCAGTATCCAATGGAGGAAGGGCTCGGGGGCACTCTGGGTTTTCCAGGGAAGCTCTTGATGGATGGGCACACCTGATGGAGGGTGATGATTCCTGCCAGAAGAACCTGCAGTGATGTGCCCAGGGCAGTGCGGGAGGATGTGGCTGTGCCGGGGAGGGGGCCCAGGTCACCAGTAAAACCCAGCCTAGCTCAGGATGCTTTCCCAGCAGGCAGAATGTCCCGTCCCCTCCTGCTCACCCCTGGCCTCCATGCACTCCGACAGGCAGCGTGCCGGCACTGGAATTTCCTGACTCCTGAGACCTCGGCTGTGCCGCCGCAACACCCACTGGAGTCTCCTTTGCTTCCCCCCGGTTTTGTTTGTCTGTGGTTTTGCACAGGGGGGAAGAAAAGCCGAGGCAAGCGGAGCTTTCCGGGAGCCCTCGCTCGGAGAGCAGGCAGCGATCTCGGGCTGCTTTGATCCGATCAGATGGGGAGAGCTGCGCGTTCCAGCGGCAGCTGCGAGCAATGTGGCACAGCCCAAAATCCAGGCAGGGCTCGCCGGCGCAGCCCGGCGCGGGTTGGGCTGTCTGCTGCGTGATGTAACCCCTCCTTTAATTTGTTTTCCAGAAAATTCATTTGGAGGAGCGCTCTGCGAGCAGCTTGGCGGCAGCCGGGGGAAGCGGGTCGGGGAGGACGCCGGCTGTCAGCCCTGGCCAGCAGGATGGCGTGGGGGCTTGCAGGGATTGCAGGGCTGCTTTTCCTGTCCGGGAAAAACCTTTGGATCGGGTGCACAGCGAGTTACTCCCGGTCACCCACTGTGTTACCGTACGCCCCAGAGTGGCCAGCGCAGAGCACGCTGCACCTGTGGATGCGACAGTAAAACCAGGGATAAATAACAGCCCAAGCAGGAGCCAGTGCAATTCAATCTGTATTTGGTGAATGCAGTTAAGTGGGGAAGGATTCTCAGGCTGGCTGAGAGCAGCTTTGCTTTCCTCTGTGGGTTTAAGGATGCATGACCAGGCTAAAGGTATTTGTAGGATACAGCACAGAGAGCTTTGCCTGCTCTGTTCTGCACTGCTTGACTCTTTATCTGTAGGATATGGCTGAGAGAGGGAAGCACAAAGCTACAGCGGGAAAGGCACAAACTGCCAAGTGATCTTCCTTCCTTCCTTCCTTCCTTCCTTCCTTCCTTCCTTCCTTCCTTCCTTCCTTCCTT
>VZTB01015772.1:732894-755613 GCA_013397245.1 Thryothorus ludovicianus
AGGAGAGGAGAGGAGAAAAGCTTTGCCAATGATTTGAAAACCGTTTTATGGAAAGCAGAAGAAATGTGGTGTGAGGCAAAATGCAGGTCTTCAATGCCCCGCTTGTGCTCTCCCCTCTGCGGGGCAGCTCCGCGGCTGCCGAGCGCGGCGGGGCGGCCGCTGCTTTTGTTTTGTTCCTCTGAGTGACCTCCCGGTCACTGCAAATGTCACCCTGGCCCGAGGAACCGCGGCTCCCCGCTGCAGCCCCTTCCGGAGGGGGAACACTCGGTCACCGGACGAGAAACTTGGCTGCAAAGCCCGGAGAGAGCAAAGCGGTGTCAGAAACAGCCGAGCCTGGGAACGGGGGGAGAGAGGGGCGCTCCCAGCGAGCATCATTCACCAGCAGACCCAGCACTAATTCTGCAGAGACTTCAAAAACATCCTCCACAGGCCACAATGCTCCTCTCAAATGCCTCCTTTGGAAACGGGGGGGTTTTCCGTGTTGCTTCATATCCGGGCTTTGCCCCTCGATGTCGTGATCAGGCTGGAGCTGCACAAGCAGCACAGGGTCTTCCCCGGGTGGCACAGCTTGGTTCTGAGATGGGCACGTGAAAGCCAAGATAAGGCAAATATTTGCTGAGCACGGAGAGCTGCTGGTAAAAATGGCCTGGTGACACCTTCAGCATGGCATGAGTGGAGATGCACGGGCTGGAGCCAGGAAAATCCCAACCTCTGGAGGTTCCCAGGCTGTTAAAGGTGTTACCCCTCTGGGACCCCATCTTCTGGCTCTCAGCTCCATTTGCCACGTGAGCAGCACTGATTTCAAAGTATCTGGCACTGCATTCATCTGCTTAAATCTGCTGAAATCCTGATGGAGCAAATGATGGGGACCAGGAATCTGTTGTTCCAATTTCCAGCAGGAATCCAAAATGGACCAGATAAGTTTCAGTGCCTTGAAGGTGCCTCTTTTCCCCCCAAGGCCTGCTGGCTGCACACAAGGTATGGTGTGAGAAATAGAGACTGCTGCCCTGTAAGTGTGGCCTAATAATTTATCACATGTTACTAAAGCTGCCTCCTCTGGAGTACAAATTCCCTTGGAGCTGCTTGCCAGCTCTCTGCTGTGATCACATTTTTCTCCCAGAGGTCAGCCAGCCCTGTATCCTGTATCCTCTCCCCTCGGAAGCAATCCTCAGCTGTAATGAAGTCCACTCCCAATTTTAGCTTTTGTTTGTTAGCTCTCTCCCTGTGATAAATATTTATTATCACGTTTATTATCACATTATATTGGTGACTCACCGTCCCCAACTTCCCAGCATTGTTTTTGACGGGAACTTCTCAGTACCTGTTTCATTAACACCCTGCAAGGAATAAACTTTACCTCTGTCTCCTATTGACTCAGCCCTGCACCTCCCCAACAAAACCTTTCTGCCCCTCCTTTGGGGTGAGTTCATGACCTGCTCTTTGTCCACTGTGATCACTTCATCCTTTTGCACTGTCACTGCTCTCCCCATGACCAGATGGGGCTGTCCTTTCTTTGAATGTCACTGGCCAGCAAACACTGGTCCCAGGGCAACCATCAATTTTCCCTCCAGTGCCAAATTAATCCACAGCCACCATCCCGAGCTCCCCAGCTGAGTGATTGCATTTTTGATGTGTGGAAGTGCATGTTCAGCAATGGCCAGCTGGGTTTTTAGAAAACACTGATGCCATCTTTCTACTGCAGCACAGGTTTCTCAGGCTGAAATCCTTGTTAACCAAAAGCCTTCTTTTCATTTCTACAAATTAACACTGAGAGCTGTTCCCCACTTGAACTCAAAGGCTCATCTCAGATCCCTGCCACCTCCCACTCCTGGGTAATGTTAGTGCAAAGATGCAAAGGCATGGGAGACTCTCAGGCTCTGAGGTATCAATAAATCTTAGAAGAAATGGGTATTTTTTTATTAATAGGTGTCCTCTGCTCCCTTTCCTCCCTTTTATCTTGCTCCACACTGCAGCCCATTACTGCAGCACTCCGCTCACCTGAATCCCTCATGTCTCACCCCAGACTCCCCCCAGCACTCCATAAACCACTGGAAATCTTTCCTCTGTCTGGCAGAGCTTCGATCTGCTCGTTACACAAAATCCAGTTTTATTCTGCTTTTTGCCTGCTTTAGTCGTGCTCGTTTTGTGATCAATCCAACACCTTTTTGCTTGTATTCTCTATTCTCCAGCCAAATAAAAAAAACCCAAACCTGTCCAACCCAGGAGCTGTCAGCTTGCCCTGTAACCTGCCCATCTTTGTTTTCTTCCACAAACCCAAGGTTTTCAGCTGCTGCTTGCAGAGGAGGTTGTTCACACCAGTATTTTTTCTTTCTTTCTCAATCTCTCAGGAAAATCTCCCAGCTGCTCCCCCCTCCAAATTATTCCTTTTTCAGACTCAGGGGTTCTCTGCAGTCTGTGCTGACCTGTGTAACTCCATGTGATGCTCCATCTGTTGTTGACTTCTTTGTGTTTACTTACTGAGGGGAAACTGAAAACACAATTTCCAGCTCTGGCCAGTGTTCCTGCCATTCCTCAAAAATAAGGTCTGGATGGAGCACTGATTTTGATCTGCTCAAGCCTGTGGCTCAGCCCCAGGGATGCTGGCTGAGGGAGGACAAGTGAAAAGTGTCCTGTGCAGTGCTCCATCTCCTGTGAGACACATCATTCTCTCTGTCTCAGTCTCCACACTGAGATGTCAACAGCTGATCCTCCAGTTCAAGTGTATTTATGCATATTTATCCCTGCATGGCCGGTGAGGTGTATTAAAACCAGTTTATTTCAGAAATAGCATCATTTTTCCTGGCGAGGGAGAGCAGCTTCTCTAATTTTCTGTGCCACTTGTATTTTTGGGCTTAGCGAGGCAAAATGCCAAGGAGCGACAGCCTGTTTACCTAAGAGCAGCTAAAAGAGCTGTGTGGCAATCAAGGTATTGAGTGGGCTGGGCTGAAAATAGATCAGCTTGGGAAGGCTTTGATCAGAAATGTTCACTGGGGGCCTGGCTGGCCCTGAGCACCAGTGACAGCCTCCCAGGGAATATATCCCCCTCCACATCTGCTAAGCAAGGCACACACTCCTCCCCCCATGAACCACGCCATGGAATGGGATTCATTATCAGGAATGTGATTTTTTTGTTTTTTCCCCCACCGGGAAAACCTCTTTTGGAAGGGTGGTTGTGGCCACACTGGGATATTGCTGAGTCCTTCACCTCAACCTTCCTCAGAGAATGATTGTGTAGCCCCTTGAAGTTCTCCTGAGCTCCTACCAAACCAGGCTCCAAACCTTTCCCAAGCTGTTTTGCCTCTCTCTTTCCTGATGAGCAGACATGCCAAGCCCAGCCAACTCGTGTGATTACCAAACTATTTGCCTGCAGCTTCACATATCTCACTTTATAGAGCCCCTTGTGCCAGCTCTCTTCTCTGGGCATGTCTACATAGCAATTTTGGCCCAGGCTCCAGGTCTGGCGTGGCTTTTGGCATCCTGACAGGCAGGATAGATTACAGAAAAAAGGGTTTGGGTTCTTTTGGTGGCTCCAGGAAAGTTCTCATCCTGAGACAGGAGAGCATGAGCACAGACCAGGCTCTGGCTTTGAAGGTGTGGGATTCAACAGGTTCAGTCACAGGCCCTGGGCTCAGCTCCAGAGAGAACAAACAGCATCACATCTCTGTAGCACTTTGTTCAGGAGTGTTCCTGCTCCTTAATTGCTGCATTTTGCAGCAAATGAGGCACTATGGGTTTTTTCCTTTGCAGGTTTCCAGCTGCAAACATCAGGGAGAACTGGCCACTGTGCAGGGATACAGCCCTGTAAACCCAAGGGCTCTCCTCAGGCTGCCAGCCACAGAGCTTGTTACAGACTCAGTGCCCACTGTTCTCCTGAAAGCCATGGTTACATCAGGAATTTTTCCATTCCAGGGCTGCCAGGCCCTCAGTTCTGCACCTCATCAGCAGGGGAGAAATAAAAGCAGCACCTCAGGGTTGTTTGAAGGCTGCAGGGCATGCTTGGCCCATCCCTGCTCTGGATGACAGTGCCTGTACCTGTCCCCAGCCCTGCTGATGTTTAAGGCTTTATCAGACTCCACAGGAAGGAAGTTGAATGTGGTCCAAGTGAATTCCTGAGGTTTTCCAGCCTCCTGTTGCATCTGGCACAATCCAGCTGAGGATCTCAGGGTCACTGGCTCCAGGCCTCCTCCTCCTCCATGTCACACGTATTCCAAAGGCTGGGGCTGTTTTACTCTATAAAGGTATTAGAAACTAAATTACTCTTTGAGCATGATGATGCCCATGCAATTCTCCTTGCAGATTTGGGGAATTGCTTTGCTATCCTCATCAGTCTTTCCCTGGATCAACCAACAGCACAAACCTCATCAAATCCCACACCATGCTGCATGCTGCATGGGAGAATCAGGGAAGAGAAAACCCAACTGTTGTTGCATTTGGGTTCAGAAAGAGGAAATCAGAGTGAAGAATTAAAAATGGCAGACTTTTGCAGTGCCACTGTTTTGCTCCCAGGCTCATGATGCTGTGCTGGATCTAAAATGAAGCTGAGCAGATTTCCAGACACACCAGTGGAATGAGGATCAGTAGTTTGCTGACCAGCTTCTCATCAGGGAAACCAAGGGATGGCAGCAAGTCAGTGACATCCTCAAAGTGAGCCCAGAGGGGCTGGATCCTCAGCTGTGGCCGCAGTTCCATGAAAAACAAGAGAGAAATGGAATATGTGACCTTCCAGCATCAGCCTGAAGGTCCTTCCTGCCTGATGGAGGAGGCAGCAATGGGGCTTTTCTGTCCAGAAGTGACTACACACAGGGCTGTGTTTTCTCACTCAAATCCTTCAGTTAGAAGTGAATGTGAAAGGCAAATTCAAGCTTTGAAAAGTTGAAAGCCTCAGAAAAAAGGAATTTTCAAGTATGGGGACCATGTATGGGTTTCAGCTGATGCCTGAATAGTTTAGGGGTTGTATTTTGGGATGTTCCTTATGCTGCTGAATCACAGCCCAGACACTGAGGTTTGAGAACTGCTGGTTTAGGGGAGATGGAAGTTGGAGAAGAAGAAAGAGGGAAGGTTGGGAGGCACAGCAGACACTCAGCTAACGCTCTTCAATTTGTTAAATCAGGTAACCTGACCTTAAATCCAAGCCTGTAGATGCAACCATGGAGAGAGCACTTCCAGGAATAGACCATTTATCCTGTCACTGTGCATGGAATTACAGCAAGATAATAACTCTCGGACATGGTTTATTTCCCTCTGGTAGCTGTACCTTCTGGATGCTCAAAAAAAGGCTTTTTCTTGTCTTTTTTTTTTTTTTAGCTTGTTTTTATTTTTAATCCTAACATTGGCATTCCCTTACTTGCTGTTTCCAAGGGTTTCATTTTTAAAAAGGAGAAAACAAATGAAACTGGAGATATATAAGTGCTGCCTCTGTGGGAAAGGTGTCTGCCAACATCCCAGCCCTGCTCTCTTCATGGCACCCAAATTTCAGCTTCTGTATCTGTGGGGTGCTGGGACTGACAGCTCATCATTATGGGCCCAAGTACCAAAACCAGCACATCAGCTACAAAACCCAGCTCCAGCACATTGTTAGCACTCCTAATAAACCTTGTGCCATTGGAAATCCCAGGTACCAAATAATCCCTGTGTAAGCAAGCACAGGAGTCAGCCCAGCAGCCAGCCCCTGACTTGTTTGTTTTAAATGCGCATTTAAAAGCAGGTAAAAAATAAAATGGCATGAGTGGATAACATTCCTTGGAAGGCCACTTGTATTTCAGATCACCTCAGCATTGTGTCACATTCAAAACTTGCCAGCAGATCTGGGAAAATTATTGCAGGGCTATCAAAGCTCAAAGAGCAGCTCCAGTCAAGGACCCTTTATGCCATGGGGTTTCCAGGCAGGCCTTATGTAGTTGACACAGGGATCACTTTTTTTCTTTTCAGGAAAGAATTTCAGGGAGGAAAACTGGTGGGTACTGAAAGCAGCTTTGTGTTCTGGCATTAAATTCCAAGCAGGACATCTGGATCCCTAAAAATACCCCCAACACAGGATCCTATTGCATCCTCCTGATCCCGGGGACAGTCAAGAGTGGCTGATGCTCAGAGCTGTCTGTTGCCCCACTGGGTCCCAGCTGCAGCCCCTGGGTGAATCTCCCTGTGCTCGCTTTCCAGCCAGGACTGACCCTTTTTGGAGCACAGCTCATCTCACCCCAAAAGAGTCACCTGGAATAAGTAAACAAAATTCCTACAAACCCATCTTGTAGGCTGCTCCATCCTGCAAGGATATTAAACTTTTCATGTGTGAGAGCCCTGCCCTGGCCAGGGGCTGGGGGAGAGGAGCAGGACAGCTCTGCTCAGCCAGGCAGGAGGATTTGGGAAGTCACAACGCCCTGGGGACTCTGTGCAAGTTTTGCCCTTAGTTGGGAAAAGCCCCATGTGATGCTTTTCAAAATTACCAGTAAAATCATTGCTTCCTTTAATTCCATTGCTTCCTTTAATCCCAGAGGTGGAAAGGGGGATCTGTACAGCCCCTCAGTGCCCTTATATCCACCATTCCCTCAAGAATCCTCAGACCAGGGGAAGCTTTCCTCATGGCTCCTGTGTGGCCAGAGATGATTCCTTCCTATGGAAAGGAATGTTCACCTCCTCCTCAACCTCTCCAGGTAAATTAAAATTATGCCTTTTACTCCTGCTGAGTTTCTAGCTGCCTCCTCTTGGTCTAAAAGCATGGAAAATTGTAGGTTTGGCACGGGCTGTTACGGGTAACATACCCAAAATATTCCTCAGCACCTCGGGATTAAGTAGCCCCTGGCATTTTTGGCAGGAAGACAGGCAGATGTGATCAGACAGCTTCTCTGTCACTTCCTGTTCACTGTTTGTGAACCAAGGGATAATTTCCAGCTGTGTTTGATTCTCAAAGTGTTGAAGCTGACAAGGTTTGTGCCAACAGGCAGCCGTGTGTAGAGGGGAGGAAGAGAGAGAGAGAAAGGGAAATTTACTATTTCTGGGACACAAAAACCCATCCAAGGGTTCAACCTGAACTCTTAAAGCCAGGGAAGAGCAGGTCATGTCTGGGGTCACTCGCTCCCCTAAGGAGTGGCTTCCCAAGGAGCAGGGGTCTGTTACCTGCCCCAGTACCTGCACTCACGGTGTCATCTCAAACTGGTTTGAACAGGGGATAAGACCCACAGCAGAACTTCTCTGGCTTAAACTGAGCCCTCCCCTCCATCATCCTGGTCCTGCATGGACGAGATAACAGAGGCACAAGGAGTCACGGGCAGTGATTTGGAGTCTGATGGTTCCAAGTGATGGAAAACACGAGTGTGCACGTGTGGGTGTGGGTGTCATGAGGCACTCGCAGCCAGACCCTGCCTCCAGCACATCAGGCTTCAAATTCTGCTTTTGTTTTTGTGTAAAGCAGCCTGTCCCTGTCCAGGCAAGAGCAGGGATAGAAGCCAAGCCAGGCTGCAGGTACTGAGGGGACAGGAAAGAGCAGCTGGGGGAAGCAGCAAGCGTCCAGCCCAGACCATCTGCTGCTGTTGGATTAATCTCTAACCTGTGCTCTTAGCTGGCCAAGGGAAACTTGTTAGGCTGAATTTGTATCTCTAGCTTCAGGTTACAGCCTGGCATGTTAAAATAAACCATCCCTGACTTTTCCTTAGCTTAAAAAGCTGGGTTGTGGATTAGAGATGTAGAAGGAGTCGTGGAAGGAGCTGTTTGTGTTCACCAGTGAGGGGAGGAGGAGACAGCTCCATGCTGCCAACAGCTTGAGCATGGCCAGAGCACCTCCTTGAGAAAACAGAAAGGATCAGAGGCCCAGGATAAAGGAGTGTCTGAAAACAGCCTTGGACCCATGAGGAAAAGCTCTCTTCCGCTCTGGGATCAAGCGTTGTGTGCTCTGAAGGAGCAAATTTGAAACATTTTTTATCCTCTTGTTACTATTGTTTTTCATTACCACTGTTTGTCTTCTGTTCTCTTGGAAAACGTCCGCTGCCAGAGGAGTAGCAATCTTGAAAACTTGGAAGTATTGTGGAGGAAGGAGGAGAATATTTATTTTTTAAATTTCCTTTTTAAAAATGTGAAATTAAAAAAAAACAACACAAAATAAACAAACAAAAAAAACCCGAACAAAAAAAGCTAATCAGATGTTTTCCCTGCCAGTGAAAGGCAAGGAGAGAAACAGAAATGTCTGGGAAAAAAGCTGTCCCTCAGCTTTGTTGAACACTAGAGAAGGAGGAGATGGATGAAAAGCACTAATAAAAAACAAAGTTTGAGGAGTGGACTTGAAGGCTGCCTTAGTGTTTATGTGATTCCCCCGCAGACGGGGCCAGCTGTCTCGCAGGATGGTTTCAGGTAACATCTGCCCGAGCCTCCTGACTCATCCCTGTGTGGGTTTTGGATGTGCTGGAGCTGAGCTGAACCTGCCAGGCTCTTACAGTTTGCTTTTACACCCATGGAGGAGAGCTGGGCTGGTCGGACCCAGCCTTACAAAGCCTCTTTCTAGGAAAGGAGCTTTGCGTAACAGAAGGGAAAATAGGTCGTTGTCAAGGTTTAGGGCATTTGCAGAAGAAAGTAAACAAGTGGTGCAGAGTGGCTGGGCTAGAAGGGAGAGCAGGGTCTGCTCCTGCTTTAGACAAGGCTGTGCTTTGGAGGAGGGTTTGGCTGGGAGCAAAGTCAGCCTGGTGTTTACGGCAGCGGGACTCGGATTCTCCGCGTGATCCTTGGCAAAGCATCCCATCCCGGGGCTGTGCCTGGGTGCAGGGAGGAATCACCGCCCCACAGCACCCCAGGCTTTGGGTGCCGAGCTCTGCGGGGCACGACACAGAGCAAACAGAGCCTCGGAATCGGGGGAGGCTCACAGGAGACCATGGTCACGGCAGAGCCAGAGCAGAGCCTGCCCAGGGACACTCGGGAAGAAACAAAAAAAACAAGGCAAAAAAAACCCCTAAAAAACAAACAGCCACCGGGCTCCTGCGAAAGCACCGCAAAGTCCTTACAAACACCCTCGGGCATCGGCCAAGCAAAATCCCCGGGGAGATTTTGGGCAGAGATCCAGCTGCCTGCCTGGGTGAGACCGAACCACAGCACGTTACCTTCCCGAGGGCCGGGGGAGAGGCCGGGCACCCTCCCAGCCACCAGCCCAGTGCGGGCAGCCCGGGCTGTGGCCGTGCCCTCCCCGCCAAGGGTACAGCCTGTGCCGGAGCTCTGGCACCCGGGGGCTCTGCGGAACATCTGCCAGCGGCCCGGCCCCCGCCGCCAGCCCCGCCAGGACATCTTGTTTGTGTTTTTGTGCGGAGCACACTCCCAGCGGGTTATGTCAGAGGTGAGGAATGCAGGGCCACCCTGTGTCATGAGATCAGACTCACATTTTTAGGCTGAGCGCTTACCGTATTTGCTGGGAAGCGGCGCGCAGGCGGCGCGGGGGCCCCGCAGGGGTGGGAGATCCCCTCCGCCCGCATCCCGCTTTTCCAGCCCTCGCTCCAGCGGAGCCGGGTGGGGCGGATGGGGCCCGTCTGCTGGAACAAGCTCTCCCTCTGTTCCTCGCAAGGAGCAAGAAAGGAAACGCAGTGAATTAAGGCGAATGAAAAGGCGGCAGTGAAAGGCGGCCGGGCGCGCTGCCAAAGCGCCAGGCGAGCGCGGCGAGAGGCAGAGCCGGTGGCGAGCTGCTCTCTGCCGCCAGGGAAAGCATCGGCACCCGGGGCTGCGCTCCGGGAAACTCACCCAGCCACCCACAAAACAGTCCCAGGGGCTGAAAGCGTCAGGAGCCACGAGAGCCAGCGGGGAGGCTGGGCTTGGAGCCCTGGAGCGAAAGCACTTTGACCCAAAACACCGCCCAGAGCAGCGGCTTTCCCCCAGTTCTGTCGCTGGGAACCAGCTCTAATGTCCCACCTTTCTAAAACTTCTGGGCTGCTTGGCCCGAGTCCTTCTGCTCAAGGAAAGCTGGTGAAAAACAGCTCTGCTGATGTTGCACAGGGTGGCTGCACTGCCCGTTCCCAAGTTTTCCTGCCTAAAACTTGGAGGCTTCTTTGCAGCTCTGCATCCCATCCAGGGTAGAAAGAGAGAGAACACTTTGATCCTGTTGTCACTGCAAAGAAAACCCACCGAGGCAGGGCTAGACTCTGGCACAGGAAAGGCTTCTCTTCTTTTCTCTACTCTGGCATGGCTTTTATTTTCCTTTATTTCTTTTTCCCCTTAAAGAAAAAAAAAAAAAAAAGGGTCCTGAAATAGCTACAACAGTAGATGTTGAGATTGAAAAGCCCCAAAACTAAGAGAAACACTTCCACAGTCCAAAATGCCACTACTTGATATTCCTTTGGTTTGTTTGGTTTGTTTTTTTGTTGTTGTTGCTCTGTTTTGCCCTGCAGAGGGTTTTGACATGGCAGTGTTTTGTTCCATGCCAGAAGGAAAACAAACCCTGAAATACCAAAGCCTTTCACACAATGGTCTCTCCTTTCTCTAAACATCCCTGTGAGCTGGGCCTCTTGCAGCTCTCCACTCTTCCCAGAACAGGAGAACAAATACTGGGAAATCTGGAGGGATGAACTGCACGGATGAGCTGCAGGGAGCTGGCAGCACCAGCTCCACATTATTCTGTGTCTCCAGTGCTGGCTGGTCCTCACCTGGAGGAGGCAGGTGAAACCCCCACTAAGTGCTGATGGCTCCTGTCCTACATTTTCTGCTGAGCACCTCAGTCTCCTTTTTGTGTCCCTGAGAGATTAACAGGACAATTTCAAGTCCTCATCTCTTATCCTCTGGCATCTGCTGTTTGTTGCGTCGCTCCCAGGCTTCTTAGGTCACTCTACCATAGTCCCAAAAGTCTTGTTTGGGAAATTCTCCCTTTCGTGGCATGAAAATGGAAATGCTGATTATAGGTCCTCCCTAGACTTGTGGTGCTGTGGAGGCACCAGAGAGTGCCTTGAGGAAATGAGAGAGGTGACCAGCAGGGACAGAAGGGATTAGCAGAGAACTCCAGAGGGACCTTCAGACCCAGAACCTTCCCTGCTCACCCACAAAACACAGAGGTGATGTGGGGCTGGTTGCTGCCTCATAAAAATAAGGAGGGAGAAGTGATGGTGTGGGAAAATGAGGCTTGTTTCATGGTTTAGGAAATTATCTTCTCCTTCTTCCCACTTTCTTTGTCTGCCTTGGCCTTCATAAAGTCATGCTTTGATAAGATTTTCTTTTTTATCATCTGGGGTGGAGATTTTGGTTAATTTTCCCTAGATTGAAAAAGGAAGGAAAATAGGGCTTCATGCAGCATTTAGCAGCAGCCTTGGACACTGAACCAGGGCCAGGTAAGACCTGGAGAAGGGGTTGCAGGTCCACCTTGGCTGATCCAGAATGATGTGAAATAAGGATCATGGCTATCATTCGGTTTTTCAGCTGCCTGGAATGCTTTAAGAAAGAGAAATCTTCAGTAGCAAGGATTATATATATATATTTAAATTTGATATAAGTTCAGTTCTTCTGCAGTGAACTCATTTGCTTCTATTATGCTCCTTCAGTTTGGGGGAAAAACACTGACATTGCTTAGCAACCTTTAAATCGTTTTAGGAGGGCACAATAATGTGGGAACGACAAAGTTGATGTCTCTCACCCTGCCCCAGGTTACTTGATCTCCCAAATATTAACTTATCTAACCTTCTTGTTTGCTTCTAATCACCATTGTTTTCAGAATTGCTATTGAGTGTCCTGAAATCACAGAATATCTCAGGTTGGAAGGGTCCCAGAAGGATCCTAGAATGGTTTGGGTTTGAAGGACCTTTAAGATCTTTGTGTTCCAACCCCCTGCCATGGGCAGGGACACCTTCCACTATTCCAGGTTACTCCAAGCCCCATCCAACCCGGCCTTGAACACTTCCAGGGATCCAGGGGCAGCCATAGCTTCTCTGGGCACCCCGTGCCAGGGTCTCAGCATCCTAAAAGAGAAAAATAACAAGGATCAGCAAGTCCAACTGCCTGCTCCTTGCAGGACTGCTATAAACGTGCATAGCTTGACTTTCCTGTTGGGTTTTCACTGTCTCTGCAGCATGGCAGAGCACCAGGCTCTCTGGGGAGATCCCATAATACAAGGCAGCAAAATCTCCATCTGACCCAGGCAGGCAGCTGCTTTGCCTTGCTGCAGCTCAGCAGTGGGATGTGGTGTGCCTGCCAAAGCAGATACTGAAGGTTCTTTCTTTCCTAATTGTCACTTTTTCTGTGACTGCTTTGAACACAGAACCAAGGAGCAGGGAAAGAACAGTGCTTCCCCTGTCAGGGATGGGGTGGAAAAGGCAGGAAAAAAAAGACTGAAGGAAGAATTTGTTGCCTTTCACCACAACATCTAGAGGCTTGACTCTGATTTGCTTCAAGCAGTGTAAACAAGCAGGTTACAAAACTTGGAGCTCTGACTGGTGCTGGCACCAGAAAAACAAGGAAAACATGTTTTAGACTATGCTGTAGAAGATATTTGAGATTTTCAAGACACCTAAAGACATCAGCATCAGACAGAGCAGTAATTTGAGTTTTAGGGCCAGATATAAACATCAGGACTACAAGAACCAGATACTTAACCTGATAAAAAGTGACTGTTTTATTGTTTCTAAAGATTCTGCGCTGTTTGAGAGATTTCTTACCATGAGATCTCTCTGCTGCTCTCCTAACCTCCCTGCTGGGATGCCTGGAAGCTGGTCAAGGCTCATCTTCCCCAAGTTCTTTATCCATCTTTCTCCTCTCTTTGCTTCAAATCTCAAAATAACTCTGGAATTCCATGCAAACTGCCTTGAGTTTGTCCTTTTCTGCTGGATACTCACCCAACCTTTCCTGACCTATGGCCATACTTCCCCACTCTTTGTAACCTACATCAATATCAACCTACAATGAAACTCTCTGCTCATAATCAGGGCAAGACTGCCCTGGCTTGTGCTCCTTCCTATGAAACTCACTGAAGAACATCCCACATGCTGGATCCGTGAGCAACTCAACTCACCTACACAAAGGAAAATGAGGTAGAGCTAATAGGTCTGAGCAAAGGGCCCAGGACAGCCCCTGTGGAGAAATGGGACAGGACTTGCAGGAAGATCTTGTTCCTTGATGTTCTCCAGGTTCCTGTTGGGAGCCAGGCAGAGCTTCCTGGCTTTCATGGATTCAGCTCTCTGTCCCTCCAGGCCACCCCTCGTCTGGTCCATCTCCATCTGCTGTGTCCTCATCCCATGATTGTGCTGGTTGTCCTTCCTGAATGATTCTTCCTGGTTCCTCTGGAACAGGGAGAGAGCCACAGAAGCCTGTGGTGGTTTTGGTTCTCCTGAGCTGTGGTTCATTGCTCCAGCCCTTTATGGCCTTTATATCCATCAGGAAAAAAGCAATGACCAGTATAATGGTCCATCTTCCTTTATTAACCAAACACACACTTCAGCTGCCCTATCCTTCCCAGGAGAGTGGAGAGCTGGGAGAGGGGAAGACATCTGAGAAATGATCAATGGTGCTCCCACTCCAGAAAGAGGTGTAGGAAGTTTCAGGCAGCCTCAGCATGGTGATTTCATCCCCTTCAGCAGGCTCTTTGCCAGGCACATCCTGTCCAGCTTGTGCTGGACAGACTGGCAGTGAGAAGAGTCAGTGGCAGCCAACTCCAAATGGCCAAGACCAGCCTCTTTCCAGAGCTCAGGAGCTGATTCATGTTTTGGTTTTCTGCCCCACCCAGTCTAGAGTGAGTTCAGCACATCCCTCTGAGCTTCACTTTCCTGCTTTCAAGGCTCTCCCTCCTTCAGAGATCTTCTCACATTCATGGCCCAACCCAGATGCCTCCAATTCTCTCTTTTCCTGGACTGGACACGAGGGCAGAAGCCAAGAGCTCGCTGGCTTTGATTCATCATCCTCTAGGAAAAAAGCTGCTGATCCTGCTGGTGATGCTTCCTCCTGACCATCTGGCCCAGCACAAAGACTTTGTGCTCATCTCCACCCCTGTCTCAAGGGGAGAGGCCACTTCTGAGGGCCACTGTCCCCACAGGACACTGCTGAACTTGGAATGTGGGAAAAAGCACAGCCATGGGAACATGGGAGCACATTCCACTCCCACCAGCTCTGTGCCACCAGGCAGTGCTCAGGTTTGGTGTGGTTAAGAATCAAAAGCTGATGGTTTCCCCCAGGACTCAGGCTCCTGAATGATGTAAGCATTTGTCGTCCCTCTCCTTAAATAACGACAGAGCAGAGCCAAATGGGTTTTCTCTCCAACAGATGGGCTGCTGACAGGTGCTGCTGGAGGCTGAGAGATGGAAAATCAAGGATGCCCTGATATGGTCTGTCACTAGCTTGAAGAGAAAAAAAAAAAGCAGGTGAGGTCTGGTCTCCTTGTTCTGCCACATTATTCAGATGCTGTAGGAGTATAAAACCACAATTTTATTGTGTTAGGAAAATATTATTACCTTGTTTTAAAGGCAGGGGAATGGAATATGTTCTAAAGATGGAAGACTGGGATATGTTCTTTGGCACAGAGAGGATCTGCTTCCATAACACAGGTCCCAGAATAAGTGGGGTTCTGTCAGAATGGTATTGTGTAAAATTACAGAAAACAAAAGCTTTTCTTTGTCCCTAAATAAGTAATTTCTGTGCTTCCTTTGTGGTTCACTCTTAAAGGCTTGCTGAATCCAAGGAGGATGTGGTCACACTCATTGGAAACTCCAGATGCTACAATATGAAAACACAAATCTGTATTAAACCCACATTTCTAATGAGTTAAATCTCATGTGCTTTCACTCTATTTTTCTCACAGGGTGATGGCAGGCTGCTGCTGTTTTCATGTCCCTTGAAGAGCATTTGCCCAGTTCCTCAGAAATCTCCCCCTTGATTTTTTTGACAGGATACAGTCTTTTGTTATTTACTGATGTCACTGTAGTCTAGGAGAGAAATCAACAGAGTCATGAATTATAGAGTATGCTTGTAGGACATTTCACTCTGTTTGATTTAGTGTGAGCAAATTCCAGATAATTAGACATGAGTTCAAGTTACAACACTTCACTTCTGTCTTCTGAGTTGCCCTAAGTGGTGAGGAGTGTCTGGGTTGAGTATTTTCACGGGGGTAAGGTGGGATCCTTGTATAAGTCTCAGTTTTGAAGAAGCCTAATATTACAGCAATGCAGGAAACACATCAGACTTTGAAAAAACCCTCAGAATCCCCAGGGTGAAAGCATCACGTGATGTTTTGGAGGTTTTCTTCAGCTGTGGCATCCTCCAAGTAGTCCTTCACTTCCAGGCCATTTCCATCCCAGCCACCACCTCCTGCTGCTGAGCACTTGAGGGATAAGGAAAGAACCATCTTGGCCCAGGTTTTTGAGATCTGGGACTGTTTGGACATAAAATGTACCACCTCTGCAAAGCTCACCACCAGCATCCTCATTTTGTGTGTAGAAAAGCAACTCCAGCCTTCCATTCAAATTAAAAGACCAAAAACCAAAACAAAAAAATAATCAAAAAATGAAAGGGGTATGGGAAGAGGCCAGAGTCTTGCTTTCTCCTTGAGCAACAAAACCCTTGTCTCAAAGCAAAGCCAAAGTCACTTCATCATGATTTTGGAAGATGATGTACAGTGCTGAGGTACAACAGCGAGAGGAGAGCGTCCCTGAGCACCCAACCACCCCGGGGCACAGTCAGGAGAATTAACTGGACTTTTCCATCTGAATGCTCCATTTATTATAAATAACCACCATTTTAATCATAACTCACTGCCTGCTGGAAGTCCTTTGGTAATGCCACTGTCATCTGTGGGCACTGGAGGCTGGGGAGGAGAAGGATTTGTTGGTTATTTGAAGGACTCTCTCACGAGGGCTGTGTTCAGTTCTCTCCATGTGCACAAAACACCACAATTTGGAAAGTCTGGCTGGTCTTTGGCAAGATCCTCTTCATACCCCCAATTACAGCACCAAACACAGTTCTTAAGATAGTCAAGGGATAGGTGATGTAATCCTGCCTACCCTTGGAGTTTATAGCTCTCACTGTTGGTTAAAAATCTGAAATAATTAGGCCAATACGTGGATATTGGGAATGGAAGATGCCTCAGCTCGAGTTTGGAAGGTTTAGCTCATGATTTTTAACTCCTAGACATCACAAGGGCAAATGCTTGGTTTGCTTGCAGTCTGATGAACCCCATGGTTTCCAGCCAAGCACTTGACCCAGAGAATCAAGCCAATAACTGCATGACTCACAAGGAAAAATCAGCAACAAGAGCAATAAAAATCCTTGGAAACACGACTGGATTCCATTACCCTGTAAAACACCACTATGGCACAGTCAGTTATGGAGCAGCACTTTTACCACCTGGGAGGACAGGAGGCACTGACTTTTTTTGGATATGAAAGCAAAATTTTGCTTATTTCTATTTCTTCAGGAGGAGATGGGACAAGGATGGCATCAAGAAACTGAAACCAGAGAAGGAACAGAATGAATATTTAAGGAAAAAAAAAATTGCAGCATCTGGCAAAATATTTTCTCTTTATATCCTTCCTTGGGGTAATGGTTATTCCCCACCTGGATGGTGCTGGTGGCTGTGGCTCCTCTCAGGATGTAAATCAGAGTCACAGGGTGGTTTGGGTTGGGAGGGACCATAAAGATCATCCAGTTCCAACTCCCCCATGCATGAGAAGTGCAGCTGTGCTGCACATGTGATGGGCTGAAGGGACAACTCAGTCCCTGGGGTAGTGTCTGGTGACGGGTGGCTTTGATGGGACTTATAGGAAAGCCACTCACGGTGGAGAGAGGCACTTGAGGTCCCAGCTGGTTCATGTTTTACATGCAGTCATAAAAAAATGAAACAATCATTTAGCATGCAATCAGCAGATGGAGGAAGGTTTTTCTAAACCAGAGTCACAGCAGGTTGTGGCCAGGACTGATTCCTTGCTGTTGTGGTCAGAGGTCCCCTCTGATGCACGGGAGGGACTCTCCTGTCCTGTGCTGATGTGACCTGGAAATCCCTGTGGTCTTGGAGTTCCCCTGGCTCCAGACCCTTGCAGGGGGAGTGAAGACACTGATTGCTGTTCATCCTGTCCCACCACAGACTGGATGGAAAATATTGATTTCCTTTCAGAGGAGGCACATTGAGAGATGCATTTATTGAGGGGTTGTTTCTCTTGGAGGCAAAGGGAATGCAAAGACAAAGCCCCTTTCCCTGTCATGTTGAAGGCTCCAGGCATGGAGCAGGAAGATAACTCTGATTCAAGGCTCTGTAACATGCAAGATCTTGGTTTCCTACACCAAACCACAATGCAGACTCCTGGTTCCTTTATCAGCCACCATTGAACCAGTAAATATTAATTTAAGTGCTGTCTCCACCAAGGTGCTGACAGTCCCCAAGGTGACACCTCTTGCTGCTCCTTCTACAAAATGCCCCATCCTCTCTGGGAGTGTTTTCAAGCTAAGCTGACCTTTCAGTCCCAGGCTTCATGGCTGGGAAGAAGCCCCCTGGGAGCAGATGCAGAGGCAGAAGAAAGCATGGCTAAGGATGCTCGAGGTGTTTGACCTGGTGACAGCAGTAATTGGCTCAGATTTGTCTGACTCATGGATATTCACTGGTGTTTTTGGGAGTGGGATGCAAGAGCACCACCAGCCCTGAGGTGCCACATTTTTCTGCACATGGATGCAGTGACTGTCCTTTGGAAGGAGGTCATTAATCTTCCCCGTGTCATTGCTTTGAGTGATGGAGCAGTGAAACATCTGCTCTGCAGCACCTAGAGAGGAAGCCCAAAGACCTGGATCCTCAGAGAACAACCCACACCCACCCACTTGGAGGACAGAGACTCCTCTCTAGAATTTCACAGGCACTTGGGAACCTTGAGGTTGAAAGCCCCTCCATGGCACATTACCTGGAGGAGCCCTTCATCTTCCCTGGCTATAAGAATTTGTCTTAACTAAAGATTTTCAATTAAAAGTCAAGACTGAATTGCTGCAAAGTGCTGGAGACAAGAGTCATTAATATTGGAACGCAAGTTTTAAATAATTTTTAATATGCTCTGCAAGACATCCATAAAAGGCCCTTAATCAATATGCGCTTCAATTCCTTGCATTAAGGTTTGAAGAATTTAAATTCATGGCAGGGGAAGGGTTGAGAAATCATAATGAATTTCTATCAGAACTCTTACACAGCCAGACCTGGGAGATCATCAGGGTCCAAGGTGTTGGGAAGGTGTGATCCAAATGGATCAGACTTTTTTAGTGGTCCCAGTCCCTGGAGAATGGGTGCTGTGGCTTCTCACTGATATGGAAGCAGATTTTTGAGTCCGTGTTGGTGACAGCAGCTGTGTTTTTGCTTGGCCATTTCAGCCAGTATCAAATATTCACTGGCACTACTGGCAATTGAAGCATTATCTGACCGTCCCCTGGTGAGCAGAGCAGAGAGGATGAGGATGGGCTGAGCTGCAGACATCAAGGCTGCAGGTGCTTGTGCCTGGGGACCCCAAATCTTCATGTGCAGCATTCCCACACCCTCACAGATTTGATAACTCTCTTCCTGCACACATACAGGGTGAGTTTTGTGGTTGATGCACAAGAAAAGCAAGCTGACACTCCTGCCTCCCACTGCCATCATCTCACAGCAGGAGCATGGAGAGGCACAAACCTTCCCAAGGTGAGGAGGAACAAGACAATCCAACCCATCCAAGAGGACTTTGTGGCAATGCAGGTCTGAAGCTAAGCCTCTGCTTAAGCATTTGGCTGGGTGCAGGCCAGAGGTGCAGAAAAGAAATTTCCAGTAAGGAGAAACCTCTAGGAAGAACCAAACCCTAGAGGAAGCTCAGGGTGAGGTTTGTGCTTCCTATTTCAGTCTAAAAAAAGCCCTGTCCCAGGAGGGGGTGAGTTTCAGTAACATCCAGAGTGTCTCCCACACACGCACGCCAAATATTCCAATTCTTCGTATCCAGCACAGGGATGATGAGAGTAAAGCACGTGGAAGCTCCACATGCAGATGGACCCTCAGAGGTAGTCCAAGGGCAAAGCAGCATCCCCCTTGGAATGTGTCACAGGAGGAGGGATGCATCAAAAGGAGCAGAGGTGGTTGTTGTAGCCTACCTGATCCCCAGAGATGACAACAGGGCCTAGGGATTTATCCCGCGGTTATCTGCATGCTCTGTGCCATGGGTTTGGATGAGGGCCAGGCATTTCTCTCACCATTTTTCCTTGGGGGAAGGCAGGAGCTGGGGGCTGTGCCCTAGGAGCAGGCTGGATGCAGCCACACTGTTTCAAAAAATGCAGTGCTGTAGAGGAAAGCCAGGTGAAGCTATTTATTAGACTGCTTCAGGCCCTGCTTAGTTTACTGCCAACCTAAAAATCCCCCAGTGCTGGGAAATCAGCTCGGACCTTGTGTGCACATTACTGCAGCTCAGCCTGCGTTCAGAGGGTGCATCTGTCTGATTTTGCAACTCTGACGCTTGAAATGAGCTAGGGAAAAGCAGGCAACCCTTTGGAGAGGGATAAGGGAAAATAAAAAAGGAAAGAAAACCAGAAGGGAACCAAAAGCGCAGGCGGGAGGGAAGGGAAAGGCAGGATTTTTTCTCGGGAAGGCGTCGGATCCTCTGAGGACTGTCCCCGCCGTCGCCCCGCATTGCGAAAGAGCCTTTGGCTCGGGTGCCCCTCGGTTTTCCAAGGGATGCCGGCACGGAAAGCCTGTCCCGGGCGCTGCTCGCAGAGCGCAGCGGGGATGCCGGGGGGCCCCGCGGCGGGGCCGGGATGCGGCGGGAGCGGGATCGGGATCGGGAGCGCGGCGGGGCCGCCTGCCATCTAGCGGCACCGGGACCGGCCCAGGGAACCCCCGAGCACAGCCCAGAGCCCTCCGACACCCCCCCGCCCACCGGCATCCCTCTGCGTGCGGGGGAATCGCCTTCGGGCTTGGGGGGTTCTTTGTCGGGGCCGGAGCATCTGCCGGGAAAACGCGGAGATGTAAACGCGGCGGAGCGTGAATGTGCTCGCGAACTCGGGAGCCGATCCCAGCAGCCATGGGCTCCTGCCTGTGGCTCTCTCCCCCTCCCCTTCCTGCGCCTTTCCCCCTCCTTACGCCTCTGCGGAGGGTTTCTCCTCCTTTCCCTCCATTAAGAGAAATACGCTGTGGCAGGAGCGGGGCTCTCCCCTCCATCCCTCCCCATTCACTGCAGGCTCTCTCTGCCTCCCATTTTGTGGTCTCGTTGCTCCCCCACTGCTGCTGGTCCCTACGGAGAGCTGCGGGAGAGACACAGCCACGTTTATTCTCTTCCTTCTTATATGTCTTTAACACTCAGATCTTTCAGGGACCTCTCTGTTTCTGCACCCAGAAGTTTGCAAGCTGAAAAGGGGGGGCGAGGCCTGACACTCCCCCATCCTTTGTATCTTGCTGCAAATTCCATTATGCAGTAAATCTCCCCTCTTGTGCTGGGAGCTCCCCTTTATTTTGGGAGTGACAGAGTCCCATTTCATACCCAGGGAAGGAAATGGAGATGGCTTTTCAAAGGCCCCCCCAGAAGGGCATGGAGTAATGCACTTCCTAGATCCCATCCTGCCCCTTGGGGTCATTTTGAGGGGTAAAGAGCAGAAAACTAACATGGACATATTCAAACAGCCCCCACCAGGATGTTTATCAGGTGCAAAGAGGCGCAGAGCTGCAATCACATTTAAGAGGAGAGGGAAAGCTGGGCCCTGGGCAGCTGTGAGATGTCAGCCAGTGGCCATGGTGTGCCCAGGGGCAGAGGTGGCTCAGCCACCCGAGGGGTGTCAAAGATGATGCCAGCAATGGGTGCTCTTGGCAAACCAGCACCAGACACAGAGATTATCATGGAGTGGGTCAGGGCAGTCTGGCAGCACCCAAGAGCTTTGGGAAGATGGCACAGGCACACTGTGGGTTTGTGCCCACTCTGGCAGAGGATGCACAAAGCCCTTCACGCTGAAATCAGGCCCAACCAACCCCAGATGTGGTTCTGGGGATCCAGTTTGCTCATGCTCTCTCGTGTCAGCTTTGGCTGGGTGCAGAACCCTGCCTGATTTTGTTGCCATCCTGCCTAACTTGACAAGGATCCAGCAGTGTGCCTTGGATCTGAGGACTCCAAATCAACACCCTCCATCTTCAGCAGTACCATCACAAAAGGGGCATTTGGGGTTCCCTTGTGTTCTCCCCACTCACCCACCTCTAACCTTGCTCCAAAAAATGTGTTCACCCTCCTTTTCCTTCCCTGCTTTTTCTTCTTTTATTGCTTTGTCCTTTTATCGAAAAAAAACTCCAACACAACTTTAGAAGTTCAAGTTGACTGCACAGCCCAAACCTTGTGCTAGCCCAGAGTGCAGGCAGTCAAATACATCATGAAGGATTTATTCACAAGGACAGGTCTTGCTCCATAGGTGTTGTCAGCCAGATGCTTCTTAAAGTCCTTTTTGTAAAGTGCTGCATCCCCAGTTACTTGGGGATGGCAGGGAGGAGATATTTTTTGCCTGGTGTTGAGGTTGCCCCTTACCAGCTGGTGACAGTGCTGGGAGCTGGTCCCAGACATGTTTTTTTTTTGGTTTTTTTTCCAAAGAAAGGCATTGCTGGGGTCAGCACCCTGTGCAAGGCAGGATTTTATCCAGGGGAAAAGGCTCAAGGCACCAGTCTGGCCCATCTCCATCTGGCAGTGTGCTGCCCTGGGGACCAAGCCTCTGGAGGAGGGAAAAAAGAGATTTTTGAGAAATGTTGCTGCTTGGTACAGGTACCTTTAAGGGTAGCATGGGAGGACAGAGCTGCCCCAGGTCACTGGGGTTTCCCATCTCCCAGAGTTCTGCCCATATTTCCTCTACCATCCCAGCTGGCTGGGATTCCTCATTCCTCCACGTGAGCCAATTCCAAGGCTGATTCCACAATCTTCACATCTTAGCTCCGTGACAAGCTTAGAAGGGGTCTGCAGAGCCAGTCCTTACACTCTTATCAGCACAGGATTAATTAAAAAAGAATTCAGAAATAGAAAACAACTCGGCATTAACCTCATGCTTGAGCAATTTCCAAGCAGGTACGCCAGCGATATAAAAACAGCAATTTGCAGCTAAATAAAAATAACAGTTAAGCATTTGAAACACAAATGCACCATTCAGGAGCAGCAGATAAATATTCAGACGCGTTCATTAGGAGGTTGAGGCTGTCTCTCAAATAAACAGACAGGTACAAAATAGCAGCCTGAATTCTCCAATTACGCCAACCTTGCATCAGTGCCGATGCTCCCGGCTCCGGGAGTGGGAGAGGGAGAAGGGGAGAGGGTGAGGAGGAGGAGGGCAGTGGGGAAAGCGTGTGTGGGAAATGTATTTTTTTAAATTTTATTATTTTTTTTTAAATTTGCCTTAAATTTTCTTTTATGTAACCGGTGTTTGGGTTCTCTTCCACAGAGGGTTTAACTCCTGGGGATGGGAAGTTCTCCTCTGCCTGACCTGGGCTTGTTTGGCTCCCAGGGGAGACCCCCCAGCCTGGGGACAGCAGCCCTTGGCCCCCTGCCCGCGGCCCTAAAGCCACCCTGCCCAGCCCTCGGGCAGTGAGGGACGAGGATCAGCGCAAAGCAAAACAGCGCCGAGCCCAAAAGCCACAAAGCCTTTGGAGCTCAAGCGCTGAGGTTATCGGAAAAACAACAGCCCGCCCTCAGCGCCCCGCGACCCCCCTTCGCCCCGAGGATGGGGACAGGGGACACTGAGCCGAGGGTGAGGGTGGCCGGCACAGGGCCCTGCTGCGGGGATGCTCAGGTGAGATCTTAATTTTGAGGAATTAAGAATTTTAGAAAAATTAAGATTACAGTT
>VZTB01015773.1:0-12693 GCA_013397245.1 Thryothorus ludovicianus
ATTCTGCAGCCCACCAAGATGCTGAGCCCCCCTGTCCTGCTGAGATCCCCAAAATTCTGCAGATTCCAAAATGCTGCAGCTCCTCGAGACGCTTCAGCCCCCAAAATTCTGCAAGCACTTTGGATGCTGCAGCCCCCCAAGATGCCACAGCTCCCCAAATTTCTGCACCCCCAAAAATTCCGCACCCCCCTAAGATGCTGCTCATCCCCTTCCCCATCACTCACAGGGCTGTGACAGAGCCATGATGACCCTGGGGTGGGAAGAGTGCCTTGCATCCACCAAATTTGCAAAATCAGAGTTTTTCTGCGCTAAAACTTAAATTCCTGTTAAATTCCTGCCTGGACCTGGCTGTTTTGGGGGGATAATCCCGGATGGGAGTGGGGGCACATGCTGAGCCCAGGGATTGAGTCACTGCTCGAGACTTTGCCGTGGTTTGTCAGGCAGCTGCTGGACCTCGTCCTGTCCTCGCTGCTCCCGGGAGTTCTCCCTCCTCAGGGAGGGGCAGGTCACACACAGCCAAGGGATTTGCCAGATTCCTTCCAGCTGGAGTGAAAAGCCTGGGAATTTCGATGGAGAGCTGGCTGTGAGGGAGATCAGGGCTTCTGGTGATTGTGGACAGGAGCAGTTTGGCTGCTGGGTTGTGGTCAGAGTTCAGCTTTTCCCAGAATATCCGTGAGATGAGCTGGTCCAGGAGGGAATGCTGGCAAAAAGGGAGCCCTGGGAGCTGCAGTCCAGCACTTTTCCCATTGGAAAATGAAGGAATGTTTGGAAAACAGGACTTTTGTTACCTTTTGATCTTCTCTTGTTGGAATTTCACTGCAGGGGCAGAGATGTGCAGAGCTGCTCTAGCCCCTGCAGTAACCACAGCCTTCACATGCGTGGCTTTCCCAGCAAAATCCAGGATTTGGGATAGGGATACCTGAGGGTGAATGGGGGGGATCCTGTGGGGTCCCTGCCCGAGTGATGCCACCCATGTCCCACCCAGGCACCCAGAGGTTAAACCCCAACAGACGCCGTCTTTCTAGGAAAATTCCTTAAAAACCATTTAATCACCTGCATCCAGGGTAGGAGTTGCTCTCCAAGGGTTGCTTTTCCCAAGGGCTTGAGGCCACGAGGCAGAGCTGTGGCCAAGGAATGAGGTGAAAATCTCTTTGCACACCTCAACAAAAAAAACCTCCTCCACGAGGGCAAGTGTGCAATTAAAACCCCACTACACGCACAAATAAACCCCTGGCAGCCTCCAAACTGTGAATTAAACGAGGATGAAAGGCAAATGCCAGCTCTGGCAAAACCCTAGGAAAGGAGCCATCAGCTCTCGGCAGCGTCCTGGGATTTTCAAACCACGCCAATGGAATTTGGCCGCTCCATTTCATTTGCTGTCAATCAGCGTCGTTGCTACTGATGCTTCCTCCTCCTTTTAGATCCCCCCATTTCTTTTGGCGATGCCCAGAGCGCAGTTGTATCCCAGCCAGGCAGCCCTCATCACCAAGCGATTAAATCATCGGGAAAAAAACCAGGAGAGACGTCTCTTCTCAGACATAATAGTAAAAAGGGGGCGGCAGGGCTGGGGAGGGGGCGACGGCTCCGGGTCTATTTCTGCTCTGATGTGTCCTGGCGCCGCCGGAGCCTTTCCCCGGTGCCGAGCTGTGCCGGCGATCGGCGGCTGCAGGTGGCAAAGAGGGATGGGCAGGGAAGGCTCCTGCACCCAGCTGGGTCTGCCCAGAGTCCCAGAGTCTCTGGTTGTGGGAGTTGGTTCAGTTTTGGGGCCGGGTTCTGCCGCTGCAGTGCCGGGATCCCCGCTGGTGCCATTGCTGGGTGAAGGGATTGGGGTGTTGGGGAATGTGGGCGTCACACCAGGGCCTGAACATTCTGGGGGGCCCTGATCCCTGAGAACCTGATATCCGAGAGTCCTGGTCCCTGAGAGTCCTGGTCCCTGAGAGTCCTGGTCCCTGAGAGTCCTGGTCCCTGAGAGTCCTGGTCCCTGAGAATCCTGATCCCTGAACATCTCGATCCCTGAACTTCTCAACCCCTGTACATCCTGATCCCTGAACATCCTGACCACTGAACATCCTCATCCCTGAACATCCTCATCCCTGAACATCCTGATCCCTGAGCATCCTGATCCCTGAGCATCCCAATCCCTGAACATCCTGATCCCTGAGCATCCTGATCCCTGAGAATACTGATCCCTGAACATCCTGACCACTGAACATCCTGATCCATGAACATCGTGATCCATGAACATCCTGACCACTGAACATCCTGATCCATGAACATCCTGGTCCCTGAGAATCCTGATTCCTGAATATCCTGATCCCTGATAATCCTGATCCTTCATCACCCCAACCCATGAACACTGATCCTTCAGCATCCTGATCCCTGAACATCCTTACCACTGAACATCCTAATCCCTGAGAATCCTAATCCCTGAGAATCCTGATCCTTGAGCATCCTAATCCCTGAGTACTTTGATCCTTGAGCATCCTGATCCCTGAACATCCTGATCCCTGGACACCCTGACCCCCTGAGCATCCCAGACTCTGAACATTGCAGTCTCTGAATATCCTCACCCTTGCGCATCCCAGTCCCTGAGCATTCCAACATCCAANTGATCATCTCAGCCCCTGATCATCCCATCCCCTGAGCATCCGTCTCTCCAAGAATCCTGACCCCTGATCATCCTGACTCCCAATCCATCCCAGCCTCCCATCATCCCAACCCCTGAGCATCCTGACCCCTGATCATCCTGACCCCCAATCCATCCCAGCCTCCCATCATCCAACCCCTGACCATCCTGACCTCTGAGCATCCTGACTCCCAAACATTCCATCCTCCAAGGCTCCCAGCTGTTGAACATCCTGCCCCTCCAGCATCCAGCCTCCAAGCATCTCTGTCCCTGAGCATCCTGGCCCCGTGCCTTCCCCTGGGGCAGCTTCCTCCCAGCCTCTAAAATCGAGTGCTTTAATAACGGGCTGTAAAAGGACCGTGGGGAGAGGGGGGAAATAATTGTGTGAATCAGGGTTATCAGTTCACCAAGTGTTTCCTGCCCTGGATTTGGCCATTCCCAGGATAAAACTGAGCAATGAGGGCTGCCTTAATGAAAATGCCTGTCCAGAGGAAACACCAGTGTGACCATTCCAACCCTGCTGTGTCCGAGTGTTCCTGAACTCCTTTTTCCTGCAGGACTCTGGCTGTGTGTCAGAGGAAAATGCTTTTATTTATTTTATAGCTGTTTTTATTTATTTTTAAGGATTTTATGTTTAAACATAAAGATTTAGGAAATCCCACCCTGCCCATCACACGCCTGGGATGGTTTCAGCCGCTGCCATCACACCTGGCTCTGTCCCGAGGGGCAAAGTTGGGCTCAGATCCCAACATTTTCCCACACAAAACAAAACCTCTCGGGATAGGAATCCAAAAGTTGCCATCCCAGAGGAGTATCCACGAGTGGCTGCACATCCAGGCAGGGGAGTGATGGCTCAGGGGGGTTGTTTGTTTGGGAAATAGGATCAGAAATAAGCCATGGGGTTGTGGTGTGGCCGCGGGGCAGGGCAGCGCAGGGCTGGGCCGGCCACTGCTTTTTTCATTCCAGAAATGTCACTGAGTCACGAGTGACTCACAATTATAATGGGAGACATTTCCAACCCTCTGCATGACTCCGAGACGTCTTCCAGGGATATTAGAGCTGTTTGTAAAGCCCAGGCCTTGCCCTGGCACTGTCCCTCCCTCCCTGGCTGCTTCGTGTCCCCCCCTTGGCCAAGATGACAGCCCAGCGTGCGGTGGCAGCCGGGATGTGGCTGAGGATGCTCCCACGGGATCGGGGGGACGTTCCAGGGGATCAGGGGGATGCATTAACGTTTCCCATCAGGTGACAGGTGTCTATTAAAGTGACTCCCATCGCTGCCGCCTCCCGCCTGCCCTTGACCCGGGGCTGGCCCAGCAGACAGCTCCGTGTCACGCGTGACCTCCGTGGGTGACCTCAGCGCCGAGGTGGCAGCGGCTCCAGGATTTTGGCTGCCAGAGGGGGGGGGATCTGTGTCTGAGCATCATCTGGGTTGGCTCTGCCACCCTTCCACCCCCTTCCCACACTGGGAGATTTCATCCCTGCTCCTGGGTGATGGGAAAGGGACAGGTTTGGGTCCCCCCGTCACGGACACGGCGGCACCCAGGGCCGGCGCTCCCCTCAGAGATTCCTCAGCCCCTCCCCTTCCCACTGCTCATCTCACCCCAGCCTCCAGAGCCAATTAATTAAGCAGGATTGGTGGGAATGGAACGAGGGAAGCGTTTGATCCAGTCAGACCAGTTCAGGGCTCCGGGGTGAGCGGTGTGGGTCGGTGCCGGCGCCGTGAGCCGGGCTCGGGGAGCCGCGCGCTTCCCTCCTCGCTGGAAATACTTCCTCACCAAATAGCATTAAATATTCCTGAGCTGTGAACATCTTGGACTGATTTTATTTTCCATAAATAAACTTGTTGGGAGATATTTGGAGATGGGCCTAAGCTGCAGAGCTTGGACGGGCTCCCAAATCTCGCTGCTGTTTGGGCTCGAGGGGTTGGTTCAGGATTGTTTCAAGCTTTATTTCGGTTTCAAGGGGGTGGGATGAAAGAGGTGCCCTCAAACAGGACCCTCTCCGTGCTTTCCCAAAATCCCTGGTCCCTTCAAATGCTGTTGATGGAGGGAGAAAGGATCACAGGTGTCCCCTCACCTCCAGACTTGGCTATAGGATTATATCTATAGGGGCTGGGTGTTTTGGAAGTGACATTTCCAGAGGGATCAGCTGGATTCTTCCAGAGGTACCGAATCCCTTTTTTTTTGACTGAAGCTGTGGATGCTCCATGTTTTAGGCACTGTGGGGTTTTGGGGCACAAATCTTTCCTTGTCACACCGACAAGGTGCCCCTTGCCCCGACGGAGATGCCTCCAGCCAATCCCAGCTTCTTACTGGAAATTTGTTGTTTTCCAGACTGGACTAAGAAAAGCAGAAAAAGAGAGATTAAAAAAAAAAAGAAAAAACAGACCAACAAACAATGATGTTTATTTCTTTTCCAATGGGGAAATGAACTGGGAGAGCTGCAAGGATGTGTTTGCAAACCTGCCCCTGGCACGGCACATCCAGAGGAGGCTGGATCGGGATCTGTGGGGCAGGGAGGTTTAATTCCCACCCTTTCCCAGCAGGGCCGAGCATTTCCCGCCTGTGCCTGTCCCTGTGCCTGATTAACAGTGACAGGGACAGGATTGCTCTTTTGGTGAGCGCACATGCTCCCCAAACCCCCGGCCATCCCTCAGCCTCGCCTTCCCTTCTTCTCCCCGAATCCCCAGGATTATTCCAGGGGAAGGGGAGTCTAATCCACCCTGTAAACTCTGTCACATCCTCATTAATTTGGCCATGTCTCCCTCGGTCGCCTTAGGGAAGCATCACATTTTTAACGAGGCTCCGGGGGGGTAACATCTTCATTTTGACAGCTGAGGTGGGAAAGGTGCAGCGTCAGGGTTTGTGGTGCTGCACCGGGAATTTCTTCCCGGCCTCGTTCCAGCCGGGATGAGGCCTCTGCTCCCAAATTTCCCCGGGGGTTTAAAGCAGAGGTGGGCACAGACCCAGGGCCAAGGGGTGTTGCTGGTTTTCCACAATCCCAGTGTGAGGCACTTCCAGACCTTGAGGAGAGCTCCAGGATTTGGCACCGTGGCTCAGGGCCAGCTGCCCTGGCTAATCCTGGTCAATTCTGCTTTTTCGCCCCCATCTTCCCTAAATTTGAACATTTTGTAGTGAAATCTCATGGTGTGGAGTTATTTCCAAAGAAGAATTTCAATATATTCCAAATAATCTTATATAAATTACATCTATTCCCAATTAAATTTTATATATATATATATTTATATATTATGAATATTCAAAACATATTATATCTATTATGTATTTTCCTGATGTATTATATATAATATTTGTTTTCCCAATATATTATATATAACACAGTTTCCTATACATTTATTTTATATTCCATATATTTAATGCTGTATCTGGCACTGCATCCCTGAGCATTTTTTGTGCTCAGGGCAAGGATCCGTGGCTTTTCTGTGTAAGGCCAGCAGCTGATCCGTAGGGATCTTGCTCCATCCTGGGAGCTCTTCTAACCCATTCTAATGCAAATGTGCATTAGCTGATAATCAGAATGTTGAGTGGATTATTTCACCCCCAGACTGAGCTGCTGCAAGGCACATTTTTATTTTTTTTCCCTTTTAATATATTAAAACAACAAAAAAATAAAAAATATCCAAACCAATCCGCCCTGCCACAAAGAAACCCACCTTGGGATTAGGGTGGATCCCCAGGGATCTGGGCAGGAAGCAGGATCTCTCTTTTTCCCCTCTCAAGGCCATAAATAAATGAAGACCCACGACCTGGTGACACCCTCTAACAGCTTTATGGCGTGTGCACCATAATTGCATCAGCAAACATTTGTGTTGTAATTAAAGCCAGGAGCCACCAAACCATGAGAAATCAATTAAAAGGAATCCTGGCTGTGGGAGCAGCGTCCCCTCCCTCCTTCCAATCCTGCCTCATCCTTTTTCTGCCCCTGCAAAGATCCCACAGGAGGAGCTGATCCCCCTAAATGGATTTTTTTTCCCTCCCAATCTCCTGGATGCTGGAGCCATCCCTGCCCTGTGGTGTCCCAGCCTTGCTGCTGGTGTTGATTTTGGGGGATTTGGGGAGTGGAGGGTTTGCCCTGACTACATCCCAATGCCCGCACGGAATGTGGGGATTTTTGGGATCAGCCACAGGTTGGGGTGTTGGCTAAAGGCGCCGGGCTCAGCTCCTGCCAGGAGCATATGGAAAAGTGCAGGAAATGGGCAATTTTTCCAGCAGGGTTTGAATTTTGGGGTATAAATTTGGGAAGGGAGATGAGCCCTTAGGAAGAGGACCCTGCCATGAGATCTCATTAGAAAATGTTTAGGGATAATAGGAGAAATCTACACGCATCTACACCCCAGACCTGTGAGCGGAGTTTTTTGAGGTTTGGATATAAAAAGGGGAAAGGCCATCCCACTGCAGGAATCATGGAATGTTGCTGCTGCCTCTGCTCCAACCCCTCAGCATCTTCCCCAAACCCTCTCTCACCCCAGGAGCAGCTTTTGGCTCAACCCATCACCCCAAAGATTAGGCTGGAAGCTGCCACCCCTCCCCATCCTCCTGTGAGCACGGGACGCTTCCCCCACGGAGATTCAATTCCCCCCCCATGCTCTGGGAGCTCGGAAAAAGGAGCTGAATCCACCAAAACAAACCCTTTTCCCTGCACGTGCGGCTGCTTCCCCCGGGAGAGGCTGAAAGAGAGACTGAAGCGCATGTGACAGATGTTAATCGCATCATTTAATGCACTCCTGGAAGGCACTTGGATACAGGGATGGGGAGCAAGAGGAGAATGCACCATTGTCTCCCGTTTCCGGCAGCATCCTCGGGGAATGGATAACCCTGGGATGCACAACTCACCCAGGGGAGTGAGGGAGGTGGGAACGGCAGCACGGAAATTCGGGAGTTTTCTGGCGCATCCGCGGTGAATGCGCCCGTTTTGATGGAAAGGAGTGATAAAAAAAGGCAAAAAAATTGGGTTTTGTTTGGTTCCCAAAGGGCTGTCTGGGGGGGAAAGCGGGGAGGGGAAATAGAGATGGTGGGATTGTGTCTGATCCACAGCCTGGACCAAACACAGATACAGGAGAGGGGAAAACAGGGATGGAGGGATCATACCTGGCCCACACCTGAGCATCCCTGGAGGAAACATGGATACAGGAGAGGGGCAACGATGGAGAGAACCCCTGGAGCAGGCAGGGAATACAGGGGAGGGGGGAAAGGGATCACAACTGATCACACCTGAGCATCCCCAGAGGAAACAGAGGATACAGGAGAGGAGCAAGGATGGAGAGAACCCCTGGAGCAGACAGGGAAAACAGGGAAGAGGAGAAAAGGGATCACAACTGATCCACACCTGAACATCCCCAGAGGAAATATGGATAATGGAGAGGGGCAAGGATGGAGAGAACTCCTGGAGCAAACAGGGAATAGAGGGGAGGGGGGAAAGGGATCACAACTGATCACACCTGAACATCCCCAGAGGAAACAGAGGATGCAGGATAAGGAATATAGGAAAGGAGGGAAGACCTGATCCACACCTGAACATTCCCAGAGGAAACAGAGGATCCAGGATAAGGAATATAGGGATGGAGGGAAGACCTGATCCATGCCTGAACGTCCCTGGAGCAAGAAGAGAATCCAGGAGACAGGAAATTGGGATGGTGGGATCACTTCTGATCCACAGCCTGGACCAAAAATGGATACAGGAGAGGAGAAAATAATGATGGAGGGACCTTGCCTGACCCACACCTGAACATCCCTGGAGGAAACATGGATACAGGAGAAGGAATATAGGAATGGAGGGAAGACCTGATCCACACCTGAACATTCCCAGAGAAAACAGAGGATACAGGAGAGGGGCAATAAGGATGGAGAGATCACATCTGAGAATCCCTGGAGCAAAAAAGGAATACAGAGGAGAGGGGAGAAAGGATCACAACTGATCCACACCTGAGTATCCCCAGAGGAAACAGAGGATTCAGGATAAGGAATATGGGAATGGAGGGAAGAACTGATCCACACCTGAGCATCCCTGGAGGAAACATGGATACAGGAGAAGGAATATAGGAATGGAGGGAAGACCTGATCCATGCCTGAACGTCCCTGGAGCAAGAAGAGAATCCAGGAGACAGGAAATTGGGATGGTGGGATCACTTCTGATCCACAGCCTGGACCAAAAATGGATACAGGAGAGGAGAAAATAATGATGGAGGGACCTTGCCTGACCCACACCTGAACATCCCTGGAGGAAACATGGATACAGGAGAAGGAATATAGGAATGGAGGGAAGACCTGATCCACACCTGAACATTCCCAGAGAAAACAGAGGATACAGGAGAGGGGCAATAAGGATGGAGAGATCACATCTGAGAATCCCCGGAGCAAACAGGGAATACAGGGGAGGGGAGAAAGGGATCACAACTGATCCACACCTGAGTATCCCTGGAAGAAACATGGATACAGGAGAAGGAATATAGGAATGGAGGGAAGACCTGATCCATGCCTGAACGTCCCTGGAGCAAGAAGGGAATCCAGGAGACGGGAAATTGGGATGGTGGGATCACTTCTGATCCACAGCCTGGACCAAACGTGGATACAGGAGAGGGAAAAATAATGATGGAGGGACCTCGCCTGACCCACACCTGAGCATCCCTGGAGGAAACAGGGAATACAGGAGAAGGGAAAATAAGGATCACATCTGATCCACACCTGAACATCCCTGAAGCAAGAAGGGAATCCAGGAGATGGGAAATTGGGATGGTGGGATCACTTCTGATCCACAGTCTGGACCAAAAGTGGATACAGGAGAGGGGAAAATAATGATGGAAGGACCTCGCCTGACCCACATCTGAACATCCCTGGAGTAAACAGGGAATACAGGAGAAGGGAAAATAAGGATCACATCTGATCCACACCTGAACATCTCTGGAGCAAATAGGGAATACAGGAGAGGAGGAAAGAGGGATGGAGGATCATGTCTGATCAATACCTGAGCATCCCTGGAGCAAACATGGATACAGGAGAGGGGGAAACAAGGATGGAGGGATCATGCCTGATCCACACCTGAACACCCCTGGACCAAACAGGGAATACAGGAGACAGAAAATAGGGAAGGAGGGATCATGTCTGACCCACACCTGAGCACTCCTGTACAGAATGAGGGATACAGGAAGGAAAATTATTGTGGAAAGACCATTCCTGATCCACACCTGAGCATTCCTGTACAGAATGAGGGACACAAGAGGGAAAATGGTAATGGAAGGATCATTCCTGATCCACACCTGAGAACCCCTGGAGCAAACACCTCCTGCTTGGCCTGGGGAATGATGAAACCCCATCCAAAATCCATCTCAGGTGGGTCGGAGGGAGGATATTTGCCGGCAGCAGGGAATTGCATTTCCAAGGCAGGAGCAGCATCCCATGGGCTGCTTCCCTGATTGAATTCCCCCTTGGTGACCCGGGAAGGTAATTGGGGAGCAGGGGAGCCGGGGCAGGTGGCACCCCCTGGAAATCAGCACCTCCAGGCACCCCCCCGAGCCGGGCAGCAATCGAGGCGAGCTGCCTTGGAGGTGCCTAAAAGTAACCAACTTATTGCCTAATAGATTTCTCAGTCATGAATTCCCCGTGCTCCATATGCCCCCCAATCAGAGCAATTACGGATTTAAATGGAGCTGGAATCCGTGGTGCAGAAAATGCCCGTTTTAGCGGGAGATTGGCCAGAGGTGAGGGACCTGTAACACCCCTGGTAATGAAAGCTCTTCACAGCTTGCCGTGTTCCACCCGGGAATAATTGCTGCAGCCTGTGATACGGATCCGGCTGCGTTAATGATGCCCTGTTCCTTTTCACAGGACTCATTTCAGCTTTTTCCCCTTTTTTTTTTTTTTTTTTTTTTTTTTTTTATTCCCTGGGATTTCAAAGCGCCGAGGCGTCGTGGGAATTAAGCATTAATGTGGCCGTTGTGGTGCTCGGGGTATTTCCAAATGTTATTCCCGGGATCAATTAACAAAGTGCTGGGGCTGGGGAGCCTCGGGAAAGGGTGGCTGGAGGGAAATGGAGAGTGACACGGGTGTCATCCCTCCGTCCATCCCATTTGGAATTTATTCACCGTGACAGGATGGATTTATCAGAACAAAACATACATCAGGAATTAAAAAAAAAAAAAAAAATTAAAAAAAAAAAGATATTTTGGATTGGAAATAAAACTCCCATTAACTTCCAAATGAAAACCACATCCAAGGGAGACAGTTGGCTTCTCCTCTGAGTTTATTATTAAATATTTTACCAGGGAGGGAAGTTCTGAGCTGAGCATCTTTTCCCTCCTGTTCCTGGCAAGAGCAGTTTGTGTGGAGGGAGAGTGAGCTCTTGGTTGTTTTCCCGAAGCTCTTTCTGGGGGTAGATGGGTGTAGATTTCTCCCATTATTCCTAGGTTTAAACAGCTTTTTAATGAGATCCCAAGGCAGGATTCTAATCCTGAGTAATATAGGGAATATATATGTACTTCCAATATATCTCTATCATAGGGAATATATATGTACTTCCAATATATCTCTATCTGGAATATAGTCTATATTTCCATATAGCTCATATATAGAATATGTAGAGATTATGTAGGTAATATATAAAGAATATATAGAGAATACATTCAAATATATAGAGAATATATACAGAATATAGAGAGAATATATACAGAATATATAGATAATATAGTCTATACATCCATGTAGAATATATAAAAATAAATCTAGAAAAATATATTAAAAGGTACCAATATATTTATTCTATATGGAAAAATAGAATAGATACAATATTTATTCCTGATATATGATATAAGATATGAGATATGTATAATATATATTTTATAAGTTATTATGTTTGGTGCATAGGTGTGGGAGAAAGGCCCTGCCTGTTCTTTTGGATGCTCACAACCCGGCAGCAGCACATTGCGAGCGCTGGGAGGGGGTTCCAGGTGAATGGATGCCGTGGGCGGGTCGGTGCCGCATCCCCCGGGACGGAGCCGGACGGAGCCGCTCCGGCCGCTCCTGAAACGCTTTAATTCCCTCCCCTCCCCACAAATGGAACCGAGATCTTCCCTTCCCTCCCCTGCGGAGGCTCCCGAGGGGCTCCGGGATTAATTTCCTCGGGTGACCCTGGGGGCCGCCGCCGCCTGACCCCGGTGCCGGAGGGGCCGCGGGGTCGCGGCGAGGGAGCGGAGGGGACCCGCGGCCGCTGATAAAGGAGCTCGGGGCGCTCCGCGCTTTGGAGAGCTCGGAAATGGCATTTCCACTTAACTCAATCCCGGGGAGGGATCGCAGCGCCGAGATTCAATTACCGGCCCCGCCAGCGCCGTCCCTGGGGACAGCGGTGTCACCGTCCCCCCGCCAGCGCCGCGGCCTCCCCGGGACCCCGCGGTGGCCTCGGGGGCGGCCGGGGGTCCCTGCAGAGGGGTCGGGGCTGGCGAGGGCTCGGGAGTGATCAGTGAGCAGGGGGAGGGTGCCGGGGGATTGTAGAATTGGGAATTTATCCCGCTCCTGTCCCCATAAGGAATCAGGCTGTGGATTTTTTCCCGGAGCAGGGCTGGGATTTGGTGGCCGTGGGGGGGGTGTGGTACTCGCTGAGGATTGTTCCGTGTCCCCTTCTCCACACAGGGCATGGGGCAGAGCCAGACGGCTCCCATAGGGTCCCGTCCATGTCTGGTTGGTTTTAAAGCTGATCCCGGGGGAGGAGGGGGTGGGAGANCCTCGTGTGCTGCTGTGAGATTCCTCACAAAGACCGCAGGGACATCTGCTGGGACAGTTCCGGACATGGGGCATGCTAAGGTCACCTGGGTTTCCCACAGCCAGGGTCTGTCCTTGTCCCCAAATCCTCCTCCCTCAGAATCACAGAATGATTGAGGCTGGGAAAGGTCCCCAGGATCACCGAGTCCAACCTGTGCTCGATCCCCACCTTGTTTGTCACTGAGTGTCACTTCCAGGCCTTCCTTGGGCACCCCCAGGGATGGGCACTCCAAACCTCCCTGGGGAGCCCCTGACAAGGTCTGACCACCCTTTCCATGGAGAAATTCCTGCTGCTGTCCA
>VZTB01015773.1:49543-59761 GCA_013397245.1 Thryothorus ludovicianus
GGTTCTGATGCTGGAAAAATCCTCCCAAAAATTTCTGTGCCTAAGGTTCTAGTGCCAAAAAAATCCCCAAAAATTGCTGCGGCCAACGTTATTGTGCTGGAAAAATCCCCCAAAATTGCTTTTCCCAACATTCTGATTCTGGAAAAATCCCCCAAAATTTCTGTGCCCAACATTCTGATACTGGAAAAGCCCCCAAAAATAGCTGTGCCCAAGGTTCTGCTGCTGGAAAAATCCCCAGAAATTGCTTTTCCCAAGGTTCTAGTGCAGAAAAAAACCCAAAAAATTGTTGTGCCCACGGTTCTGATGCTGGAAAAAATCCCCCAAAATTTCTGTGCCCAACATTCTGATACTGGAAAAATCCCCAAAAATTGCTGTGCCCAAGGTTCTGGTGCTGGAAAAATTGCTGTGCTCAAGGGTCTGATGCTGGAAAAATCCCCGAAAATGCTGTGCCCAATGTTCTAGGCCTTGTGCTCTGTTGATCAAAACCTCTGAAATTCTTTTGCAACTTTTAAAATTGGGAATAATGACGGATCCTGCATCCTTGTGGTGCCTGCCCTGAGGTCACAATGTGCAGAGGGACGAGGGAAAGGCACCAATTTGGGATTCCAACCCTTCTGAAAGGGGATGTGGCACACGGGGATGATCCCATTGCTGCTCCAGCGTCACCAGCAACCGCTGACAGACCTTCCCCCCCTGATCCAACCGGATCCCATCCCAGATAGGGACAGGGAGCAGCCGTGGGGCCCCGTGCAGGTGGAGGGGACGCCGAGGAGCTCGACGGGTTTGGGAGCTCGTCAGCTCCGTGATGACAGCCAGGCTGGGATTGGGANTTTTTTCCCTGTTTTTTTTTTTTTTTTTTTTTTGGGTGATTATGGGCGCTATTGACTCTTTAGGAGGGTGTTTGGTGTTGGCAATCTGAGCCCATCCAGTACAAATGAGTCAAAATTGTGTCTTTTATGACACAATTCCTAAGGCTGGAGGGAAAGGAATGAGTCCTCTTGGAACTGGGCAAGTGACACGCAGGGGAGGACGGTCCAGGAGCCTTTTTTTAATATTAGTGGCCCAAAATTTTTTAATATTAGTGACCTGGAGCAAACCCAGAGTACAAGGTTGTGTTCACTCTCTTGGATTTACAGCCGATTTCTGAAGGGTGAATATTTTTATAGAGGAGTGAGAAGTTGCTGATTTATTTCAGTGCCCAGCAAACCACAGAACTCTGGAATGTCCTGAGATGGAAGGGACCCACAAGGATCACGGATGATGATCCCAGTGGGCTAAAATCTCTTAATTACATATCCCAAATATATATGGAAGCATCTGTTTTGATATCCACCTTGCCCAACGCACTTATAAATTAATTTGGGGGTCTTGGGCACCACCCGCTGCCACTAATATTAAAAAAAAAAAAGACTACTGGGCTGTCATGCGTCCTAGCAGGTCCTGTGGCAGGTCCTGGCAGCTGAAGGGTTACTCAGCCCCATCTGCTCAGCTCCCCATTTCACAAGGGCGGGTTTGGAGTTTTACTACAAGTTTCAGACAATGAAGGTGTGTCTGCGCTCCGAGCCTCGTTTGCCCGTTGTGTAGGCGTCGGGTTCAGCGCCGTCTTGTCAACACTTGAATATGTTGAGCATCACTCACGGGGCATTCTGTAAGAAACCTATTAAGTTAATTACCGAGGCTGTGTGTGTGAGAGAGAGAGAGAGAGAGCGTGTGTGTGCTGCTCCTGTAAAAAATTTGGCTTTCTTCGTTGCAAGACACTTGTGATGCAAGCCCCAGGCTCTCGGTGTGATGACATCTCGTCTGCTGCTGTAACTGAGCCGGGGCTCGGGCAAGCTGCCTGCAGGGGAGGGGGGGTCAAGGGAGGACCCCCCCACTCATCCTGCCTTGGGGACACCCACCCCAACACAGGGACGTGCTGCAGTGTCCCTGGGTACAGCCTCGAGGGGATATTGGGGTGTAAATCCTACATCTGTGGGGTTTGAGCACAGAGCAGCGTGGGGGCACTTTGAGCGTGTCTAGGGGGGAAAGCAGCTCCTGCTTACATTTCTTTTTTACATTTCTGCTCCATCCAAATTCCTGGGAAAATGCAGTTTCACTGCATCATGGAGTGGTTCAGGTTGGAAGGGACCTTAAAATTCGTCTCATTCCGTTCCATTCCACCAGACCAGGGTGTTCCAAACCCCATCCAACTTGGCCTTCGACACTTCCGAGAACGGAGCAGCCACAGCTTCTCTGGGAGACCCCTTAGTTTGGGAAGAGAGCTGAGAAAAAACCTCTTGGTCTTTATATTTCCACCACCACCCTCAAGTGTCCCAAAATAATCCGGGCTGCTGGAGCTGGGGGTCTCGTCCGTGGTGCCAGGAGGTCCAAGCATGGTTTGGGAAGGGGATGGACCAGAAAGAATCTCCATGAAGGGACATCCCTTGTGTTTTCCCTCTCCCTGCTTCCCACCAGCCTCTCCAGCGTCTCTCCAGCCCGGTGGGGAAGGAGCTCTGGGTCTCCTGGAGGGGAGCAGGGCTCTTGGAGCGATGCTGAACTCCGTGAGGAGCAGCACGTGCTGCCCCAGCCCGGCCATCCCTTCCCAGTTTTTCCTCACATCCCTTCCCAGCCTTGGCTGGAACGGGGCCACCACGCGCTTCGCCGCCCCCAAAATATATTTTTAAATAAAAAAATGAGTTTTTCCCTCTCCGGAGCTCGGGCCAGGGCAAGGAGCGGGGCGAGCGTGGCTTTTTTTGGGGAGGCATTGCACAAACAGCCCCCGGCGCTTACACGCGCCCCAGGTAGGGCGGCTCAGCCCCCTCCCTCCAGCATCCCACGGGAGCCCGGATCCGGTGGACTTTTATGGAAGAAAGGGAAGTCCGTGGCACCGCCGGAGCGGCTTTTGGCAGGCGAGCAGCAGCAGCAGCGCTGCCGTTAACCCCTCGTCCTCCTCCTGCTGCTGCGCTTGCATTTTTTTTTTGGGTGGGGGAGAGGGGGTCAGCATCTCCTCTGCGGCTCTGCCAAGAAACTGCGGGCCATGGGATGCTCAGCAGCTCAAAAACACCATTAAAAAAGGTGCATTTGGCTCCTCCTCATCATCCAAATCGGTGCAAAGCGTCCCTGAGCATCCCATCCTTCCCGAGCCCCCCCTCCCCGAGCGAAATCCCAGGCAGGAGGGAAAAGCGAGGAAAACTTCGCGCTGCTCCAGAGAGTTTCCGGCTGGAGTTTGTCCCGTGGCTCTGGACTCTCCCTCCGAGTGCTGCCAATTCCAGCCGTCAGGAAGCGGCGTGGGGGGGGTTTTGGGGGGGAGCGGCGAGGCCGAGCCCGCGGCCGCCCGGATGCGGTCCCCTCCCGGCTGGGGCTGCCGTCATCGGCGGCGAAAAGGGAGAAATTTTGGCCAGCGGAAGGAAGGGGGGGTGGAAAAAAAGAAAACAAACAAACAAACAAAAAAACACCCAGAGGAATAAATGAGTCTCCCCCCCACCCCTCCAAGCCCAAGCTCCCGCTCCCATCAGATTAGGGAAGCCAAAATAGCCAAATTGGCCCAGAGCGGGAGCAGGACTGGCACGCGCGGGCTTTGATCCACCCCCGCGCCCGGGAAGGTGCCTGGGATGGGGATCAGACACCCCAGGGAGGAGGAATTTGCAGGGGAGGATTTTTGCTGCGTGTGAGAGCATCCCCTGGACCCCCGGCAGCCCCCCCAGCCCGGCTGTGGGGTGGGATTTGGTGTCCGTGTGGGATCTGGGAGAGGGATGGGCTCAGTGTCCGGCCACAAATCCCACCGAGATCTATTGGTGGTCGTGGCTGGGTGCAACCCCCAAAATCACCACAGCATGGCCAAAAAATGCAGGGAGGGGATCCTTCCCCCTCTGCCCTGCTCTGGGGGGACCCCACTGCAGCTTGAGGTCCCCAAGATCACAAGGACATGGAGCTGCTGGAATGAGTCCAGAGAACGTGGAGCTGTTCCGAGGGCTGGAGCCCCTCTGGAGCCGGGCTGGGAGAGCTGGGGGTGTTCACCTGGAGAAGGGAAAGCTCCAGGGAGAGCTCAGAGCCCCTTCCAGGGCCTAAAGGGGCTCCAGGAGAGCTGGAGAGGGACTTGGGACAAGGGATGGAAGGACAGGACACTGAGAATGGCTTCCAACTTCCAGAGGGCAGGGTTAGATGGGATATTGGGAAGGAATTCCTGGCTGTGAGCGTGGTGAGGGGCTGGGATGGAATTCCCAGAGCAGCTGTGGCTGCCCCTGGATCCCTGGGAGTGTCCAAGGCCAGGCTGGAGCACCCTGGGACAGTGGGAGGTGTCCCTGGGCATGGCAGGGGTTGGCACCAGATGGGTTTAAATCCCTTCCCACCCAAACCATTCCATGATTCCAGCCCGGCTGTGCCTCACACAGGGATGTGTGGTTCAGATGTGAGGATTCAAGGCCCACATGTCCCATGGCCGTGGTTATTGCTGGTGACCACAGCCTGGATGGTGGCAGCACTGGGAATGTGCTGGCGCTTCCCAACCACCAAAGGAGATTATCCCCATCCCCAAAGGTGACACAGCAGCAGAGCCTCCCCCAGGGTGCATCCCGAGGGAAGGTTCCAGTGCAGGCTCTGCTCTCATCCACACAGAATTCAGGCTACGGGCCTTTAAATGACTGAATTAGGCAAAATTTGGTGTTTCTCCAAGAATCCTCCGGAAATCTGCTGCTGGAAAAGCAAACTCATCTTAAAGTTACACACACGCAGTGCAAGCAAGTTTTCCACTCTCAGGGATTGGGGTGGAAAAGACCTTTCCAGTCCTACCCAGCCCTTCTTTCTGGCCAGGTCAAGCTTGTCCCTCCTGCTGGAATCTCAGGGGCTTTGTGGAAACCTCTCATAGTTCACCTTTCTTGGGAGCTCTTGTGACATTTTGGGGATGTCCCATCAGAACTGGGGGAGCCCAGATCCATAAGGGTGGATGAAGGGAGACCCTGGTGGGGCTCCTGGGAAGGACTGGGCTGGTGACAAAGCCCAGGGCACTGAACACAGGCTTGGTCTGGGGAAATGGGTGACACGAGTGGTATTTGAGCAGTGCCACCATCACAGTGAGGGCCCCAAAGTGCCTTTCCCCTTATGCTTGAGCCATCCTCATCCTCCTCCAGCACCACTTCCCACCCCAGCAGAGCAGCATCCCAGAGAGGAGGTGGAGGATGCTCCAGGGGGATCCTGGCCGGATCCTGAGCTGGACAAATCCCACCCCAGCAGAGCAGCATCCCAGAGAGGAGGTTGAGGATGATCCAGGGAGATCCTGGCCGGATTCTGAGCTGGACAAATCCCACCCCAGCAGAGCAGCAACCCAGCAAGGAGGTGGAGGATGTTTCAGGGGGATCCTGGCCGGATCCTGAGCTGGACAAATCCCACCCCAGCAGAGCAGCGACCCAGAGAGGAGGTGGAGGATGCTCCAGGGGGATCCTGGCCAGATCCTGAGCTGGACAAATCCCACCCCAGCCCTCCCCTGGCTGGGCCAGCCCCAGGCCAGTGGGTCAGGGTGATTCATGCAGCAGCCAGCTCCGCGGGGAGCTCGCCCGGAATTGCAAAACCGTGGGGCTGTTAAAGGCAGCCAGAGCCTAGCCCAGCATCCAGGCAGCTTCCTAACACACCCCTGGGGTTGCTATCAACATCCCTGTTGTTCTCAGCAATCGCATCCAACATTTTATCATCCCTGATTTACAGCAGAGGCGCAGGGAGCCGGGGTGTGACCGCAGGACGCGATTGTGGCGCTCCCCAAAAGGGGTTTTGGGGTGCAGGCATCCCCCAAATCTGCAGGGTCCAGAGTGTGGCAAGGAGGGAGTGCAGAGCCCTGCCCACCACCTGCTGCCACCATCATTTGTTCAGCCATCATTTTATTCATCTTTCATTTTGTTCAGCCATCGTTTGCTCAGCCTTCATTTTATTCACCTTTGATTTTATTCAGCTTTTTCGCTCTAACAAACCCCTGGTGCTGCCCTGCCAGGGGTGCAGAGGGGAGGGGTAGCAGGGAAACTCCTCCGTGAAGTTTCTTGGTAAAGCCAGCAGCCTCGACTCCCAAATCCAGCTCTCCAACCCATGCCAGGAGTGTCCTGGCAAAGCCTCATCTCCCGTGCCCTCCCACGGCAGCTTGGCTGCTTTTTTGGGAAGGGAGCCCAGCATCCTGCATCCCATTTTCCCCCCTCCAGCTGCCTCCGCAACCCCACAGGTGTTTTATGAAAAAAAAAAAAAAAAAACCAACAAAAATCCCTCTCCTTTTTCAACACAAATGTTTTGTCTGAGGTTTCAAAACCCTCCCCAAGTGTCATCACAGCCTCCGCCCCGCTGGCTCGGACCCCTCACCTACATCCTGCAGGAAAGGTGCAGATGAGCACAGCAGCCGTGCCAGCAACGCCTAAGCCGGGCAAGGATCTGTCTGTGGCTGCAAATCCACCCAGCAGAGCCTCCCTCTTTGCACAGGGAGATCCTGGAGCTGGGAATGCCATCCTCGGGCTGCCAGGAGGGAGGAAGGGGACCGGGAAGGTCCCTGCCAGGGATGGTTCGGGTTATGGAGTGCAGGGTTTTGTTTCCAGATTGAAAAAAACCTCGCAAAGATCCAGGCACGGAGGTGATTTATGTTTATTTTGCTCAGTTAATAACCCGTGGCACGTCCTCCCCTGAGGCGTTAGGGTGGATCAGACAAAGCTGCATTTAAATTACAACCGTGCCCGATATTTATTTTTTAATATATTTTTATGGTCGCCTTCCCCATTTATCGTGAGCTAGAAAAATGCCTGGGCCGTGCCAAGAGCTGCCTAAGGATCCTAAAGGCTGGAGGGGCAAATCCTTGGAGTTCAGACCCTGGAAAAGTGGGAGAGGCTCTTCAGATCTGTGTTGGAGCAGTGACATTCCTGGGCCTGCTCCAACCTGAGCCTCCCAAGGGTGACAATGGGACCTCTCCTGCTCCCTGGGGACCCTCAGCAAGTTTTCCCAGGAGTTCTGATGGGCCTCGGAGAATTTTATGGGATGAGGGTGTGCAGTCAGTGTTGGTTAGTGCCTGCTGGGATGGGGTGTCCTGGCATGATTTTGGGTTTAAATCACCCAGTTTTGGTACTTGTGGCTGTGTCAGTCCCCAAACAGAAAATCCATCAGCTGTGAGATCCCAACCCACCCAGGTTTAGTTTTCCTGAGGTTCTGGATCTGCCCTGAAAAGATGATCCCTGTAGAAGGAAAAGTAACTTTTCCACTCTTTTTCTGCCTGGATGTGGCTCAGACCATGGTGGTTTGTCAATTTTTGAGGTGCAGACTGACGGGGAACAAGTCAATTATCACTAGGAATGCTGAAATTCCATGAATAAAAAATAAAATAAATTAAAATAATGGGCTCTGGGCAAGGGGGTTGGCAGCTGGAGATGGGGTAATTCCATTTATCCCACCCTCCTTGGGGACCACAGGGCTGGGCTGGACATTCCTGGAGCCTGTGAGAGGAGCAGAAGGCTCAGGAGGGAGGATTAACTCCTGTTCTTCACATGCATGGGAAGCGAAGTGTCTGGGCAGTGAGGATCCGGGTGGGAAATCTGGATGGAGACGTGGGGTGCCGATGTTTTGGAGCAGGGAAATTCTGGGAATCATTCCTGCCTCAGGCCCAGGATGGCCTGGCCACGTCTCCAGCTGTGCCCGGGGAGCGAAACTGGCTCGGAGCACAAAGCCAGGGCCCTGAGTCATCCCAGGATCCAGGAACTGGGGCTGCGGGGAAGCACCAGAGCAGGAGGATGAGGAGAAAGTTTGGGGTTGGGAAAGCTGGGCTGGTTCCAGCAGGAAAGGGAGGTTTCTCCGGATTTGGGGTGTGATGGGATCCAACCTCTCTGGGGTCTTGTCCCAGTGTAAAGTCATTCCCTGCCCTGGGAATGCTGTTAAAACACTTTGGAGTAATAGAGCAGCCAGGAGAGGCAAAAGGAAGCTTTTCCCATCCTGGCCAGACGTGACTTTCCCACTCTGGTCCTTCCATGAAAACGATTTCTGCGTCTCTCCGTATTTTTTCCCTCTTTCTCCCAATTTCTTTCCCGACGGAGAGCCCACGACAATCCGGCTGCACGGCAAGGCTGGCATAATGGGATGTGACATTTGTCATCACAAAAGGACTCGCAGGGTCGGGGCTGACAGGTTCCTTCGGGCACCAAACCCCGGCTCGGTGGTGACAGGAAAAGCAAGGCTGGGCTGGAGCCACACACAGAGGGTCGGGGTGGCGTGGGCGAGCCGGAGCCGTTTGGGAGCATCCCATGCCCCAGATCCAGCAGCAGGATCCTGCTGGAAGTGAGCTGCTGTGCAAACAGGCGGCTGAGCTGGGAAATGCCAGAGTTTGGGAGTGCTGGGGGCTGGCCGGGCCCTGCCCTGCTCTCTCCTGGCCTCCCTGAGCGCAGGGATAATTGGAAGAAGAGTTTCTCTTGGATGGGCTGTTTGCTCACATGCTTTTTGTTGGAAAGCAGGACGAGCCTGGATGTTTCTGGGAGCTGGGGCAGGAGCTGCTTTGGTGGGGAGGAGGAAACCCCAAAACCTTCACCTTCCTCTGCAAGGACAGGGTGGAACAGATCCAGATCCACCTGCAATTAGCATCTCATCCTTTTTTTTTCCCCGTTCCAGCCTCACAGGGAAGCTGGGTTGCCATTCCAGTGGCTCTGCCCTTCCTGGGATGCTCCCCGGCACTCGCTGAGCCAATTCCTCCATCCTGACCTCATTCCAAAGATCACAGGAATTGAGGAGAACAAATCTGGGCTGGCTTTGAAGCCGCTCAGCCCCTGCTCGTGAGGGGCAGTGCAGGAGGAGCCCCGGGTGTCCGGGACCAGCTTCCCCCTGGGACAATCCTTGGTTGGTGCCAGGCCAGCCCCTCGGCTGCTTCCCATGGGACACAACCCCCTGAGCTCAGCCCCTCCGGTGTCCCGGGCTCTCCCAGCGAGGCAGGAGCAGCCCAGCCCTGCTTGGCTGCACTTCCCTGGGTCCCATCCGTCATCTGTTTGTCCTGGTCCCCTGCCAGCGATTGTGCCGATTCCCACACCCACTTTCCATAACCCTCCGTCCTCGCCCGGGCGAATCGCTGGCGAGAGCTCGCCACCCATCCCTTTCCCCTCCTCTCCGATGGGATCAGACACGTTCTGGAGAGAGGGAAGAAAGGGAAGGGGGTGAAAAGAAAACAAAAAGATCAAGAGGAAAACACAACGTGACTCACTGCCTTTAATTTATTTGTGTTTATTTATTTATTCTCTCCCCCCCACCCTCGGCTGAGACGTGCAGGCAGCACTGAGGGCTGGCCGTGAGCTTCCAGGGAGCCTCACTCGGTGTCCAGGGCACCAGGAATGAGAGGGATAAAATTGCCCACTCCTTTGGCCAGGGGAAAGATCACAGAGAGGAGTTCCTGGCACTCGAACTGTGTGGCACAGATTTTTCAGCTGCCCAGGTCTCCGTATGAGCATCCCCTGCCTCGCCAGCTCTCGGCACCACCCGGCACAGACCGGAGGGTGGGAATATCTAATTCCACCTCCTACACCGTGTCCTCGGCAGGGGAAAGAGAGAAAGAGGAGATAAAAGGCTGGGAAGCTCAAATGGTGTCATTAGGAACTATTAATGCTCTCATAAAAGGGCATTAATAAACGCGGCAGCTCATCAGTGTCCATTAGCTCGGCTCGTGGCAGGGATCTTTGGGAGCTGCCGGAGTGTGATGCTCCCCTTGCCCTCACCGACGTGTCAGCAAAGGGGAAAGGGGCTGGAGAGGGGGGTTATTCTTCCTACAAACCATTCCCTGAGCTAAAAACTAGGAAAAAATGTCACAGGGCGTCACACCCCACCTCTCCAATCGCTCCCGTATCCCGGTAGCCGTGCCCAGAGCTTGCTCCTTGCTCCCAGGATAGCTGTTTACTATTAAAGAAAAAAAACAAAAAACAAACAGGCAAGATTTGGAGCGCTCATCTCGACTTTCTCCCTCCCGCCTTCTTCCTGTTCTCGCCTCTTAAAAAGGAGCTTTATCCTTTGACTCTCCCATGCCCGGGGCTAGCGAGGAACCCGCAGCATCTCGGGGCGAGCAGGCAGCCCACATCAGCGGGCAGGGAAGCAGGGAGGAGGCCCAGCCTGTCCCGATAAGCCCCTGGCAAAAGCCAGGAATAGCAGCGCGGTCCCTGCACGGGAGCGCTCCTGCCAGGAGCGGAGAGAAACCCGCGGTCCCTGCCTTTGAAAAAGCTGGGGCTGGCAGCCGGCCCGGCCGCACGGCGGGCTCGGGAT
>VZTB01015773.1:60076-71256 GCA_013397245.1 Thryothorus ludovicianus
GGAGCAGGCACATCTGGGGGAGCAGGCACATCTGGGGGAGCAGGCACAGCTGGAGGGCTCGGGCACAGCTGAAGGGCTCGGCCACATGTGAGCATCTGGGCGGAGGAGGGGCAAGCCCGTGTGGGTGGGCTGGTGATGCACATCTGGATGGGCACTGCCGAGCGGCTGTGCGGAGCGGGCGCGCACATCTGGATGGCGCTGGTGCGCGCATCTGGAGGGAGCGGTTTTGCACATCTGGCCGGGGCCACAGCAGCCCCACGGCCCCGCGTGTCCCCTCCAGCACCCCTGGGTGCTTCTCTCCTCGCATCCTGCGCCTTCCCCTCCCGCCGTGATCCCGGGCACCCAAACCTGCCCAGATCCTTACTCATCACCTCCCTGTCACCGGGATATTTCAGCTGCGGCTGCCAAGGGGGCGAGCCAGCTTCAGGGAGCCGATATCCAAGGATCTGAGCGGGCTCTGGGCTCCCCGGTGACCTTTGGTGTGCCAGGGGCAGCTGGCAGGAGGCTGTCACCAGCCGTGACTCAGTGCAGAGCAGGTTCCTTTGGAGGGAAAGGGAAGTTTTGAGCGCAGGGAGCTGAGGCACCGAGCCCTTCTCCCCACGTGCGCTTTTGCTGGGAATTATCTGAGGCATCTTTTTTTGGGGGATAATAACTCCCAGGGCAGGTTAGGACGGAGCAGCCCTGGCAGCGGAGCGTGTGTGGGCAGGACTGGAATAACGGGTGCTGTAGGAGAGGATTTACGAGCGCTGGAGGTTGGGAATGACCGGGAATAGCACAGCAGGTCAGGGGTGAGGTGGGATGTGCAGGGCCAGGATGTGGCTGCAGCTCCTGCTGTTGTCCTTTTGTCACTCATCCAGTCCCCCCAGGATGCTGGGTGTCCCAGGAAAGGCTCCCTGCTCCCGGGAAGCATCCCAGGATGGGGATGGGGAGCCAAGCCCCCAGTGGGACTCTCTCTGCAAGCAGGATTTTCTGTTGGGAGCAAAGCCAAAGCTTTGCCATGGGAACGCTGCTGGAAACCACCACAATCCCACCTGGAAAGGGCCAGCTCTCCCAAATACCAGCGTGCCAAGCAGCACCAAGGCTTTTCATGGAATTATTGTGGATTTCCAGGCGTGCCACAGCCTGGATCCCCAGCCTGGATCTCCAGACCATTCCCAGTCTCTGTGTGCAGGTGACAGCAGTGTCACCTGTGTGCCAGGGCATTGTGGATCAATCCCTAAATCCCAAATAGTGGAAGAAAAGCCCTGGCATGATCCTTCCCACTCACCCTGGAGAAAATTATCATTACAAGGAAATGATGAGAGAATGATCTTTACAGGGAAAACACACAAAATGTTGGAAAATGGATCCCTGGGGAGAAGTGGGCACAGCTGGGTGGGCAGGAGGGGTCCATCCATCCCTCCATGTGTTTCTCCATGAGTTTCACCTAACCTCCCTCCTTTTGTCCTTTCAGGGTTCAGATCTGAGGGCTGGGAAGATCAAAGGGAAGATCCTGACAGGTGAGTGCAGCTCCTGAGTGAGGGGACAGGGTCTCAGCCAGCTGGGACAAGGGGGTGGCACTGCTGGCTGGGGTGGGCACACCAGGACACGAGGGAGGGACACAAGGATCTCCCTAGGCACAGCTGGGCACTGTCTGAAATAGGAGCCACTTTTTCTCTTATTTCTTCTAGAGGCAAAAGTGGTTTAAAAACTCCCCAGCGGTTGGAAAGTCTCCAAACCAGCACAAAAAGAGGGGGGAGGGACAAAACCCATAAGAAAAACACAAGATAAAATTGGGTGAATCCCAACAACTCCTGTGATGTTGCAGGAACAAAGACTTTCAGCTCAAAATGGGCCAGACGTGGCTCGGGGAGGTCACACCCCAAGGGAGAGGGGCTGGGGGCTCACCTGGCTGCAGGTAACTGAGTCCTGGAGGAGCTTCAACCTCTTGTCCCATGGTGTCACATCCTCCTGTCCCTGATGGAGAGCGAGGGGTGGCTGTGGAAGTCCCTTTCCCAGGGACAACCATCCCTCTCTGCCCTCGGCAGCTGGACATGCCCTGAGCCAGCTGCAGGCCCCACATCTGGGCAGCTGTGCACAGCTCCCTCCCAGTCTGGAGCACCGTGTGGACCCCAAGACGCCCCCGGGGCAGCCCAAGGGGTGCTGGCCATGCCCTGGTGGGGGGCTGGGGGTCTCAGGTTTGTGCCTTCCGGCATGTCCTCTGCCCAGGAGAGGCTGCACCCAGCAGGGAAGATGCAGACACGAGGAGGGGGATGCAGGAGAGGTCGGGGTGATCCAGGATGTGGTGAGGGGGTGCCCATGGAACACCTGAGCTGATGCGTGGGAAGGGGTCGCAGCGCGGGGAGCTGGGTGGTGGAGCTGATCCCAGCCTGGAGGAGGGTGATGGATTACTGGTTCTGGCGGGAATTTCGGCTCAGAGGGATGCTCAGCCCTTCCTCTTCTGCACCCCAGATTACAGCCGGCCCAAACCCCCGCGCTACAGCGGCTACCACCGCTACCAGTTCCTGCTGTACCGGCAGCCGGAGCACCACATCATCGCCCTGAGCGAAGAGGAGCAGAACTCGCTGGGTAAGGACCCGCCGTGCCCTGGGTCCCGGCCCCGAGGGCCTTTTCCGGGGCTATGGATAATGCCTCGTCCCCTGGCAGGCTGGGAATGCTCGCTCGGTGCGAAGGGATCCTTACAGGGGACGTGGGTGAGGTGTTAAATCCTTGCCAGGCAGCAGAAACCCTTGGAAAACGCCTGGTAACGGCCTGGCTAGCGGGATCGGAAGCGGGGAGAGATGTGGGCTGTGAAATGCAGCCCTTGCTGGCACATCCCCCCCAGCCCGAGCCGGTTGCATCACTGGCACCTCGGAGCAGGCGGATAAGGATCAGGAGAAGGTTTAGCAAGGGATTGCTCAAACTGGGCTGACACAACGTCCCGACAACTCCCAGCTCCCCAGCTCCTCCCAAAATCTTTCACGGAAGGGATGGAGCAGCTGAGACCCCTGAGATGCCCAGGGCACCGTCCCTGCTGCTCCATCCTGGGAGCCCACAATGGGCAGGGATCCCTCCTGCCCGGTGCCAAGCGTGGGCTCCTCCCTGCCCTGCCCGGAACTCGGGGCTCTGTGGCTCACGTGGCCTCCACAAGGGAAATTTCAAAACTTTCCCAGCTGGGACCACATGAGCAGGGCTCGATGGGCAGGTCAGGTCGGTGAGTTTGGGCCACGCTGCCTGACTCACCCCGTGCCTGGTAACCCACAGCTCACGGCCCGGAGTGGGGGGCTGGCTCCGGGGGGCTCTGGGCCAGCCCCTGACCGCCCCCCCGGCACTGAGCCACGGTGCTCATCCCATGGCCAGAGGAGGATGAGGCTGCCACGAGCCTCCCTGCGGGTTCTCCCTGCCCTTGGCTTTGTTTTCTGGCTCATTAGCTCCGCTTCTTAATGACACCGCTGATGTCACCCCCCTGCCAGCGGGGCCAGCCCCTCATTCCTGCTTGGAGGGGCACGCTCCGTGCTGTCCCCTCATTTCCACCGCAGCATCCCAGGTCTGGGAAGGGATGCAGAGACACCCACCAAGGAGCTTTTTCCAGATAAATGCTCTTATTGCAGGATACGAGGCTCCAGCCCCCCAGATCTCCCCTCCCCTGGGGAAAGTCCCCCACCATCCCGCTGTCCCCAAGGCGTGGGGTGGCTGGGCATTCTCCAGCTGGCGCTGTCTCCGTCCCATCTGTGTTTCCCAGCCCTTCCCGAACTTCCTGGGAAAGACCCAGTGGATATTTTTCCGCCTGAGCATTGTTTGTCAGGCAGCTGCGGGGGTCTGGCAGGGGCTCATGTTTAAGGAGTTGGTTGAAGGTTATTTTTAACCATTTCACATCCTTGGCCTGGCCAGGGGATGCTGCTGGATTGAGATGCCAACAGCCCATCATCTTTATCCCCAGAGAAAAGCAGCCAAAGGATGAAATTTTGATGTCTCAAGCGTTTTAAATAAATCCATCCCCAAGGCAGTGGGATGAACGCCAATGGATCTGCCAGTGCATCCAGCCCTGTGGTGCAGAGTCAGCTCACGGGGGAGAGGAGCAGACACCTTTGGCAGAAGGTGGGAACAAGGAGGGAGTGACCCCAATCCCAAATGATCACAGATGAGAACCCAGCCCGGGCTCTGCCTTGCTCCTCTCCTGCAGTACAAGCGATGCAGGCTCTCCCAGAGATGCCACAGGCAAAGTTCTCATCCTTACTCGGAATTTCCCATCTTATTTGGCCTCAAATGAACCCCTTCTTACTGTTTTTACTCTGTCCTACATCTGCTGAGAGCAACATCTCTGTCTCACCAAGGATGGAGACTCCCATCTTCACCAACCCTGGACACGGACACGTCACAACCGGGCACAGGGGGTGGCACTGGCCCATCCCAGCCTCAGGACACGTCCAGCCTCCAGTGCTGCAACCCTGTGCCGGGCATCCCTCCCTCTGGCAGCTCATCCCCTGGCAGAGCTAAGCCCCACCAGAGCGTCTCTGCTCAGCTCCCAGAAAAATTCCTTCCTGGTATGGGATGTGTTCTGGAGGCCAGGCCAGGCAAGGTCCCGGACCAAGCGTGGCCGAGGCGGGGGAGGTGACAGCGCCAGGCGGGATGGCAGGAGCTCGGCCGGAGCCTCCAGAAGAGGGCACTAAACCAGGACCTGCCCGCGTCGCCTGTCCCTGCTCCTGGAAAAGATCCCTGGGAATTTAAAACGCGAGGGGCAACGGCGAGCGTGGAAAACAAATCCGCGTTTCTTCTCCTTCCTTGCCTGGCTGTGCGACGCCAGCAGCTCGGAGGGAGCAGGGACATTCCCACGGTGGCTCCAGTGCCCACGCCGCCGTGGGGATGTCCCGGTTAGGGTGGCACTGACAGGCACAGGTTGGGTGCTGGAAGGGCTGCAGGACCCGGGCATGTCCCCCTGTCACTCGCGGCAATGTGGAAATCAGTTGTTTACGGCCAAGGTGTTTCTCCAGGGTGGCTCTTGAGCAAAAATCTTGTTTCATCTGGGAAAAAAAAACACCTTGGTCCTTCCCTGAGTGTTTCTGATCAATCCCTGCACTATTCAGCCCCGTGTGACCTCAGGGAAATAACTCAGAGCCTCGGTTTCTCCTCTGGAGTCTGATTCACTTCAGTTTTTGGCCATGCCACTAAATCGTCACTGAGCACCAGCTCTGTCCCTGCTCAGGACTGAAGGTGGGGACATTTAGGGTGTCCCCACAGCTCTTCCTGCCATTCACCCTACTTCCCTCGCAGCCAGGAGTGTTAGAAGCTGCGGTTGTGTTTTGGGGAGATGCAAGATAATAATTTGTGGTCTGTGAAATGTCACAGCCGCCGTCGCATCCCGAGGTGGCAGCCACAGGCTCTCGATCCACGGAAAATCCCTCAGCTGGGGGAATTCAGGCACCCACAAGACCCCGGTTCTGGTGCTGGGGAATTAAAGCTCCCCCATTGTTTTCATTGAGGGGGATCTTTAATTAGCATTTAATCTTGAGGCTTAATTGCACCTGAGTTCATCCCTTTGCTTCCACCTTTTCCCATCAGCTCTGGCGAGCTGGGGAGGTGCTCCAGCATTCCCAAAATGCCCTGGAAAGATGTTTTACAACTGGGAATGGATTTTTTTCCTCCCAGAAGTTTTGCCTCCCAGTCCTTTTGGGGAGCAGGGGCAGGGATGAGCCTGGCCAGGCTGCGGCTCCATCCCTCTCCAGCTGCAGCTCCGGATCGGGGCCGCGGCATTGACTCATGAGCCGACCTTGTGTGCCTCCAATCCGATCCACCCAGCTGGAAAATCGGGTTGGACTGGGCCCCGGCGGGGAGGGAAAGGCTGCGGCTGGGACAGGAGGCGGCGGAGGGCTGCGGGGAGAACACGGTGCCGGCCCAAGTCCCCGGGTGTCACTTAATGGTGACCAAAGCCGCTGGCGGCCTCCCGCCCACCTCTGCCGGGACATCATTAATCTTGGCAGAGGAGCATCAGAGCTCCCATCAGGAGAACATTCCCGCTGATGAGGCTGATAAATTACAGCCGGGGGGCCGGGGGAGGAGGTGACCGGCGTTTGGGGGGGTGGGCAGGAGACAACGGCAGCGCTGGGAAACCTGTGGGATCAGAGAGATGCCGAGCTCCCGGAGCCCAGCGCTTGCCTCGTGCCTCAGTTTCCCCACCGGGTGCTCCGGGCTCAGGCGGCCGCGCACGTGTGGGTGTCAGCGGGCACTCCTCTTCCTCCGGCGGGTGAGCAGATAAGGGCCGAGTGGGATGATTTAATCCTTTGGGAAATGAGCTTGAAAACGGACCAAGGCACGGATGAAACGCCGTATTGTTGAGGCAAGGGAGAGGGGACAGCGGTACCGCGACCTCGGCTCCCCGGCTGGCCCCCTGCTCCTTTCCCTGCTCCGTGATCCCAGTGACTCACAGTCCCCAGCCCTGGCAGCCAGCCGGGGTGATCTGGGATGGTTGGCGCGGGGGTGTCACCCCGTGCCGGGAGTGGTCACACCAGAATGGGGCACCCTCTTCTTAGGGCGTGCACCCGAGGGTTGGATTTGGTGTGGGGGGACCCGGCGCCCCAAGCCTGGCACCCCCCGGTGCATCCCCCCCTTTGCCACCCTCACGTCTGCCCCGGGGCTTTGCCTACCCCGACACAAGGGCCGGGCACAGCCGGTGCCAGGGCAGGTAGGAAAGTAGGTCAGGAAAAACCCCGGCCCCGAGCGCGGGGCGAGGGCCGGGGCCGGCGCCTGCAGCCCCGCCGAGGCTCTGCCTCCCCCGGCTCCTTTCATCCGCTCCTCTCCGGGGGCTCCGCAAACATCAGTGACAGCTCCGGCACCCCTGGGAGTCGGGGGTGCCGCGTCTCGCTCTCACCCCGGTCCCGCGTGGCGCCCGCTGCTCTCCCGTGGGCTTTTCCAAGCGCTTTGAAACCCTCCGGATGAAAGGCACCCGGAGAAGGCTGCAGGCGCAGCGGGAGCAGCCCCCCCGAGGCTCCTTCCCCTGGTGCCACCTTCAGCGGGACCCCCGGCACTGAGGGGGTTGGGCTGTGACCCCAAAGCGAGGAGCTGCCCTTCCCGACGAGGTGGAATTTGGGGATGGAGGTGCTTGTGGCTCCGTGTCCCAGCTGGCGCTGACCCCAGTGCAGGATATTGGGACTGTCCCCGATCTCAGTTTGGTTCGGCTCCTCAGAGGATGGCAGAGGACACCTGGGACCCTCCAGCAGCAGCCTGGTGCATTCCAACATCTCATCTCAGCTGGAATGTGGGATGCAGGGTCCTTCCTGAGCACCCTGTGAGCTCCTTCCCAGGCCCAGCCACGGCCTCCTGCAGCTCCAGGAGGTCACAGGGAGTGGTGCCGTCACCACGAGAATCTCCAGAGCTTTTTTTGGAGCTCAGAACCCGAGGTGGGGAGCAGGTGGGAGCTCCATCAGCTCCCCGAGCCATCACCACCCCACGCAGGTGATGCAGCAGCTCAGGTTTTGCTCAGCACTTTTGCAAGAGCAAAGGGGACGCTGTGCTCCAGTCAGGGCCGAGATGTGGCAGCAGATAAAGGCTGCCAGGCTGCCGTGTGACATTAAAAAGCAGCCAGGAAGAGGAAAGGACAGGTTTCAGATAAACAACGGGCCCCTTTCCCCGGTGGCCCACAAGGAGAGGTAGTTTGAGCTGTTTGGATGCCAGGGAAAGCCCCTCAGATCAAACAGGATGCTCCGGCAGCCGCCAGCCAGACCCAGGCTCGGTGCCCGACCCTGGCAGGGCACAGGGGGATTTCTGCCTCTGAGGAGCCGGGTATGAGGGAATCCCTCCTGCCCTTCAGCCTGGAGAGGCTTTCCCTGCTGCCTACGTGGGATAAACCACAGCTGGATCGAGCCCAAGCTGCCCTCAGACCGCTGGGATCCTGGGGTCAGGCAGCACAGGAGGAGGATCTGGAATGAGGAACCCCCTCGGCTCCAACAGTCTGTGGAGCAGCAGCCCAGAGAATGCCAGTGAGGGGGACGGGGGATCTCCTGTGACACCCCCAGGGGGATTTCCAGCCAGTCCACCCCCGGGGTGGGCTCGTAGGAAGGTTTGCTCTAAAGGTCAAGGGGCAGCAGAGGAGCCAACCCCACGTACCCCAGGGACACTCAGAGCTGGGGTCCCCGTGACACCCCGCTGTCCCCGGGGCCTCCTGGGGTGTGCAGGATGTGGTTTGGGGCCGAGCAGCAGCTGCACAGGGCTGCTCCTCTCTCCAGCCCTCCTCCAGCCCTGCTCACCCCGTTTTCCTCTCTCTCCAGGCACCTGGGACTTGAAGGACTTTGTGGATGATTTTCATCTGGGCAACCCTGTGGCCTCGACCCAGTTCATCACCAAAAACTACGAGGATTAACTCTGGCCATCCTTTCTTCACCCTGCACATCCCCACACCACAGAGCTGCCTCTGCCCAGAGCAGAGGGGACCCCAGGACCCACCGAGGATGAACCCACCCTTCTCCCAGCCCAGAGCCACAGCACCAACCCCAACTCGTCCCCTTCTCTTTCCCCCTGGGGTACGTGCCAAGGGGTGTCCCAGCTCGCCTGGGTATCCCAGGAATTCTGGCATCACTCCTTCTCCTCCCTTCACCCCATTTCTGACTTTACCCCCTGCATGTCCCCCTGGCACTTTGGGGACTTTGAGTTTGATGCCTGCAGCTTCCCGAATAAAATTTGGACAGAGCACAGGGGGCTCTGTGGTGGCAGTGGGTGCAGGGCAGTGCCCGTGCCAGGTGAATCCAGCATTTTGGGATCTGCACAGGATGAGCAGACCCCTGTGGGTGATGGGAGCGGGGGGTGGCCAGCCAGACCCTTGTTGAGGTGAGGGCAGGGTCACCCAGGAGGCGACAGGGACGGGGTGGCCTGTCCAGGAGTCCCTTGGTGGCACCGCATGGGAACCGGGCGCTGCCCTGGCCCTGCCCTGCCTTTGCCCTCAGCTCGTTTCTCTTGGAAAGCAAAACCAAAATTAAAGGCATAAATCAGCAGAGCTCTGCCTACTGGCCACTTAGCTGGACCTCCCCTTTAATTAGCTCCTTAATTAGGCTTTCATTTAAGACTCAGTTTTCTCCGAGGCTCAGATTCACCCGCCTGCAGGTCCTCCTTGAAGCACATCCCGGTGTCTGTGCTGTGACAAAGCTGCCTCTGTCCTGCCCTTGGCCAGGAATAACATTCCCCTTAGAACAAATCACAGGAGCCCAGGACATTTTGCAGGCAGGGGAAACTGAGGCACGAGGGAATGTCTCGCTCAGGGCAGCGCAGAGAGGCCTGGGATCCTTCAGAGGGGTTGTGATGCTCTGGTTGCTGCATCTCAGACTCTGCATCAGTGCCTGAGTCTGGAACAGAGCGACCTGATCCTGAAAAAACTGCCCCGTGCCACCCTGCTGGTCACCTTCCCTGGCTCCTGGGCAGTGAGAGCAGCTTTCAGTCCCACCTGGGGGCTTGAACATGAATTTCAGTCCTGCACTGAGGGGTTTAAAATTGGATTTCAGTCCTGCTTTAACCTGAAGGGGTTAAAAGTGGATTTCAGTCCTACTTGGGGAGTTAAAAGTGGATTTCAGTCCTGCACTGAGGGGGTTAAAGGTGGATTTCTGTCCTGCACTGAGGGGGTTAAAGGTGGATTTCAGTCCTGCACTGAGAGGGTTAAAGGTGGGTTTCAGTCCTGCCTTGGGGGTTAAAGGTGGATTTCAGTCCTGCACTGAGGGGGTTAAAGGTGGATTTCAGTCCTGCCTTGGGGGTTAAACCTGGCTGGGACTTCCCCTCCAGGAAGTGGCTCTCTGCTTGGAGGGGCTGAACCACACCAGGGTCCTGCAGAGCTCGTGTCCCCTCCGGGAAGGATCAGGGTGCCCCAGGTGGGTGCAGAAGCAGGATCCAGGCTCGCCCTGGGCACACAGCGCTGGCTGAAGCTGCAGGAGCCGGCGGGGAGGAAAGCAACAGAAAAAGGAAGCTGGGTAACACCACAAGCCAGGGAGAAAAACATGAACCCCACTGCTGCCGGCGCTAAGATTAGCAGCAGAGGAAATGACACTGAGATGTCATGGAAGCCTGCTAAAGTTGGATTTCTCCTCTTTTTTTCTATCCCTGCCCTCAGAGCAGGGTGTAATTGGCCCGGCAGGTCGGAGAGAGGCTCCAGTGTAAATGCGAGGTCACGGCTCTGCTGACATCCCACAGCCAAACTCCACCATCCTTCCTTCCCTGCCCTCGGCTCCTTGTGGCTGGGGTGGTTATTTTTGGTGGAGAAAAGGCAAACGGATGTTTATCCTTCTAGGAAATTATCATCGTCGTTCCTGGGTTTAATTGGGGATGAGAGGGGTGAAGCCGAGCTGGGATTGGGATCGCTGGGAGCCGGGGCCCAGAGTGATCCACTGCCCTGTGTGACACTGGTGGGATGGAGAATGGGAAATGGGAATGGGGAATGGGGAATGGGGAATGGGAATGGGGAATGGGGAATGGAAATGGGATGGAGAAGAGAAATGGGATGAGGAATGGAAATGGGATGGGGAAGGGGATGGGGAATGGAAATGGGATGAAGGATGGAAATGGGAATGGGGAATGGGAATGGGGAATGGGAATGGGGAATGGGAATGGGGAATGGGAATGGGGAATGGGAATGGGGAATGGGAATGGGGAATGGGAATGGGGAATGGGAATGGGGAATGGGAATGGGGAATGGGAATGGGGAATGGGAATGGGGAATGGGAATGGGGAATGGAAATGGGGACAGAGATGGAGAATGAGGATGAGGACATGATGGGGGTGGAGATGGAAATGGAGATGTGGATTGGGCAGGTGGGAAATGGGATGGAGAACAAGGATGGGAGTGAGGATGAAAATGGAGAAGGAGAGGGGAGTGGAGATGAGAATGGGGACGGGATGGAGATGGAAATGGAAGAACATGAATGGAGATTAGGATGGGGATAGGATGGAAACTGAGATGGGATGGAAATGGAGATGATTGGGATGGGATGGGATGGGATGGGATGGGATGGGATGGGATGGGATGGGATGGGATGGGATGTGGTGGGACTGAGTATGGGATGGAGAATGGAAATGGGGATGAGATGGAGGATAAGAATGGGGATGAGGATGAAGGTGGGGATGGAGGTGGAGATGGAGATGGGGACAGGGATATCTAGATCAGGAATCTGCCCAGCTGGCTGCAATATCCCTGTGGTGGGATGATCCCTGCCAGGACACAGCTCTTGGCA
>VZTB01015773.1:103509-117650 GCA_013397245.1 Thryothorus ludovicianus
ATGGGATGGGATCCATGGGATGGGATCCATGGAATGGGATGGGATCCATGGGATGGGATGGGATAAAGCTGAGCTGTAGGTGAAACACCTCTGGCAAAAAATACTTTAATGTCATTATGACCTCAGTGTTTCCTCTTTATTTAAAGCATCCCTACCCAGCAAACGTTGGGAGATTTTGGCTGAGATGCTTTAACCAAGCAGCACCTCTTTAACTTAATTAAATCCATTGACAACAGCAGTTGAATTCCTGGATTTTCATTATACTGATAGGTGAAAGAAATCCAATTATTTTTAGGCCGCCTGCGTGGCTGCTCCCAGCTGACCCAGCCACCCTTACATATGTTGTGTAATTTATTTAGAGTACTCTTCACATCCAGGTAACCCAGATTTTCCTGGGAATTAGGGATTTTAAGAATGAAGGCTGTGCTGGCAGGTGAGCCTCTCCTCCAGCTGTTGGAGCAGAGGAATCCTTTGAAGCAGCTCGCAGCTCCAGACACAGAGTTGTTGCTTTTTTTAATATCCTCTTTCTAAATATTTACAGGCTTTGTTTATGGCTTTTTTAGAATTATTTTATCCTCCCCGGCGGATTTGGTTTTAAGCAGAGCGGGTTCTTCAGCTGCTTGTGGAGCATCCTTGCCTTGATTTGGGGTGGAGGGAGGATGTGTGGGGCTGGCCTCAGGGGTGGCACTGGCTCTTGGACAATCCGAGGGACCTTCAAGGACCATCCAGTCCAGCTCCTGGCCCTGCACAGACAACCCAAAATCCCACCCTGTGCATCCCTGGGAGTGTGGTGGAAACGCTCCTGGAGCTCTGGCAGCCTCGAGGCTCTGCTCATTCCCTGGAGAGCTGTCCCAGTGCTTCTTCCAGCCTTTGGGGGGAAGAATCTTTCCCTAAAATCCAACCTGACCTTCCCTTGGTGCAGCTCCGGCCATTCTCTGGGTCCTGTCACTGTCACAGAGCCCAGATCGGAGCTGCCCCTCAGGTGGAAGTTTTGGAATGCTCAGAGGTCTCCCCACAGTCTCTCCACCCTTTCCCTCTCTGGGGGGACGCCCAGTGCCTGGAATGAGGGGCTGCCACCCTCGGGGACAACCCCTACTGTCCCCAAACCCACCCCCAGCGCCGGGCCCGGCATCAGCGCCGCTCACACGTTCCCTTCTCCTCTCTCTCTTTTCCAGGATCCCGTTCAAGATCGGGCAGCCCAAGAAACAGATTGTACCCAAGACAGTGAGTAAACCAGTTCCCCCTTTTTAGCTCCAGCCTTGGATCATGTGGCTGATGAGTCAAGCCGGCACTTTGACTCGTCCCATTTTGCAGCGTGTGGGAGGGAGCTGNNGGGGAGGGGGGTGCGTGCGCGTGTGGGGTGGGGGGAAAAAGAGCTCTCTTGGTCTGGCACAGTTTTCCTCGGGGATGGCTGAACGGGTTTGCTTCCTTCCTTCCTTCCTTCCTTCTTTCAGCAATGGCTTGTTTGTTCATCCTTTNCAGCGTGTGGGAGGGAGCTGGAGCAGCAGAACCTGTTGCCGCGTGTGACCAGCGCTCAGCTCCTCGTGCGAGGAGCGAGGGGGAGCCCCATGCAGGGGGAATATGAGTGGTTCAGATCGCTGAATATAACTGTTTCCAAAGAAAGGCTTATAAGCTGAGATGCTTAGTGCTCGGGCGTGAATTAATTTGTGCTGCACAGCATTTGCTTTAAAAGCAAATTAAAAAAGCATTTTGTATTCCCGTGGATTTGAGGCTCCTACCCCAAGTGCTGCTGCTTGCAGCTGGCTGTGGTATTTTCCCTTCTTAAGCAGCTTGGCTTTGCATTTGTCCCGTGCCAAAAAAACCCAAAAAAAAAGCTGTGGAACCTCCCAGGAGCTGGCCCCTGAAAACTCACCTGCACACCTGCTCTAAAAAGGGAGCCCTGAGAGGCAGAGCTTGTCCCTCTAAGGGCGTTGGTGACCTAATCCCCTGCACAGACTGACATCCCTGATCCTTCCTCTCCGGGACACTTGGCTAATTCCGCAGGATGCGTGGGCACCCACGTTTGCGGGGCAGTTTCTCCTTGGGACATGACATTTTCCCTGGAGGCAGAGGGCTAATCCCACCACTCCCTTCCAGACTTGATTGTCATGTTTTATTTTAAAGGATTTGGTGGTTGTCTGCTGCCGTGGAGCAGCAATTTTCTGTAACAGCTCCAAACTGTCAGTACAAAATTTAAGCCAGGCAGGCAACGAAGATGAGGGCTGGTAAAATTCCTCCCTGGTTTTTCCGTGTTTTCAGCTGCCCTTTTCCAGAGGCTGGCGATCCACCAGGAAGGTGTTGCTGCCTGTGATCCCTCAGGTGAGGCAGCCCAGCCTCTCCCAGCTCCCCCCATTCCGTGCTCCACCACATTTTCCCAGTGTTCCCAACCCTGATGTCTCCCCAACTGCTCTGCAGCTCTGGGTGTCTTGGCCAGCTCTGCTGGGCATCTCCAGCCCACCCATTCTCAAATCCCAGTTGAATAGATTCGATTTCCTTGCTGATTTCCCTCCCCTCCTGCTGCGTTTGCTGTCGGGAGAGGTTTTTCTTCCCTAAAATCAGCCATCCCTGAGCTCAGGCTCCCTGCAGATGAGCGGTGGCACCTTTGAGATCTTCCCTTCCCCGGAGCTGCTGGAATGTGCTGTTCTGAAGCAGTTGGCAGCCTTTGCTTATATATACATGTGTGTGTATTAAATAGAACAGCTCAGAATATCCGGCAGGCAGAGGTTCATTCAGCACCCAGAGCCTTTCCAGGCCTTTTCCTTTTCCTTCCTTCCTTCCTCAGCTCCCCAGGAACAAGATTTTGTGTCAACAAAGTTGGAAACTGATTTCTGAAAGGCTTCCACTTGCCCTGGGATGATGATGATGGTGATAATGGTGGTGTTGCTCTCCAGATACAGGGAAAGCAAAAAACAGGAAGCCCAAAACCTTGGAACTTCACGCCAAGCACAGAGTGCAGCTCTTCAAAGCAGAACAAATGGCAGGAAACCACGGATATCCCCTGGGATCAGGCATCCCATGCCGTGGTGTGGAGGGGATGGGGTTGCTTTGAGCTGCAGGCCCCCGAATTTACCTCCCAGTTGCAGGCTGAGACTCTCCATCTGTGCAGGCGTTGGGGAACAGCAGCAGCAGCAGCAGCCAAGGGCTGGGATGTTCCAGATGTTGGGCTCTGGAGGCCGCTGCAGGAAGTGGGAAGGTGTGGCATCTCCAGGGCTCCATCCCCAGCCCATCAGAAGGGAAGTGGTTGTGGGGAGAGGATCTCCCACTCACAGAGACTGGACCACAAAAGAGGATGGTGAGGGGGAAAGATTAAAAAAAAAAAGCAGCATTTGTTAGGATGTAACTTCTTTGGCTCTCCATGAGGCCATAGGACTGGAGTCAGGAGAGGGGGGTGGCTTTGCTGAGAGGCTCAGCGAGCCAGAGAGGCTTTTTTATTGTCTCCATGCTGGGGCTGGTGTCAGATCTAGGCCGGGAGTAGTCCTGAAAAGCAATTTGCCTGGGCTGCCAAGGAATTAGTCATGACTCCCTGTGCCCACTCGCTTGTGATCCTTTGGAGAAGGGCACGGTGTCAGCCACAGTTTAGCTCTTGAGGGAGAAGGAAACCCCAGTAGAAAATATCAGCTGGTGAACTGAGGTGATCTCCCCCTCCCCAGACATGGCTGTGCTTTGTTTCCACCTTAACCTGGGCAAATCCAATTCCAGACAGCATAATCTCTCCCCTCCTCTTCCCTGAAAAGAGCAGCTGTCACCGGGCTCTGGGAGCTGGGTGGGAGGATCTAATGCTCAGAGAGGACCTGCTGTCAGCAGGGCCACGGGCCCACAGCCCAATTAAACTAATGCCCAGTGATAGGAGTTAAACCTGTTAGAATTATATCTCTCCATGTTTATTGCTCAGCCACGAAGCCTCTTATGGCAGAGATGCTCTTCCCTCCCTCGGGACAGCTCCGTTCCCAGCAGAGGCTGTGCTGCCATCAGAGCTGTCTCAGCTCTCCTGCAGCTCCAGCTGAAGTTCACCTGTGTCCCCCCGAGGTTGTTCCCTGCCCTTCACCGGGGCTGGGATGATCCAGGCAGGCAGGGAGCCAGCTGGCAGAGCTGGCCCTGCATCCCCGTGGGGCACTCAGGATGGGGACAGCGAGGTTTTGCCCCGTCTCCCTCCCTGCCTCCCTCAGCCCTGCTCTGGCCTGGGCTGACTCAGACCACTCGCCCTCCTCCTCCTCCTCGCTGGCCTGAGTCAGCTTGGCAGAGAGTGGAGAGCAGAGCTGCCAAACCTCCCATCCTTGACTCATCCCAGCCTTCCCCAGGGATGTCGGACAGAGGAGCACCAGGGTTCCACTGTGGCCGTCAGCACCTTTCCATTGGGCTCCACCAGTGAGCTGGAAATCCCAAAACAATGAGGGAAATGTCGTGGGAATGGTGGGATGAGTTCAAGTGATGCCAGTTAAATCATCTTGCACGTTTTCACTGGTCTCTGCAGTTTGGGAGGTGCCTCCTTTTTCCCTTTGCCACTTTTCTGGGAAGCTTTCTTGCAGGATGGCAATGTGGGAATCTTGCTGGGTGGAGTCCATGACATCCCAGATCCACCTGCACCCTGCAGCTCTGGCTCAGAATATTCACCCACGGGACTTACCTTGAAATTCTTGATGGGATGGCAGAAGCTCAGCATTCCAAACAGAATTCATGGCCTAATTCTATGGGTTTCTCTTTTTTTGGAGAAGAGGGAGAAGGAAACACACAATCCTTCTTTTTCCCAAGATGCTCAAAGAGTCTGAGACCACTGGAAGATGCAGAAATCAGCTCATCTTCCTCCTCCAGGAAAAAGCAAAAAACCCCAGGGGGATAGGAAGGTTCCTCACAGTCCCTCATTTCCATCTCTTTGTAGTGTTAGCTTCAATCTTGCTCCATTGCCTCATAACCACGGTGGTGATGATGATCCTGCCCTTCGAGCAGGAGGGATCTGATCACAGGTGGGAGGCCCAGTGTTTGCAAACAACAACAAAAAAAAAAAGAACTGGGTGAAGGAGAGAACGTTGTTTTATTTCAAAGCTTTCGAGAGCTCGTCGCTCTTGATGTAGATTTAAATAAAAACCCCGAGACGAGTGATTTTTGCATTACCCTGTGCCTGGAAAAAAAAAAAAAAAAAAAATTCAATACAGAAAGCGCGGTTTGATTTGGAGTTTTCAGAAAGAGGCTGCGGAGCAGTGGGATTATTTTAATAATACGGAAACTTCCCTTCAGGATATTGTAATTTTCTTGCCTGTACTTCTTGTTCTCGTTACTCTTAACGTGATAATCCTCTCCACAGCCTCTGTCGGCTGCGTGTGACCGTGGATAGCTGCTGGGAGTGGGAATTACTGTGTGCTCTGCAAAATGTTCCCAGCTTGTCCTCTTTGCAGGGCTCTGCCTGTGACTCTGCTGGGTGGGAGCACGTGAGAGCAGCTTTTCCCTCTGCAGAGCTCCTCGGAGCTGGTTTTTTGTGGGATATCCGGGCTCCAGCCGTGGCTGGGAGGCTCCCTGAGCTCGCAGACTGTGGGGACTGGGAGCCAGTTGCTGCCTGTGGGCGTGAAAAATAAGAGCAATCCTTGGGCAGCTGTCTCAGAGATGGGGCTGGGGATGTGAGTCAGGCTGGGCAGCTGAAGTGTCTCTGTGTGGAGTCACCTCGATGCCATGTGGATCCGGCTCTGGCAGAGGGATGGGGGATTTGGGGGAGCTCGGGAGGTTTTGGGGGTTCGCAGCACCCAGAGGGAGGTTTTGCTTTTATGGAATGAATCCTAAAATCCCAGAATGTTTTGGGTAGGAAGGGAGCTTTAAACTCATCTTGTTCCACCCCTGCCATAGGCAGGGACACCTCCCACTGTCCCAGGCTGCTCCAGCTTGGCCTTGGACACTTCCAGGGATCCAGGGGCAGCCACAGCTCCTCTGGGAATTCCATCCCAGCCCCTCTCCACTCTCACAGGGAGGAATTCCTTCCCGAAATCCCATCTGTCCCTGCCCTCTGGGAGGGGGAATCCATTCCCTGTGTCCTGTCCTTCCATCCTTTGCCCTCCATCTCTCCTGGAGCCCCTTTAGGCCCTGGAAGCTGCTCCATATTTGTTAAACAACGATGCCTTTTGCTTATTGCACAGAAATGGGCGAATCTGACAGCAAAAAAGAGACAGAAACCCCGAATCTTTGCAGGTATTCCACAGCCAAACCCTCCAGCTTTTGGAGGAATTGGTTGCTGAGCAGATCCTCTTAAGCACAGAGAGGCAGCGCTGAGGGAACGACACCCGCAGCCTTTCAAAGGGGGGCATATTTTCGAGTCGTGCCCGACCCTGTGTGGTTTGCAACCAAAACAATTCACACCTAAGGCCTAAAAATAGAGTGCAATACTCCCTGGATATTCTAGCAGCCGGAACAGGCACGGGGATGGAGGGTGAGTTTTACTATGTGCTGGTTACCTGACCTGCAGGGCGCCAGCTGCCGCTCATTTCTGCGGCTCCCCGAACGCCAGGCACAAGTCGTGTGAGCTGCCCCCACACTGCTCCGTGTCTGTTCTCTCCAGCACCCAATTTTAGCAGCACGAAAAGGGAGCTGGAGCCACCAGGGAGGGTTTTTTGGAGCAGAGGGTTTGGGAGGTTGGGGGGGGGAAGAGCCCAGCTCGCATCCCCCGGATGGTGGGAGCGGATGGTGTGGACAGCTGGGCACTGGGATGGGGCTGGAATGTTTCTGGGTGCTACGTGCCCTCGGGTCGGGCTGGTGGAGTTCAAGTGCAGCCCCAAAAAGATGTTGAAAAAAGGAGATTTTAAGAAAACCGAGCTCCATCTTTAAACCCCCAAGCTTTTAACAGCAATTCTGCTTGAAAAGCAAACGTCCCCATTAAACGTCGTGGTGCCGCATCGAGCCTGGGATTGAAATCCCTGGGCCAGCAGGAAGAATTGGAACAAACCTTTGGATCCTTCTAGTCCTGGCTGCTCTCAGCACTCTGCATTTCCTTAATAGCACGGGAGCTTGACAACACAACTGAACCCAGCGCTGATCCCATGACAACAAACGCGCACGGATTTACTCTTGGCTGGTCAATTGAAATCCATTTGCTTCTCTGGTTGACGAGGTGTGGAATGAATGTTTTAAGTGTGTTAAAACAGTCAGCATGGAAAGAAAGTTCCTTAAAATATCTCCTATCACTGGAGGTTTGCTGCCAGCTAGCAAGTAGGAGGGAGCAGGCACTGAGGTAGCATCGGGAGAAGGCTGGGCTGGAGCTCTGAGCTCGGAGCAAAGGGTTCCCCTCCCTTTTGGAGGTGTCACAGTCCACTGGGATTGTGCTCCAGCCCAAGAATTTCATGGGAGGGAGCTGTTTCAGGGGTAAGGAGTGTGTGGAGGGGGTGAATAATGCGGAGGTGGGAGGGCTCACTGGTGCTTTGAGGGGAATTTCACCATCCTCTTGAGGATGAGGAAGGAGGAAGCAGCCAGACCCACCTCAGGGTCCTTAACGGGGCTGGAGGAGAAGCAGCTGCCCTCAGGCTTGTCCCCCAGCACTGGTCACTAGGTTGTGACCTTGCTTTTACAGCATTCCCATTTATTCCATGCTGAAGCACATCCTTGGCTAGAGCTGACCTGTTTGGTGCTGGCTCCAAGAGAGTCCAGAGCTCAAAAACCCGGAGACTTCCTTTACTTTTGATGTAACTCCCATGAAAGCTGCAGCTTGTGCTGGGCTCAGCTCAGCATTTCCCAGGGCCAGCTTTCCCTGCACACTCCAGGCTGCCCTGCAGTCCCCTGGAGCTGATTTCCATCTCTTCTTTCTGCAGGTGGAGAGAGACTTTGAAAGGGAATATGGGAAGCTGCAGCAGTGAGTATCAACCACACTGGTCGGACAGGACCGGCCGCGTGCTTCCCTGCTGTGTCCTCTCATGGCATCTTCCCTGGGAATTTTAGCCAGGGATGCTCTTCCCAGTGAGCAAATCCCTCACTGCCCTGTAATTTCCAATTCTTCAGGGTTTCTCTGGGTGTTCAAAGGTGTCCTCAGAAGGATTTGCAGTGGGGTTGCAGATTCTGGCAGCTTTTAAATAAAGTGTAAAATTGAAAACTGCAGGATCCCCAAAGAGCCCGACACCTCAGAGGACCAGGAGTGGCTTTGCCATCCTGCCTGTGTCACAGGAGCTCACACGGATCATCTGGAAGCATTTGGCTTTGCCATTTGTGCTAAGTGTGAGAACTTTCAGGAAATATGCGAACTATGAATAAGAGATCACCAACTTGAAAAGGTTAAAAACCATCTGAAAACAACCCGAAAGGGTTGAGCTGCACTGAACTTCATCGAGCCTTGCCTGGATATTTTTAACTCCCACCAGAAGCCAGCATATTCAGCCCGTAAATGATTTGTTGCACGTATGATACACTTGGGTTTCTTTTCTTTCCAAGATTCCGACTTTGCTTTCTTTCTCCCATCTTTCAGATTGGAAGATCAGACCAAAAAACTTCAGAAAGATATGAAGAAAAGCACAGATGCAGATTTGGGTAAGTGACTGGAGGATACATAGACTGTGAACTTGGCCACAGAGAGATGAAGTGACTTTTCTCGAGATCACATGAGTAATGTGTGACAAGTCTGGAAAACAAATCCAGAGCTCAGTCCCACTCAGTTTGCTTAGTTACAAGGCCATCTGCGAGAGGGCTGCGAGCAGCAGCTCAGCCCAGGGAACACAGAGAGTGCTGCGGGCTCAGTCCCTGTCTCCTCTGTGGCCTTGGACACGTCCTTTTCTTTTCTTTGCCTCAGTTTCTGCCACTGGAAAAAAAAAAAACAGGAGTCGTTATTCCAGCTCTCAGATTATCCAGCTGAGCCTATTGTGCCAGCAGTGCTATTTCACCTCTTTTGGTTCTCCTTTCACCTCCCTCTCTGGTGCCCCAGGAAGGTGGGATGGGTCTGGGGGGTCTGCAGGGCACAGCTGGACACAGCTGTCCTTGTTTCTTGTGGGAAATGCTGACCTGGCAGCTCTCCTTGGGGAATAACCCGACTCACTCCCTCAGTGGCTGCTTGTTTTGGCTTCCCCTCGTGGCAGTGGGCGATGGAGGAAGCAATAAACAGCTCTGCCTGCACGTTTGGGGTCACATCTGCCCTTGCAGGGCATGTCCCATGTCCCAGCTCCCTTCACGTCCCTCTGTTTGGAATCTGCTGTGCCCAGATTGGGGAACTGGGAGCTGGGTTTGTTGAGCTGAGCAGGGCAGGAACCTGCAGCAAAGAGCTGTTCCAAACCCAGGACGGTTTGGAGCAGTCCCTGCTTGGCCCCCACAGCTCCAGAGCCACCAGCACAAACAGGTGTGGGCAGCACTGGGCCAGCACTCATCCCCTGGGATCGGGGTCACAGCAGGGCAGGGCGGTGGGAAAGAGGCAAATTTGGGGCTTTCCCTGATCCAGCCTCACCTGTGTGTGTGTGTGTGGATATTGCCTGACACAAACACACATCCAGGCCCTTCCCGTGCTCTCCCACCCTTCCCAGCATGAGGACACGGGTGGGAAAAGCACCAGGCACCCAGGGCTCTTTTCCAGGGTGAAAACTGCCCTTTCTGAGGACTCTGGTCATTGTCAGGGATCCTTGGTAAGTTTTTCCTTGTTAAGGATTCCCCTCCCCTCCCTTGCAGTGGGCGTTGTTTATATGGAGCATTTCAAGTCCCAGAGGAGCTGTGGGAGGACTTTCTTTTTCCGTTCTGTTACATGGCAGAGTCACAAATGAGCCTTGGCCAGAGCCAGGAAGATCTGATTTCTCATTTAAAGGCTTGAAATGATGAGTGGAGGGAGAGGTGCTGCACACAGCCTGCTGAGGGATGGCTGAAGGAAAAGGAGGTGGATCAGATCAATCCCTGAGGATGGCTCTCCTCACCTGGCAGTTCCCATTCCAAAATCCAGCCCTGGTGAGGATGGCAGCAATTTGTCCTCCTGTCTCATTTTTCCAGGCTCAGTGGGTTGGTTCTTCTCTGCCTGCAAACACTTCCTGGCAAAGTGGGACTGGTGGCTCGAGTCTCCACCTTCTTCCCAAAAAACTCAGCTCAGAACAAGAGCGATTCCTGTGCACGGAAATATCCCAGTGAGGCTCTTCCACGGCCCTGCCAGCAAGCAGGGAATGGGGTGTTAGTAGCACTCCCTGCCCCATGGCTGGAGATCACTCACCCCCTTCCCCACCCTCTTTCCAAACAAGGTCTTAAGGAGCTGGAGGATGTTCTTTAGCTGGAGGTGAAGGCTCTCCTTTGGAATGAGGTGCAGGTAACCCACAGGGTCCTCATGGCTCTGGTTTGTTCTCTGGCTGTTCTGGACTCTAAAATCTGAAATTCCTTTAATTGGTGCTAAATCTGACATGTTTAATGAGCAAAAGAGCAGTGCAGACCCCCCTGAAGGCCACCCTGAGGGACAGGTGATCCTCCTCCTCTTCCTCCTCTCCTTCTCCTTCTCCTTCTCCTTCTCCTTCTCCTTCTCCTTCTCCTTCTCCTTCTCCTTCTCCTTCTCCTTCTCCTTCTCCTTCTCCTTCTCCTTCTCCTTCTCCTTCTCCTTCTCCTTCTCCTTCTCCTTCTCCCTCTCCTTCTCCTTCTTCTTCTCCTTCTCCTTCTCCTTCTCCTTCTCCTTCTCCTTCTCCTTCTCCTTCTCCTTCTCCTTCTCCTTCTCCTTCTCCTTCNTCCCCTTCTCCTTCTCCTCCTTCTCTCTTCTCTCCCTGCCCTGAGACTCTCCAACCCCACTTTTTCAGCTCTCTACAGGTGATGTCAGCAATGCAGAGGAAATTCCTGACCCAAATTCCCCCTGGCCATGCCCAAACCACCCCAGTTCCTCACCTCCCAGTGTGACCCTCCCTCCAATCCCCTTCCAATCCTTTCCTTTGAAGGAAAACTTCATTTTTTCTTCCAGCCGAAGGAGTTCTGCCATTGTTAACTCCGTCCCGTTGTGGCACAAATCCCTCCTCAGATGTGGTCACACATATGGATTATATCCCATCTGTTTAAAGGTTTAAATGCCTAAAGCCTTAATGTTTGGATAATAGATGGATACGGTAGCTTTGTTATTCCAGAGTGAGAGGCTCGTTCTGCACTGAGCTCGTTGGCTCTGCAGCTTCTGAGCCCTCTCCGTTATAATTGTGTGTAACCTTTAAATCAGAATGTTTAACCCCTTGATTTATGATCATAAGCCCCATTATTTCAGATGATTTTAAGTTTTAATATCTGAGGGAGTCTTTCCAAATCTCCTCCATAGCACGGCTCCAGCATCTGGCTTTGTGATCTCCAACTGGAATAACTTCCAGCACTGAGGAAAAAGAACAATATACTTTTTTTTTTAATACCCCTGACTAATTTTTTTTTTTTGGTCTATTTTATCCCTGTTTATATTTATACTTTCCTTTTTATTAGTCTTTTTTTCCATTCTGTACCTTCCCTAATTTCTTGCTCGTTTGTGTAGTGATTCTGTCATTGAATTTTCCCTTTGCAGACCAAGTGTTTGGATAAAGAGGGATGTGGCTGATGGAAAACAAGTGGAATGCTCAGTCAGAGCATGACCTGGTGTGTCTGGATTTCTTGGTGGCACTCCCAGGGCCTGTAGGGACTTCATATCCCCCCTGGCTCATTCTCTACAGGCACAAGATGTGGGCTGGCTGAGGGGAAAACGTTTAACTTGTGTCCCTGCTCTTTGTGTTTGGAGAGGGAAAGAGAAACCTCGTCTCCCAGCCCTGTCAGTCTGGTCCTTTCCCACTAAATCCACTTCAAATACATGTTTTTTTGTAAAGCCATTTGAAAGACTTAATGGACTGTGATTTTTCTCGTCGTGGAAGAGCTGTAGTGAGGCTGAGAGTGACACTTAATAGTCTGTCGAGAGAAGATGTATAAAAACCCCCATCTCTGTTTTTTTTTTTTTAAGAGAACAGTGCTTTTGTTAGTCTGGGATTATTTCTGGCAGCATCACAAGCCTCACACTGGAGTGGTTCAGACTTAACTTATATAAAAACACTTCTCTGGGTGTTTACATGAATGAATTGATTCCTTTCCCTTGCTTTTCTCTCAGCCACCAGCGAGTATCTCCCTGCAAGGTTGTGCTGAGCCACTCCTGGCTGGCCCAGCTCCCTGATTTTTGCCCTGTGGAGATGCCTGGCAGTGGGGAATGTGACTCTCTCTGTTTTTTTTTCCATCAGCCATGTCCAAGTCTGCTGTGAAGATCTCCTCAGACCTGCTGGCCAACCCCCTGTGTGAGCAGGAGCCCTCGTTCCTCGACATGGTCACAGCCTTTGACACAGCCATGAAGAGGATGGACTCCTTCAACCAGGAGAAGGTTTGGGATTGGGTTTGGCTGGAAAATGGGAGTGCTGGGAGGATCCTGGAGTGCTTGGGAGGGATTTGAACCCATCCCATTCCATGGCAGGGACACCTCCCATTATCCCAGGCTGCTCCAACCTGGCCTTGGACAATTCCAGGGATCCAGGGGCAGCCACAGCTCCTCTGGAAATTCCATCCCAGCCCCTCCTCACCCTCACAGGGAAGGATTTATTCCCAAAATCCCATCTATCCCTGCCCTCTGGCAGATTGAAAGCATTCCCTGTGTCCTGGCACTCCCTGCCTTGTCCAGAATCCTTGTGTCTCACCTCTTTCCCTTTTTATCACCATCCCCAAGACTTTTCCCACATGAGTTTCTCCCATCTCAGTCTCTGGCTGGGATTTCAGCTCTCACAGGAGGAATTCCCTCTCTTTTGGTTAAAGGACATCCTGGTTGTGCCCAGAATCCCTCCCCATCCCGTGGTGGGCTCTGTACAAACCCATCCTTGTGCAAATGGAATTTTCAACAATCCTGACGTGCAATCCTCCCTCTTTTGCTTCCCACAGGTGAATCAGATCCAAAAGACAGTCATAGAGCCTTTGAAAAAGTGAGTACCAACCATCATCTCGTGGGGTTTGTCCTCATCCTGAACTTTAGGGATGTGGATCCTGGAGAGAGGCTGGAAATCCACAGGGGGACAATCCTGCCCTGGTCCTGCAGGCCACGCTGGTTTTGGTACCTTAATTAATAATAATTTCAACCTTTTTGACCACTTGGATCCACTGCTGCCTTCACTTGTAGCTTAAAGAACTCCTGAGATATAAAATCATGAAGAATCCTGGGATGGGAGGGACCCCCAAAAGATGAATAATCCAATTTTCTGTTTATGTGTTGGTTTTTACCAACTCTTCACTCCAGCAAAGGAACAAAAACACCTGGAGATCATCCAGAGGGGTCAGAAATTGACTGGTTGAGTCAAAATTTCTTTCATTTGGAAATTTTCCTAAATAAAAAAGGAGATAGTGAAAGTTCCTGCATGTTTATAAATAATACTTCCATGCAAAGAAGGAGAGGTTGCAGAGCCTTTGTTGTCAGAGAGGTTGGAAATGAGGGGAAAACACCCAAATCCCACAGTTTTGTCACATCTGGCCTGCAAAATTTCCACCTTTTCCAGGGTCACAGGCTGTATGCCCAAACCTTTCAGGATAACTTCAGTTCTCTCCCAAATATGCCCTTAAATCCCAAGATTTGCTGTTTTGTTACAGGAACAGAGCCAGCGAGCAAAAATAAAATGAAATTACTTTAATATGACAGTAAGTGTTGCAAATTGCTGAATAACAATTTCAGTTTAGGTTTGACACACAGAGGGGTTGTCGTGGTTTAGGTTTTGGTTGTTTTTTTTTTCCCCTGAAGTTGTTGTTTCTGCCCAAATCTGAAAGTAAAATCTCATGGATCACTTAACACCTGAGGTTACAGCATGTTCCTGTCTGGAAGATGTTTGGTGACTCAAGTTTTACCTTGGTCCTCTATCCACGACCAGAAAATCCTGCTTATTTAAGGGAAAAAAAAATAGAAGAAAGAAAGAAAAAGAAAAAAAAATCCCAGCCTTTTGCTGTGGAATTGTGTTGCTTATTATCTAGATTGTCCTCATGAAAGATACATTAACTTTTTCTTCCAGCATTCTGTTAAAATTGGAAGAACTTGTGTTTCTGAGATATTCTGGGGTTTTTTTTTTTTTTTTTCTCCTCAGCTTGTGTTAGTTGGTGAAATGAAAGACAATCCTTTTCCCTGCAAACCTGCTTTGGGTTTGAAATCCTGGGGTGGTGAATTCAGGACAATAAAACCATTTCCATTTGCTCATGGGAGATGCTCTGAGGGCTGGAGC
>VZTB01015774.1:0-31279 GCA_013397245.1 Thryothorus ludovicianus
CTCTGCCAGCTCAGCCTACTCCATCTCTCTGTACTTTGACACTGCTTAATGCCAGCATTTGTCACCCTCCTGCCACATTTAAGATGCATGTTGTGTCAGTATCCTCTTTTAAAGACAGGCATTTAGTTGTGCATTTTACTACCTCAGTTTCTGGGATTAATGCAGCAATACTTATAAAGTGTATCAAAGCATTTTGATTTTGTTTTCCTCTGTGCATGTTTGAGTAGCACTTCATTGGGTTCCACCCTTCTCTTCTGTTTCCTACCTAGTTACTGGCCAGGGACAACACAGGACCTACAAAGGGCAGGGCTGAGGATTTGCTGCCTAAGTTTTATTTCCAGAAACTCCAAATTCACTGCACCATGGATACAGGCAAGATGCCTGCACCACTGAGTGCTCCTGTTTCCCAAAGACCTTGTCATGCCCAGCATGACCCTCATGCCCAAAAAGCAGCTCACTAGCCAGTTCTTGAGTAACACAAGCTGGCTTTAATATTTTCCCCTTCATTTAATATTTCCTCCTATTTCAAAAAGCCTGGGAATACATTTTCAGTGCAATGGCACATGTTACAGGAGAAGGACTCACAATCACACTCAATTGCCTCACCACCAAATCACCACCCTCCTGCTTTAGAGATAAGACTGGCATCACTCAGCCCTGGCATGTTCCTAGATTTGCTTCTCTGCCTCCTCTCCCCTCAGCAACACCAGCACTGCTGACCCAAAAGCAGCAGTGACAGTGAGCCCCTCCATCCCCCAGCTTTCCTCCACATCAGCCACCCTTGGTTTTGGAGAGCTTTGGCTCCCAGAGCCCTAAGCTGTTCTGAGAACCAAAGATAAACCACCTTCTGGAAAGTCAGAGCAGGAAACTGAGAAGCACAAACAGGAAAGAGATTAAATATCCCTACTTCTGCCCGGCAGCAGATACTCCTAAATCCCCAATGACATCCTACACTGGAACCTTTCATAAAAATTACAGTGGCCTTCCATCTTTGTGAAGATCATAAACCCACCCTAAAAGTACACAACAACATCCTCCACACATCACCCAGAGTAGCAGTGTCCAGACAAGGTCAAGGTGCTGTGAGAGAAGCCACAGCTCTCCACTGGCATCAGGATTTGGAGGAACAGGGATGAGAGTGGACTGTACTCCACTGCACTTATTTCTCCACAACACTGGCACTACAATGATGAAAGGAAGACATCACCTCTGTGGAAGTAGTTTTGGGGTGCAGGAGGGAAGCCCAGCTATCAAGGGCAGAAAGTTAATGCAAAGGAAGGTTTTCTTACTGACATTAACTAAGAACTAAATTATTTCTGCTGCTGAGTGCAAGAAGAGGCACTGACACAGATGACTGAATCTCTGCTTTTAGATACAGGCAAGAAGCCTTTCCCTTGGATAGGGGGTGCATGCAGTGGTCACTTACCTGCTCTGTATCTCAACTGCTGAAATTTTTTAACTCCTCCAAAACTCGTGTGCTTATCTGATAAAAGCAGCAGATTGCCACTTTGTTAGAGAGTTCTTGAGTTCATCTCTGGCACTCTAACATCCCTCCAGGTACCAGCAGACACGTGCATACCAAAGGAGAAGTTTCCTTATTGATTTATCCCAGACCTCTGATCCAATAAGCCATTTATCACTGCCAAAAGGACAGGGACAAATACATTTAACATGATGTGTTAAAGACAAAGGCTGTAAAATGATTGAACCTCATTTTCCAAGGGGCTTCTGCTCAACCTAAGAAGTGTGGAAGGATGAGCTGTACCTGTATGACAGCCATACCTCAGTTGCACCTATTGCTTCTCCATGCAAGAAGTTGCAGGCATGGTACCAGAAATTATTTTCTAAGAAAAACCCAAAATCAATTAGGCTAAAGTCTCTTGGTAATGTGCTTCCAGTGCTGACATAAAGCCATTTTTTTTCTGAGGTACATGTTTTCTTGCAGATGGCTGCAGTAGCCTTGGAAAGCCTAGGAACACACCTAGTAACAAATTTGGAATTTCACAAATTACATGTATTCATGCTAGAAATGTAAAGTACTGGAATTTTAAGATCTCTTGCCATCATATCTTAAAAAATTAAAAAAAAAAACAAAAACAGAAAATAAACTGTATTTTGCTCTCTGCCCAGGCTTTATTATATACTTGTAAGCAATAATGTTTTCTCCTAGACCCAGGAAGTACATTTTAAAAACTCCCTATTAAAGCATATCATGAAGTTCCCCAATTAACTAAATGTCTAAGCATAACATACACTATCCAATTCATCTATGGACATCATAAGAAGTGCAACAAGTCTAAAACTCTGAAAACATCCTAAGTACAGTAGTATATTTAATTTTATAATTAAATTAATGCAATTTAATAAATTCATATACTCTTAAAAATAGAATATTATATGGATTTCAGCTAACATCAAGTTCAATGCCACATGAAGGCAGTCTAAAATAAAGAGTACAGCACAGATCCTGATTTTACCAGAGCACTACAAAATATTGCCAGAGGAAACAAGCATCTTCCTTGCCTTGAAAAGCTGCTTTGCTTTTCACCACTTGTTCTTCTATTCTAATAAGAATTATCACATTTCCTTCCTCGCCTCACTTCTTACAGCTTTACTGATGTAACCATTACTAAAAAACCTACTAAAAGTTCTAAGCTGTTTTCTGCAGCTTCCAAAGCCAATAATGCTGCTGTGGTCAGGATATAGAGTGCACACGTAGCTAATGCCAGAGGCATAAGCATCACTCACTGTGGAATTATTTTTTCAGACTATTTATAAAGTTTGGCTTCATCGTAACAATTTCTTTGCCACACTTGCTGAAAATCAGAGGAATTCCACGGAGCTGCATTCAGCTTATTACAATCTCAAATAAATAATTGAGCACATGCACAAACAGATCACATCACCTGCTGTGAATCAACACTGTGGCAGGATGCTCTGCAATTCTGATTAATATATTTTAGTCTAATCATTATCACAGTCAATTGAAATAATTTATATCAATGTATTTGATCTGCAGGACAAAATTGCATAAAGGTTCAATTACACTCCATAACTCTTCAGACACAAACATTGACTCAGCCTGGGGCTAGGATTGGATCCAGCTGCACCCAGACTCTGCTGTGAGGAGGAGGAGTTGAGAAAGCAAGAGGCTCCTTCTGCACCTCATGACTCCGTGGGAGGCTCTCCCTGATGAGCTCCAGAAGCTTCCATCCCACCTGGCACACATCCACCCCCAAACAAGCACCTGGGGCTACCCCACAGCTGCACTGAATGCAAACCTCACCTCAGGCAGTTCGGGCCAAGCCCTTCATCACTGACACAAAGACAGCTAATTCCATCTTAAATGGAAAAAAACAATCATTTTCAAGAAAATGGGGAAAAAGAAGTAGAGAAAATTTTGCCATGGAAGGGTTTTTTTGGCTGATAACACAGAAGGTAGCTTATTTGGGAAAGTCAACGCACAACTAAAAATATTTCAGGTAAGCCAAAAGACAAAGATTTATTGTTTCCAAGTATTTATTGCCCTTCAAATGCTGTAAAGACCACTTTACAGCAACCAAAATATGCACAACTTGGATGGATTAGTCACATTAATATGCTTCAGATGCAGCATTAATTAGATTCTCCCTCTTAGTTCTCATCATATTTTCTATCTTTTAATTTAAAAGACCAGTGCATACCAAACCTTCAAATCCAAACTCCCAAATATTTCAGATATTCCTATTTAGACAGCAAACTTAAGCAAGGATGTTCTTTGATGTTTGATCTTTGTATACTTACAAGCCTAATAACAAGAATGGAGACCTATTCCACAAAACAGCAGCTAACAAGCAAGCTTTAATCTGTGTACTATAAAAACAGATTACTTGTTGGAAGAATTGTTTTGTTAAAAGTTTAGGGCTCAATATGCTTCAATGGTCTCAGACCTGGGGGTAGCTCCACAAACCTTGGGAAGAAGGATGCCCACTTTTAGTGGACATGAAAAATGCAAAATTTATGGGCCACAAAGTCTTCAGAGTTCTTAAGATAAGGAAGAAACTGATAAACCCAACAGAGCAACTGGGCAGAAATCAGCTCCAACAGGGTAAAAGGTATTTCCAGCAGGGGGAGATTGGGACCACCAACCCCAGAGGGCTCAAAGACTGAGTGTGTGGATTCATTAGTATGAGAATTGAGAGAATCATTAACCAATATGGGACAGGAATTAGTGTTCATTGGCTACAAGTTACATCGTTCTCCTAATAAATTACTTTATTATTAAATTCTTTTAAGGTCTAAGCAGTAAAGCATTTTGATAGTTGATGTGCTTGATTTGTGGAATTCCACCAAGCACCTCAGATTGCTCAACTCTGAAATAAATAATCCATGTTTCTCTCTAGAGTGTAATTATTGGTTTGTTCCATACAACAACAACAACAAAAAAATCTGATTTTTGCAGAGAGTACCATCACTTAAGACTCTAAACACTTTTGGTAGTATCCATAATTTTAAAAAGGTTATTTCAAAAATTGTCAAGCATAAAGTCATATCCTAATATCCGTTACCTAAGAACTAAGTGCAAGTTCCACAAAGTTTTTTATCCCTTCTTATGGATAAAGACATCTGAAATAGTGAAGAGAAAATCCAGAATTTTGATAAATATGCACCAAAATCTCATTATTTCCCAAAATGACAGGTATGAAGTCAATCTTGCACATGGATTTATATAAGGACTTAAGAGCTTCAGAAGTCCTCTGACTCCTCACTGCATCTGCCTCATTGATATTCCAGCAGTGCTGCATTGTCTGAGGACAGAAACACTAACACTTCAAGATAGCAGCAGATAATAATGTTGACATTTTAGTGTGGTAAACAACTTTCAGCTGGACAATGTGGTTTGCATATATTAATCATCATCATTTAAGTAACTCATTCACCAGATTGAGTCTAAATAGCTCAAACAACTGAATGGATACACAAATACTTTTTGCTAAACTAGAAGGCAAGGCAGTAATTGCTGAATTCTCCTCCTTTCCACAAGCCAGTCTGTCAAAAAGCAGAATACATGAGCTTCATGTAACAAGCTGCTGCCATGAACAGAAGCTGCATTTTTTCCTTCATGTAATCCTGCAACTGGCTCAACTGGCTTCACAGGACCAGAATAACTCTGTTCCAGACGAAAACTTGGATCTGCAGTGTTATGGAGTCATCCCTTTGTCTGGCAAAGCCCTGCTAAAAGTGCAGGAAGCAAGGGGGCATCACTGAGGACTCCAGTGCCAGCAGGAAGTGCCACCACCACTCTGGTTAATTCTCAAGGGCTCCCTTGGGGTAGGGCTCCCCACTGGCTCCAGCAATGCAAGACAGCTGGAGGTGGCTGCAATCAGACTGGAAGCATTTTCAGGAAATCAGCTGTTTGGGTGACGAGCAAAGAGATCCAGGCAGAGCTGGTTAATTATGTAAGAAACACAGAAATAAAAAACCCACTGCCAGCATCGGGTGCCATGGCTGCTTTACCTCCTCCATTCCTGTGGCCTCATCCAGACAGAGAGCCACTGGCTCCAGCATCACACAGCCATCTGCTGCTTGATTAAAGGAGCTGTAAGCAGATTTGCTCTCCCATGAATTCAGGCACTCCTCCTGACTTATCCCTCCAGTGTCACTTGCATGGCTACAGATAGAAAGGGGGAGAGAGCACCAGTCTTGGGGAGGAAATGGAAAAGTGCATTCAACAATTTCTCATCTCTCTCATATCTTGCTGGAAAGAAAAATTATATTTCAGAGAACAGCTGTTAGAGATTCTGTCTTTTCCTTAAGAAATCTGAATTGCTCAATTCCCATTATGATCCATTAAGCCAGTGTCTGACTGGAGACATACTCATTAGAGCCCATTTCCTCTGCCTGGATGCATGAGGATTTCCAGCACAGAAATGATACAACATCACACAGAAAAAAAGAAAAAAAAAGCAAAAAAAGAAGTACCTTTCTCATCTGTCTTGATTAAAAGAAAAGCTCTGAACTAGTCACAGCATTTATCACTCAGTCCTGGTATCTTCCACTCATTTCATTCACACCACCCTTCAAAAGAGAGTCACTGCACAGCCTCACAGACCTGAGGCTTTTCTGGTGCTGACAAATCTCACCTAAACGATGATGGCATGGTCCTCGGGGGGTAAAAAGTTTTGAGTTTGGCCAAAGGCTCAAGAAATAAGGTCTGGAGTTATGTACAACCTTGCTAATCTGGATGTTGCTGCTGCCACCACCCCCCCATGCATGATCCCTTTGGTGATTCTGTCCTTTCAGAGTACCAAAGTCTCCACGTGCTCTGCACTCTTTATTAACTTACAGTATACAGTCTGGCATGCAGTTGCTTTAATACCTTATTTTCATATCAATTTATATTCTGCCTCAAGCACACATATCACAGATTTCAATAAAAGCCTACCTTTAAGCAGATAAACAGTCCTAACAATCTCCTCCAAGAGCTTGCAGTTCTTTGGGGAAGTTTTGGCAATGCTACTGAATTCATTTTGTCAAAGCAGGGTAGCAAGAATAAGCTTACAGTAGTTTTGCCTAACAAGTATTTATAACATCAGCCTTGCTGATGCAAAGCTGGCAAATAATCAAGTTCTGTACTTAACTGCATAGTGGATTGCTTAATAAGCAACATATGCCCCCAGAAAAGAAAATTGAAAGGAAAAGTACTTATCAACAAAAACATTGAAACTGCAGAAGAAAAATATAATTATGTGGTCCTCCACTCTAATAGACTGTGCAATGTCATTCATCATTGAAATAACTATGTTATTTTCAGAGCACTACAGAAAGCTGCCTGTTAGTACTGGCAAACCATTCCAACCCCAATATCAAAACCAAATTAAAATATTCTGTGAAGTTTTAAACCAGCCAAGGTGAAATTCCCTCTTGCTGCAGCTGAACCAAACAAAACCAGTGAATGTGCTACTTCTATTTGAGACAACCTCAATTTAAGAATCTAATGCACTTCTTGTCACAACAAAGTAGTTACAAACATATCAACACCTCCTGCTTGCCTGGCCAGCAAAATCCTTTCAAACTTTGTTGAACATCAAACTGCTTTACCAAAACTTATACACAAGAAGAGTACATTTACACTCAATTTTTTTTTTTAATCAATGTATGTGTGCAGCACTCACCTGTAAAACACATTTTAGAAACAACGGACATGTGAAGAACTACTGGTGCAAAAAGGAGCACCCTGGGTCACCTACATTTAACCTCCAGGACATGAGAGAGCAACCAAAATACAGAGAAATAGCAGCACTTGGATTTCTACTGATCAACAACACATCATACCAGAAACTAGTAACTAATTAGTTTCCAATTAGACTGTTTACATCCTTACTGAAGCAAAACAATTGCAATATTTTATCTTGTTTCAGTAAATAACCATTTACAGGCTATACAGAGCAGTAGTCTAGTTAACATGCTAAGTGTAAATTAGTGACAGCTTTGAATGCTAGGTTTAGAAAAAAAACCAAACCAAAAAAAACCCACAAAAATATCCACAAGACAACATATTTATGTGATTTAAATTATGGTCTGATTGCAAAGCTCATTAGCTACACAGCTCAAAACATAGCAGGGTTTCCATGCTGTGCTAACAAATCAGGCAGTTTATCTTTAGACTCACAGGCTAAACTGCACCTGCTCATGAATCTACTGGGTTGCACTGTCAAACCTGAGCTATCCCAGTACAGAACTACCAGCACTCAAAGGGGCAAATAATCAGGGGTTCCATAAACTCCACAGATTTATTTCTGCTTCTACCCTCTCCTGCAACTCAGGCAGGAAAGCAATTGCTCCAGAGCAAGCAGTCGCTTAGAAAAGATCTTCCCAAAGGGCTCCTGGCACTTTCCAATTAATTTTTCCATCCCAAGTCCCTTGCAGGAAAATTCCCCTGGAATCTGAGCCAAGTTATTCCTATCATTCCTTTCCAGCTGTGCAGTCCCTTGACAGAAAGCACAATACATTTGTTATCCTCCATTATATCCAAATGGGAATTCCATGAAGACTGAGCTTGTTGTCCCCTTCTCCAAGTACACTTACACCTTGACTAATGATGACCACAAGCTTTTTACCCTAGAAAATTGTCTTCTAAACTTACAAAAAACTCTTCCTCTCTTTCTGCATCAGATTGCACAGCACATTTTTTTTATTTGTAAATTCTCTAAGTATCCAACACAGTACAAACTTATACACCCCTCTCCAGACAAGCTTTTGTGAAATAGGACAGATGCCTTGATAAAATTAATGTGATAACAAGAGAAAAACTACTTCCTCACAACCTCCATTCACTTCTTGGGAGAAAAGAGTATGACTCGAAAAAGTGATGCTGGTGAGGGATAAGCATTCACATTGCAACTAAAGTATCAGCTGGAAAAAGGTGTCTGTACAGAATTCCAACCCTAACACCTGTGTGCTTGGCTGTAAAAAATATATTTATTCTGCTGCTCAAGTCGTTCTCATGTTCATTTCTTCTCAGAAAAGGAGAAAATGGCTGCTTAAGAAAGTGTGATTCAATTAGCATCATTTTTAACTTAGCAGCTTTGATTTGAAACAGATATGATATAGTGCCAATAAAAAACTACTTCTGCATCTTAAGAGCACTGAGATATCAGCTGTTCACAAAGATCCTCATTAAAGAGCTGCCACAACTTCTTTCAACCCTCAGCCCATCTCTTCTCCTCCTCAGTAAAAGGTGATTTCCACCCCCAAAAAAACATAAAAACACAAAACAACAAACAAAAAGAGAGAGAAAACAAAAGAGGCCAGCACTGGCACTTTGCTTTATTTTGTAGTACGGGACTCCAGATATTTCTGATTACCTGGGAGTGATGAAACCACGATAGCATTGGCTCATTTGACATTTTTTCTCTCCCTGCTAGATAAACTTAACTGCCCAGAAAGCTCAGATTTGTTCTGATTTAAGCTTCAGCATTCCCAAAATGGAATTCTTCTGCCCAAACAGCCCCAGGTAACGTTCATTATTTTAGACTGACACTCAAACACATTATATGAACACAGATTTAGAGATACAGCACCACCCCCACCTTAAAGGGGATTTGGTTAAGAAGTACATTAGTGCCCAAAAAGCTGTTTCCCATCTTAGCTTAATTAACTAACTTAGTATGATACACTGTCAGTGATAAAATGGTGTAGATAAATACATCACTATTTTGAAGGAGGTTACAGGGCTTTTTTTTCTTTCATTGTGTACCTTTGCAAAAGAAACTCTGCAGCCTTGGATTTCTCTACAACATACAATCTTTTTATAATACTATAAAAAGAGCCTAAAATAATTTTCTGCAGCTATTAAATGAGGAAGAATGAAGATATAAATCATTATTTTCCACGCTGCTCTTTGAAAGATTTTGCCACAAGATTCATACCATTATATCTCAAAGATATGAAGCAGTTATTTTCTTCATAATTCATTCTTTTGAAGAAAAACAAAATCTTGGAAATTAGCTATCAAAAATCTTCATTTCTCCTCAATTTTCCAGTATTATCCAGGGAAAATTGCATAACTGCAGGCAGATGATATACAAGAGATGAAACACAGGGTCAAGCATGCTTTTTCATTAAACTTTCACCACCATTTCCTATTGAAGACTACAGGCTGCAGAGACTGTTTCTAATTAACAAAGCACAGGTCTGGCGCTATTCAGTATTTTTATGAATAATGTCAGCAGCTACAAAAGCTCTGAAGAGAAATGAGACAGAGGATGAGCAAGTCAGCCTAAGTCTCTACAAGATTGTTCATCAGGAAAGAGCAAACAATCCTGGGATGTATGGAGAGGAATTAGCAAGCAAGAATACAATTTTTCTCCCCAAGTAAGGTATTAGATGCACAGATGTAGGATTAACTAAGAGTTCCAACAACCCACTTAAAAAGGACACCAAAAATCAGGAGATGATGCAGAGAATTACAATTCTGTCTCAAGGTTACATGAAAACTCAGCATTGAGGGCAAGGAGCTCACTCTGTTTCAGAGATGAAAGCTGATAGCTGGGTGACATGACTACAGCATCTAATACAAAGATAAAGGAAAGAAAATCACTTCTGGCAGAAAATTAAATGTCCTTGAGGCTTTTTATTCAAGGAAAGGAAAGCATATAAAAAGGAAGTTTCCAGCTATAATTTAAATTTAAAACCAAATACATTGAGACCTGAGATTCGATACAGAGTTTCTAATCAGAGGGAATTAACTACTAAAATTAATTTCCAAGGAAACAATCAAGTCTGCTTTTTAATTTCTTCCCATGGCAGACTGGATGCCTTTTCACAAGATGCCCACAAGACAAATGCAAACCGTAGGGCTCAGCAGGAAGCTAAAGCAGAGTTTTACTCCAGCCCTTACTCCCCAGGTCAGACTACACAAACCCTAAAAGCACTTTTGAACCCTTGCACTCCATGAATTTGTTCACCCAGCCAAGAGCAAATCCAAATGGTGCAGCTGTAGGTACTTCAGATGGGATTTATCTTCACCATGAAGCCATCTAAAAATTTGCTGCCCACCCTGAACAGGCCAGGAGCTCCTGGCAGCAGAAGCACTTCCAGAAGGGACCTGCAGCTCTCTGTCCCTCCCTCTACCTCCACTGGGCAAGGGGCAGCCCCAAGGGCTCCTCAGCTGACATCTGGGTGGAAGAAGGGGATCAAGGTGAATAGAAGCTCTCAGGACAGGATGTGACACTATTAAAGACAAAAGCATGAACTGGTTACTCATTTCAGTCTGAGCTCAGGAAGACAAATAAAAATATTTAAATACGCCTTTACAGAGAAAAATAGCTAGGGAAGAAATGTTTCCTCTTCCAAAACAATGCCATTAATTTATTTGCCACTTAAATAGTCTCTAAATACAAGCCAAAGAAATATTTTGGAAAATCTAAACAGCTGTGCATGATGCAGCTTTCCAGAGATTTACTCCAGACATTTGAGAGAGAAAATCACAGTAACTGGGAAAAGAGGACAAAGCCACTAAAGATCAAGAAATTAGAGAGACTAAAGTGGCACAGCAGGAAGAAAGGACAGATAACACACATGCATCAGCAATTATTTGTGATTTAAAACTATGTGAGAAGCATGTTTTATATGATCCTTAGAGACCATGTCAAAGGACAGATACAGGGTATTCCAGGTTTGAAAAAGAGCATGCTAGAGGAAGTTAAAGCAAGGTTTGAAACATGAAAATTATAGTTATCCATTAAGTCCAGTTCTGTTCATAGCCCCCTGGCTTTGAGGGCACATTTCTACACCCATGCAGGGAAGGCTCTTTAATTCCAGTCCCTGAGCCTTAAGCTACAACTACAAGTAAGAAAAAACCCCCAAATGATCTCACATCCACAAAAATCCACATATGTCTTAGAGTCCTTAAAAATACATTTGTAGCTTGAAAAGAATGACAAGAGGATAAGCTGAGACTGAGCACACAAATTCTCTCATCTTTTGAGAGGCAGTTAAAAATTCAGACAATGCAGTAAACAACACTGAAATACTGTCAAGCCAGAGATCAGAAAAATTACCTGCTAGCTTGTGTTTAGAAAAAACCTGCTACAATAGAAATTAAACCAGTATGAATTTGCATTTAGTTCATACCTCCAGTATTAATGGTCTCCGTAGTGCCCCCTGACATTTAAACCCAACCAACAATTTGTTACAACAATTGCATTTTAGGTTTCTATTAGCAGTTTGATCCATCCAGGCAAGTAGCAATGACAAGACTAGAATTTCAAGCTTCCCTATAGACTCTTCTAAAACACAGGTCTAATTAATGGAAAATGAAACAAAGCCATAACCTGGCAGTATAATTTCTACTAGGAATACCCTGTCTTATCAAGATTTCTTTAATAAAAAAATATGTGTTGATGTGACTGCAGAAAATATTTCTTTCCAGCACAATTTCCATTTAATCAGAGATACTAGCACAGAGATTTGCTGCTGGGCAATAACCCTAAATAGTTATAAGGATTCAACCCTGTTTTATTTCACAAAAATTATCATAAACTTAACAGCCTGTGCTATCCTTAAGGCAAACCTTACATATTTAATATATACACATAGGCAGAAACAAATGGAACAGAACATAAAAGGCTGAGGCCTAAAAAGCAGGCTGCTTTATATCTGTAATAAATTTTGCACCCTAAGCTATCAGTTAAAACCTCTTTGAAGACCATCCATGGTGAACTGAGAGCTGCATCCAGCAGCCTCTTCAGGCAAGGGGACATAAACAACACAAAACCCTTAACACTGAACTCAAGTCCTTTGACCAACCTATCCAGCACCTTACAGAACACAGAATTCTTATTTATCAGATTAAGGCAGGAGAGTGCAGGAGGGAAAGGAAACACCATCAAAATATTTAGTTTCATACATTCACTCCCGTAGAGCAGGCTACAAATGTTCATATTCATGCATTGCCTGACACAGAAACATCACTGAATTGTCAGCTAACAAGCAGGAAAGTCAATCTCTGTTTCAATTCCATCACATATCTGACACCTAGCCCAGGGGATCAACTCAGACTGTAGCCAAAATAAAAGCAGAGTTTTGTGCTGAAATTACCATGTCTTCCACTGCTGTCTTTCTTTTCCTCAGACAAGAGGACAAAAACTTTGACATTTTAGGATTCTATGCTTAGAAATTTATGGGAGAGCTAAAAAGAAAAAAATAAGACTTCTCCAAATACCATTCCCAATCACTTGCCAACAGTTAAGAAAGTCACAGAGTTCACCCCTTCCCACATAGCCTCAGAAAAAAAGGATTCCAGAAGCTCAGTCACCACCCCCAAGTTACAGTCCCACTGCTGAGCTACTAAAGCTGTAGAACTGAAGAAATAACATTATTGAAGGCCTTACTTACCCAGCCAGGGCCAAGAATACTCTGATGTCTTTCAGGAGGCAGCAGCAGAAGCAGAATAATTCACACAGTCAAGACAGACACATAGCACAGAGAAAGGCTACACACGACCAGGCAGCAATCCTGACCACAGGGAAACAGCACAAAGCCAGGAAAATATACCCTGATAAAAACACAGCACTGCCTCCCCAGGTGAGCAGGACCCACAGCCCTACAGAGCCTGCCCAGATACCCCAGCACAGCTAAAGCTCACTGCTCTGGCACTCACCCAGCTACCAGCAAAGGACTCTCCCTTCTTTCTCTGATGGGGAATGGTCCTCAATGGGACAGGCACAGCTGACCAACACACCCTCCTTGAGAGCCCTTCCCCCCAAACAGCCAAATTTAAAGCCCTCTTCATTAGTGTGAACCCATTTTCACCTGCAGCAAGAGCCAGTGCCCAGGAGTGCTGCTCCCTGCCGTGGCAGCATCATTTGGGCACAGGGAGGTCAAAACTGAGCAGAGCAGGCAGCTGGGGAGATGGTCTATCTCATTTCTTTGCTGTAAACACGGCAGGGTTGTTTATTTATTTGTTTCAACCTCCCTGAAGCATCAAAAACCTTCAGAATAAGCACAGCAGACCCTGAGCCAAAGCCTAATCACAGCTCCTGTGCTGTCAGCTGGCCCTTACTGAGCTGGCCCAGCCTTCAGGGACACACAGCTGGAGCAGACAGACTGCCTGAAGCTGTCAAACCCAGCTGCTCTGTACTTTGCACAGCACTCAGAACACACAGATCAAAGCAGCAGCACCAACGCTGGTGTGAAAACTAAGGCAGGGAAATAGTTCCTTGAGTATTACTTAGGATCAGTCTGTAGCTTTTTAATCAGAATCCCCATGACTTCTCTGTTGTAACCACAGGACATCTCTGCCCCTCGAGACCCACCTCCTTTCCCTTCTTCTTTAGAGCCTATTTTATTTCACAGCTGATCTGCCTGCTAAGCCATGCACAAAAAAAAAAAAGTCCCCTACATATCTATATATCTCTTTTCCACACAATATTACTGAAAAATTTTAGTTAAGGACTGGAGACTTTCCTTTTCACATGTTTTTTCCAGAATTGCATTCAAGAACAATCAGCAGTGGCCAGTGAGGAAGAACTCCATAGGTAAGGGTCAGTAAGTAAAGGCAGTAATCCCTTATTTTGGTAAAACAACAGCAGGAATAATGTGTGTGACTGCAGGTTTAATTATTCCTGTGCAATCATGGTGGGACTTCAGGGAGAGTGAGACAACCTGGTCTCCTTGAATTGCTGTAAATTCATCCCTACAAACACCAAATATGCAGAAAAACTGGGTCAGGCCAGTTTTCTTCAAACACTCCAAACCAGCCTCTTATCCTGAGGTGCTCTCCCTGGAAAAAATGCTGTCAAAAATCCAATGTCTCTTTAGTTATTCCTGCATGTAGAACACGGGGTTCCCAGCCCTAACAGCACACGAATGGCTTCACCTGCAGCAAGGCACCCAGCAATGCAGCAGAAGCCAGCAGCAGATTTCGTGCACCCATGCACACAAATTCACCCACCTCATGGCATGTTTGGCACTAAAACTGTCACCTCAGTCAGTACTGAATCCCTGTGAATTCAAAACGAGCTCCTTTGTGCCTGTGTATAGCTCTAATCAAAGATGTTATCACTCAGGACTTGTGGGAACGTCTGTGTCATTCATAAATTATGAACCAGACTCCTTCAAGCCCTGGTAATTACTACAGGTATGCAGCACCACGCAGAAATGCAAAGTTTACAGAGCAATGCTTCACTGAAATGTCAATATTATAAAGCCTCTAACTGATTAGATTATTCTGGATGGGAACTTCAGCAGATGTGAAACAAACCAGCTTTTGTTGATGCTGACAGAGGCAGCACAATTTACCAGCTGTAAATTACAGCCATTTTTCTGCAGCTTTCTTGTCCTCTGTTGCATCCATTACAGAGCATGATTACCTGCACATCTTATGGAGACTATCTTAGAAAATTGTCTTGTAATGCACTTCACTTTCATTCATAACTGTCTAAAAGTATGTAAAGATGGGAGAAATATTTTGGAAATATGTTGCATTATTATGGCAGAAACAAAACAAATAAAAACTGTTGCAAAAGATACAAATAATATTTTAATTTGAAATTAATACCTATCACAACCTTTTTCTCACCCTGCATTTTTTCAAACTACTTGGTACTGCTATTACAAAGAAGGTAGAAACCCATCGACTCTGAACAACATAGATATGTACACAAAATTGATACAGCCTGGGAAATAAAAAAGGCTTCCATTGGAATTGAAAGGCAGCAACACAACTTATTTTAAATTGCTTTAAGCTTTAATTTAGAAACTGTTTCATTTCAGTCAGTTACAGATGCAAGCCCAACTTGTAAATTACAGCCAAAGTTATTGTGACCACAAATACAACAGCGATTGCTGCAAACGAAGATTTTTACATTTGTTTGAGATGCCATCTCATTCCAGTTCCTGCTGACATTTATATACTCCCATATAAATCAGGGTGCACAGAGAGGACAGGGGAGCTGTTGTTCATTTACTGTTGTTTTTGTCCATTTTCTCTCTTGGTAGTTGTGGCTCACAGCCCTCCCAGAACAACCCCCACGGCAGATCCAGCCCTGTGTCCCTCAGGGGGAAGGATGCACATTTTAGGAATCCTGTTGGTCCATATCTATCTGCCCTCTCAATGCTGTTTGCTCCTGTAGGATAAGAGGCCTGCAAACATCCAGGTTTCATATTTAGATTATACTTATTACTGCCTAACGAGGAAAAATAACACTCCCAGCACTCTCCATCAAAGATAAGGTTAAACAAACCTTTAGCAATGAGTTCATAAAAACAAAACCAATTAATTTACTGTGTTCATCTAGCACCTGTATCCCAGTTCCATCTAGTTCAAAAGATCTTCTACAGGTATTAAAAGTTAATTCTGCTGGGGACAATCCAGTGTGCAGCCTTGTCTTGGTGAGATGCTCCTTTTATAAATCTGACCTCTTGTTCTACATTCCTTTATTTCATCTTTTTGGATGTGATGAGGGAATTCAAACAGAGAAGCAAAGATCCTTCATGGATTTCACATGCAAACAGTGAGTTTTGAAGACACTTTTAAGAACTCCTTTACTTAGACTCACACCATAGTCGAAGAGGAAAGGACTTCTGGAGGTCAACTGCATTTCAGCACGGAAGGTGAGCCAAGTTCAGAAACACAAATTTAGGCCTAACTATCCAGGGCAAACAAGGAACAATTCTTACCCTCTTTCCTATGGAGTAACTTGAAACATCTTGATGGAAAATTATGACCAAATTTGACTGAAGGATATAGATTGCAAAGGTGATTAATCTCCTACCAACTCTGTAAAAACAGGCAGCCAATAGTAGCTAGCTTGACATTAAATTTACCCCCAAAAAAAGCAGCAAGAATATTAATTTTCCTTTTCAAAAAGTAATATGCAATAATTTCATGAAAACCGAGGGGTTTACATCTCACAAAAACAACAAGAAAACCAAAGTACAAACTGCACTGCCAGGTCATTTTTGTCTCAGAAGGCAGAGCACTGTGCACTGAGTCACCAGTGCTTCCAGTCTGCTGCCAAGTCCTCCCATCAAAACAGCTTATAGTTCTGGGAATGCCATAATGGAATCACTGCCAGAGTTGTGTGACTTGACAGTATGAAGAACATAGTTCTTTGCCAGCATAATTCTGTTGATTTCAGGAGGGGTGCTGCAGCAGAGAATTCAGATCATAATTCACAGTGCTGTCATGGAGTCCAGTATTTTTATTGAAAAAAACTACCTGAAAAACATATTCACTGTAACTGGTTCTGCACACGTAGTGAGAACATACAAAAATCACATTCTGTATTAGCACCAGTGCTTTTGGCTGCAGGCCATAACATGATCTCTGTAAAAATAAACCGACCACCAGAAGAGATTTTGGGCACGAAAATGTTAGAAAACAAAATTCTAGTGTAATTACCATGGTTACCAGAGTAGAAATTGAAGATGAATTAAAAAAAATCCAAAACAATTCAGGGAAGGAATGAATATCCTCCTCATTAGATACAACCTCCCAAGGATGCTTGCACTTCTTGCATTGCTTAGTGGGAGCCCAGTACTCTAAAACCCTGAATCATGATTGACATTGTGAGATTCTCAGTCATCTTCACCATCATGGCACCAGCTGTCAGCTTCCTCAAAATGTCAGGTTTGTGCTCATTGAAGGAAGGAGGTTCTTTTCAGTCATAGTAAAAGATTTGGGGGAATAACGTACCCTTGGATACCTAGATTTAAATTTCAGAGTCATTGCCATCTCTTTTGGCAGAGGCCTGGCAAAGGATAAGAAGAAAGTCATGAAAGAAGCCTCTGAAGGCCTCTACAGTTCAGCTTCCTTGACATCTGGGAAAGAAGATGGACAGGAGGAGCCTTCAGACCTGCACGAGCCATGTGGACAGGAGGATCCCTGTCACACTGCTCCTTGCCCCCTGCTGCCACCACCCAGAACCCATCTCCATGCCAGATGCCACCCCTGCTGCCAGGGGGATGAGGGACAGCTGTGAAGGACTGTGATGTGACAAAGCAACCAAATGCTTTATCCCAGCTTTCAGCTCCAGATGGGTGAAGGCAGGGTTCAGATCCACCACATCTGGAAACAACAGCAGCTTCAGCAGCTGCAGCAGCTGGATCACCCTGATCCAGCACAGCACAGCTGGTTCTGTGTGTGCCATACATGAATTGGGTGAAGAGCAAACAGGAGATCAGTAGTTTGCTTTGCTTCATTTCACCTTATTAAAAATCTGGGCAGTTGAAACCCACTTTAAGTGAGAAGAGTCTTTAATCAAACAGGGGTCCATTGCATAAGAGCTTGATGTTGCAACAAAAGATGCACAAACCAGTGAACCATCCAACAACTTCGTTTTGTGATTTTCCACCACTGCCTACACAAACAGAGCTAAAGGTTTGTGACAGCTGCTTGTGTTTCGATTATCTCTTTCAGGATCTCAAAGTTCAAAACCACATTCTACAGAAGCAACTGGCAGAAGGAAATTATTTCTAACAGCCCATGCACAGAAGAGGCCCCATTTTATTATTAATTACTCATATTGCCATAGAACCTGACTGTCCCAGCCAAGAAAAGAGGCTCACTGTGTTCATTCAGTACAAACAGGAGGGCAAGGGCAGGCCTTGCTCCAGGGACCTCGCCCTCTACAAACTCCAGGTCTGAGCTCCACATTAACCACTGCCAGCTCTGCAAGAAGCCTCATCCAGTGATCAACTCACCCCAAAGATTTTAGCCAGCCTGAATTCCCAAAGAACTGCAAAAGTCACACCTCACAGATTTAAATGAAGATTTCCCACGTGTTCCTGTTGTAAAGGTTATCCCACATGCTGATTTCACTACAGCCAAGCCTGTCACTTCACTTTTCCCCGTGCAGCAATAGGAACAAGGGGTGCTTTGTGGGGTGAGGCTACCCACAGTCAGCAGGCACAGAGAGGAAAGATGCACTCCTTGCAGGGAGAGGTGGCTGGAATTTGGTTTCTCCCACCACCAATGAACAACTAGGTGTATGGGAAGAGCAAAGGAGAAAATTGGCGTTTCAACCAGCTGCAGGGATTCGTAAATGCTGATGTGAAAATTTCAGTCCCAGCAGAGAAGGGTTGTGGTTCAGGAAGAGATAAATGGGAAGGAGTAGGAAGACTGTAACAAATTGTGGGATGGCAGCCAGGAGCAGTCAGCTTCCAAAGGGGGAAAGAGCAAAGCAGAAAGGGCAGCTCAGGGTGAGAGATAGGGATGTATTGTGGGATCCCAGGTACTTTCCACTTGCTCTAGATCAGCAGACTAAGGGTCAGTACAGCCCACAGGGGACACACAGGGTGCTCTGATGAGGTGCTGATGACCTCTAAGGACAAGGGCTTTTGCCACTGAAACGCTGCCAAGCAATGAACTGAGAAACTGAAGACTTTTACCTGAGTTTTTCATCCTCATTTTTCCTTTAGTTTTGATTGTGATAAAGTAGCAAAACTACCTCAACACCATTCCTAAATGGCCTTACTGGTCACCCTGGCACCAGTGGGAGACACTGCCAGTGCACACCCTGGTCAGTGAGCACAGGGCAGTCGATTGCTTTGGCTTTCTGGTTGACCAGCTCTTTTAAATGGAAGGATTTGCAAGATAAATGATTGGACTAAATCTGAGAAAAATCCATGCTTTCCTTGTGATTCAGTCACAGATTTCCTTTGAAATTATGGCTGAACAACTTATCCCACCACAGCCTCTGGCCCTCTATTACTTATCTGTATATTCCCCTTATTACTCCTTAATACCAAATCCCTGACAAAGTCCTATTTCCACAGTAAAATCTCTAATCTTCTATTTATACACCAGCAACTCATTGTGCCTGGCATGGTGGCAGAATCCCCAGGTGTTACTGTCATGCAATAAATAACAACTTATCCTGTCCTGCTGGGACTCAGTGTGCCAAACTCACTGAACGAGCAGCATTCTGAATTTTCAGGCTGTTTCTGCTTTCCTGGAGCCCAGCCTGTGCTGCCACAGGGTAACAAAGAACTGGACCTGCTCACTAACAAAACTACCTCTGAATAACTACAACTGGCTTAAGCTGATATTTTCACTACTCTGTGTGCAAGTGACACCTTTCAGACACACAGGAGTAGTGGTTAACTATTCCTGAGGATTTTATTTCACCAGAGCCTCTTTCCACCAAAGACCCCAACCAATGTCAGTGCCCCTGGAGGGCTGGATGTGGTACTCAGCCCTCTGGCAGCAGCCAAGGTCATGCTGACTCACTCCCTCTGGCTTTTCCCTGCATCCAGCCAGTGCCAGTGCTCTGGGAAGTGCTTGACTATTCATTACACTGTCACTTGCAAAGCTGCAATTCCTTTCTCCACACACAGCACAAACCACTGGACTGCAGGCTCTGAAAAGTGTTGCTTATCAGATTTTGGATGCCTTTTCAAGGGGTGGATTACTTTCTGCTACAAAAATAACTGATGGCAGGAAAAGAATCTCTGCCTATAGGGTTTTGGGGCAGAATTCAGGATCCACTTTCCCAAACCTGCTTCTTCAGATTGGAATATTGAACAAGCACATCCTTGGGTGATGGCAGCAAAGGAGCAGCTCTCAGCAGCCAGCCCAGCATCAGCTGGGGGTGCCCAACTCGAGCTCTCACTGGTCAGGAAACCAGAGGCCACACATCAAAAAACATCTGGCAACTAAGAGACCCTTGTAGCACAAAAAGTGAGCACAGCGTGGTCTCCACCTGCAACTCTTCCTGTTATACCCAGTGAAAGAGTTATTTATACACAAACAAGGCTCATTTTAGGTTTAAATGTCTTCCCATCAGTCTAATCTGCTACAAAAGCAAATTCAAGAACCAGAGAAACACAGGCATGACTGAGTGCTTCTAACATCAGCCCAGGGAACAGTGAGAAAAGCACTTTTCAAACTCAAGTGCTAAAACTGTAATCAAGGTATCACTGCATTTTCTGCTCTTGAATTAATATCTCTCTCCACAAGCAAGCAGACAGAAAATACTTTCAATTACAAATCATGATGCAGTATTAAATAACTACAGCAAAAATATTTAAAGCCAGGAACCCACGTGTATATCACAACAATCACTCAGGTGATCTGTAATTTCAAAGTATGTGGGCAAAAAGAAGTCATATAGGTTTAAATGCAAAGTTGCTGCTTAATAAAGCAAACCCAATGTTTTTCAATACAAATGAAATACAGACTTGGGGGACAAATTTCCAAGTCTGATCTAGATTTGATAATTCAGTTCTGTTACTTTGATACGTGTTTTATTTTGTGAATAGAAAGCATCTAAGAATCTACAGCATCACTGTAACATTAAATTCAGCACATTGGGAAAAAATGTTCTCCCTCAACTGAGTTGTTCCAGATTTCCTACTATTTTTACACAGCTGAGCTTACAGCATCTTAAGTGAAAGTTTTGTTATTATCAGATGGCAACCATCAGCCCTTATCTGGCAGAGAAATGAAAAGCTTACCTAATGCCCAAGAAATGGAATTACCTAATGCCCAAAGTAATGTACTCCTAACAATACCACAAGACTCCATCTCCCTTATTGATATACACAGATAATTATATTCCATCTAAATTCTGTTTCTCTTCTCTAATGTTATATATCATACATTTTATTTCACAGAGGAACCATATCCTTACAACTTACTTCAGAATTTGTCACCAAGGTCCCAGATTTATGACCGAGATTTTATGGATTAGAAATTGATCTAGTGCACATTTTTAGCTTACTGCAGATGGAAGATCCATGTCAGCTGAAAACTTTTTCCTTCAGATTTCTGCTGTGTTCTGTGTTTGGTTGTGAGGGTTTTTTCACCTTGTTCTTACATATTTGGGGCTGGTCAAGCGCATGCACATGAGCAGTCACAGAAGCTCAGCAGAGTTATGACAACTCATTAAACTGCCAAGAGCAAGATCACATGCAAGAGACACAATAATTATAAATATGCCAGTTCTTCCCACTTTGGGGAGACAAAATCTGAATTCTCAGTTTGTAACACATTTTCTCACTTGCATCTTGATGACAGTGCTGTTTGCCAGTGGGTGGTAGGCAGATATTTAACAATAAATCATTGCCCCCTTTTATCTTTGACTTACCCACGGAGGCAGGAGTTCAGCATTGGTGTTCAAGTAATATCTGCTATAAATGACCCTTAGGCACAACCATGAATAGAGGGTATATTGTTAGGGATGGTATTCTTCACATGGGATGCTTAAATCCAACCTTTCCTAACTGTTTGTAGGTGGGAATTACAAGCAGTTATCAAAGAAAGAAAGGACAGTGCAAATGTTCCCTTCAACTAAACTAAGGAGAGCTCTGCATGTTTGCCATTGCTGTGGAATTATCCAGAACCCTGCAAACTTTTAATGCTTTAAAAAAACTCGATGAGGTATTCAAGGTATGAGCAAAACTTCCTACTCACATAAAAAAAAACCAAAAACCACAAGCTTGTCTTTGTTAATACTATTTATTATAGGAACTACAAGCTACAGAGAGCACATATTTAAGAAAAAGAATCACAGATTCGAGTTGGACAATACAGATGTTAAATATCTTGGCTAAGCCATCAAATTGAGAACCAGAGGCAATGACTACACAGACACTTTAACCCAATTGTGAACTCTCCATCTGCCTCCAGACCAAATGCTCCAGTTCTCTTAACACTCAAATGCCAAAAGGTTGAGAGTTCCACCCTTTCTGGGCAGGGCCAGGATTCAGTGCAGTATCCATCCTGCACCTTGCCTTGTGGGTGTGAGTAGTCAACACTCCAGTCCTGAGAAGACAAAATCCAAACCATGCTGTGTCCACGTTTGGCCAACAGCCAAGCTTTTTTTTTTATAAATTAATTATTTCACCAAGCCACCTGTTCCCTTTGCCTGACCCAAATTCCTATCTTTATCCTTAAAAGCTTGCTTTTGTTTTCCTATCTGAGCTTTACAACTACTAGGAGCTGGGTTTCCCTCCTCAAAGTATCCAAAACAGAAGTTAAAACTGCAGCTGTTAGCAGCTCCCAGCTTCCCTCAGTGGGAATTAGTCATTAGCCAGTGATGACAAACAGCACTTTGGAGTTCACTCTCAGTACTGACATTTAAATCCATCCACAGTGACTAAGGCATCCAAGGAAAGCCTGTTTGGGGCTGACAGACTTCCCAGAGTACAAACCAAATGCACGGCACTACCCCTGTTACCTGTGTGTCACCTGTGAGCTCTTAGAGATCACAGAATTAAAAACAAACAAACACAGACCAAAAAAAACCCCCAAACCACCAGGAAGTGAAGCTGACGTTTATACAATTTAGCTGGAATGTCCCCAGAGGTGGCTGGCTGAAGTGAAAGGTGACTGACTCTGGTAACTGAGGATGCCTTTCACGTTTCTTGGCTCAGCAGTGTTGCCTCTGTCAGTGCTGGAGATGGGTTGAAGGTGGTGCACAGGTAGCTCAGATGTGCTTCAGGGGAGCAAGGGAGATGGAGAAGGCATGGCAGCACCTTGTGGATATTGGGGCCCACTCCCAGTGCTGATCAAAAGATCTGAGTGCATTATACAACCTCACTGGGCATCAGCTGTCTTGTGTGGGCTTAAACAAATAATTCCAGAAACAATACAATATTATTTTTGTAAAAAGGGGGTTGAGTTTCCTAAAACCTTATGGAAAGGTGTCTTCTTCCCATGCATCCACACAGCCAATCCGATTTTAATGCTGCCCTAAAAGTAATCTTTCCAAGGACACATCTAACAGTGAGGCTGCTACAAAGCAGAGGGGACAAATCCTTGGTTGTTTCATTTTCAGTCCATGCTAAAACATTTCAAAGCATTTCTTGGACCCCTCATGTCCTTACAATGTCTGAGCATAGTATGGAAGGCCTAGTCTGCCAAAAATGGCCAGATTTCTCACATTCATACTATGACAAAAAGGCTCTTTAATATAAAAAATTCAATTCTGCATCTTAGGGAGCAGCAAATGAACACTAAGTAAGATATAGGGCAAAGACTGAAAAAAAAAAAAGTGAAAGTATATAAACCATCATGAGGAGGAGACAAACACTGCACAAGAATGAGAATGAGGCTGCAGACAGAGAGGGAGGAACCCCAAGAGAGATGAAGAAAATGGGACTGGATGCATTTCAGTCTTAGTGAAAGCCTTTTGGTGTCTCATAGGTCTGTCCCAAAACCACAGATTTAGGACAGTGGCCTGCTCCTTCTTTTAACTACCAAGTTAATTAAACTTTGATAGTGAAAGAAATTTAGAAACATACATATTATAATCTCAATTTTTTTTTTAATACAACCCTCTGCAGAGAAGTAGAGATCCCAACAAAACACTAATCTGCAACTTAGCTTAATTTCTACCTGCTTACTAAAGCTTTAAGCACCTGCCCTTGCTCAGGCACATTTTTCACCTTCTGACTAGTCCCAGCTACTTCCATCTGTAGCTGGTCTGTACTCACAGACTGCATTCACAGTACAGTGCAAAAAAATTGCTGTTTTCTCCTCATAATTATCTGCTGCGAGTGATGCAAGTGATAAAGGGACAAAGGGCACATTCATGTCTCTACACACTATATCAATTCCTCTAAATTAGGAAAATACTCTCTGTCCTCCCACATAAAATGAGTGGTTTTGATTTCTCAAGGAAATGAGGAAAGAAGACAGCTATGAAAGTCACAAAACAAATGTAAGGCAGTTCAGCAGAAATGAATGTATGCTTTTCAGTCTCTGTTATAATTTTAAATCATCTCTCCCACCCCCCAAAAAAGTACAGTACAGAATTGTACTGAATTAAACATTACCCCCTCAGGTGTCAGACAAAGAGGGAAGGGAAATCTCTAACAGAGGCAAAACCATACAATGTGAGGGAAGCAGGAGCAAGTGATGATTTGGATCTTACTCTCATTGTCCATATGGAGAAAATACCGATGCAAAAACATAAGAGAGAATGAGGTACTGAAGAAAAAACACATTCAATCTCAAGAAGAAAGTTCTTCTAGAAGCCCTCAACAGATGTAGAAAAACACAATCTTGCATGTATTTTCCTCTAATTTCCACGAGGTATATAAAAGTTGCCCAGGTGCAAATTCACTCTATATGACTTTGAGAATGCTCCTCATTTTACCATGATGAATGCTCACAAATCACTGTTTTATGCCAAATCTTATTTTCTCCACCATTGTTTTGCCCCTCTTGCACTTTGAATAAAGCCAGGTGTCTGCCCTGAATGCTGTTGTGCACACAGACTGCACACACACACCTTGAGAAAGAAAATCCACCAGGCAACACAGAAAGGAAGGAAAAGTATTTCACCTAAAGGAAGGTGAAAAGATGGCAGCAAATTATTTTTTTTCCAATCCACTACAAAAAGGTTTAATTCCAAACAGATGTGGACCTTCAGATTAAAATCCCTCCTGTGATCCCCAATTTTACATTCGTAAGCCTTACACAGGAAGTAGTTCATAATAATAATGTCTGTTTCACCCACTAACACCTAATTTGGTACTAATCCAATATTTCCTAGAAAATCTATAGAAAATTTACTTTTTTGTGACATAAAATACATAGATCCAGTTGTAACTTCCATTTATCTCTTTGGAGTTCAACCTAGATGACTGATTCAATCAGAATCACCCAGATTAGAAAGAGATTTATTTGACAAAAGACTAAAATGAAGAAAATAATTTAACTATTGGGAAAAAACAAACTGAAGTCTGTTTAGATTTATTTTGTGAATATGTGAGCCCCCAGTGCTGAAAGCTGACCACCTCTGCTAAAGGGCTGGCTATTACAGGAGGACTAATATCACATGTTCATCTGTACTGGCTGCTAAGGATACAACACAATTACTGAGAGCAACTGGGAATACAGGTCCTTGGGAAAAAAAATGAAAAGGTTCATCTACATTTTTCTTTATGTGCTGCCAAAGCTCCAACAATAGTCCTAATTTCCCCTAACGTGATTCCAGCTGCTTATGTTTTCTGTAGGCTAATGCACAGGATTCATTTCCTTTTGGAGGAAGCAATCCTGATGTAATTTGATGAGCACCTCTCTTAACATCAGTACCCACTTTAGCAGCTCATCCCATCCCCCTGCTCTCTCTGCATTCATTCCCCTCCTGTGCTGGCTTTTAGGCAAAGGTGGAACAGTTCACTGGGAGATATTGTGAATCAGCTGATGAAACCAATCTGGGTTACAGACAGCAGCAACCCCTCCTCGGTTATTTTTAACTGAGGTTAGTTTCCTACCCTGCTGTGACAGTATGAACAGTTGCACAGCTGAGAGCCAGAACAGGGGCAGGAATGGCAGAGGGAGATGGAGGATTGTCTTGCTGAGAGATGAGCACATCCAACTCCTCCCTTAGTAACCCCAGGTCACTGCAGACTTAATAACAAGCACGAGAAAATGAAATTCAAGCTCTGACATCTCGATACATCTGGCGTGTATGGACAGGCTCTGCTGGGTTCCTCACAGCCCTCTCTTTTCTGGGCTGAACAAGCTCAGCCCCCTCAGCCTCTCCTCACAGGGCAAGTGCTTCAGCTCTCGACCCTCTTGTTGGTGCTTTGCTGAATGCAGCCCAGTTTATCCATGTCTTTCTTGCATTAAGGGAGCCCAAACGGAATGTTATTTTCTAGATGTGCTTTAACAACTGCCAATTTGAAAGTGATAATCACTTCTTTTCATTTACCAGCTCTGCTTCTGCTACCAAAGGTCCAGGATGCTGCTGGAATTCTCAGTGTCAGGACACACCACTGTCCAACATTCGGCTTACAGTCCCAGAGGATTCCCAAATCCTTTGCCACAGACCTGACCCCTGGTCAGTCAGTCAGCCCCCAGCCTGTCATGTCCTCATCTCTGAGCTGGGCTCTGGGCAGCACAGCCTTTCTGAGTGACACAACACGAGCAGGCGCCAGGGACCAGCTGGTGAGATCAGGATGAGATGAGAAAATGTTTCGCCTCATCCGACACAAGCCCACAGACACTGTCACTGGAAGGAGGTGTGAAGATACACTGAGATGGCATCAGTTCACAGCTCCCAAGCTCCTTATCTGGAACATATTCAGCTTTGGGGAGAATTTAGAACATCTCAGCGGGATTTATGAGCCACTTCACACTTTCCTAAGCATCCTGTGATGTGGACAGGTGTGTATAAGAATCCACATTTAAGAGGGCTGTATTTGGTATACTTTTTGGGAGGAGTCTCAGCAAATGTACACTTCAAAGATGGAAGAGGCAGAGGTGATTCAAGTAGCAGGAGGGTGAGACGGTTTGGAGATCAGTGGGAGAGCTGGAGGGGCAGCATCACTTCAGAAGAGAGGAGAGATGGAGATTGAGGAGAGATGGAGATTGAGGAGAGATGGAGATTGAGGAGAGATGGAGATTGAGGAGAGATGGAGATTGAGGAGAGATGGAGATTGAGGAGAGATGGAGATTGAGGAGAGATGGAGATTGAGGAGAGATGGGGATTGAGTCACCTGTGCTGAAATAGTACAAGGAAGAGCAGAACAGAAAAGAAGCTGCCAGAGAGACCTTCAGCTCTACTCCTCAAAAAACCTCCTCAGACACAGACCAAGAATTACTTCTGGAAGCCCCATGAGCAAACTGAGTAAGCACTCCATAATCATTGATACAACATTTCTGGGAGGTAAAGAAAACAAACACCTGCCAAGGACAGGGCTACTCACCACCAGCCTGGTTTCCAACCATTTACCATGGATAACTCGCCTTTAAGTAAAGCAAGCACCAAACTGCCTGTGCCATGTGCAACCCAGCAGAAGAGTTTGTCTCCATAGCATGAAATACATAAAAGCCAAGAAGCCAAGTGAGATACTGCCTAAATTAGCCAGTCAGAGAGGGAATCAAGGAGAGGAACAGCTGCCATGCTCATGATTTGACAGCCAAAGAGAAATCTCTGCCAGGATTTCCCAGGCCTAACTCTTGCAGAGTTGGACACCAAAGCCTTCCATCCCCATTTAATCATAAACAGATGTGACTGATTTTTCTCTGCTTTAAAAACTTTACAGACCACCAGTGCCAAGCAGCTGATCAGAGAATCATGGAATGGCTGAGGTTGGAAGGGACCCCCATGGCAAGAAGATCAATATGAAGCCATTTTACACTTCCACTAAAAGAAATAGAACTAACAACACACATTATTCCTACAGCAAATGCAATGTGAACATGTAAGACCAGATATAATAAAACCACTGGAAGATGTTTCACATAAAATATGATGGTAATTAAACTCCCAACTCATCAAGACAATGAAAACAATCTACCTTCAATCCCATGGCAAATAGCAACAAGTCCTAGTCTCTGAATTTTTATGGACTGAAGGTTAAAAGGCACATCAGCTAAAGTAACATTCTGAACAAGAGCCTAAAACTATAGTGTTTCACCAAAGATCCAGAATTCTACTAGATGGAGATGAAATTGACTGGAGAAACATCATTTTCATACTGAAAAAAGAAAACCAACACATTAATTTTCTATGAAAATTAATAAAGTTTTAAATAATAATAGGGATTTTGCAACATAAATTTATCTCATGGGCCAAAACATCAAAATCTTGGGCTAAAGTAGAGACCTCTGAATATAGCAGAAGAAACAATTATGAAAACAATTCATAATGCAGGGTGGATAGCATATATCCTGTACACAAGTATTAATATTTAATGTAATATATTGTAATTTGCTTTTACTTCAACATCCTATAATGGCCTTAGTTTCCCATTTCATTCTCCAATGATGGAAATTATTGCATAGCTGAGGTATTGCCATCTATATGGAAAACAACTGCTGAAGTCCACTGGAGTTTTGGATTGCCAAGGAGGATGGGAGAAGATTTCAGATCCCAGTCTGCCAAACCATGGCTGACTAGCTAAAGATAGGCAGCTCTTCAACTGAGTAATAAACACAATGAGGTCCTAACAACAGAACACAAGAAATCAATATTTAAACTGTTAAAAACTTAAGACTTGCCTCAAAAAAAAAAATCAACCCCAGTAACTGAATCTGCTCAGAGGAGGTTTACAGAAGGAGAGGCAATTGTCCTAACATAATCCTGGCCACCTACTATTCCTTGGGAATGGACAAACTACTTATTCTTGCACAAACCTGAGGCCTAATTTCTATGCCCCAATATGGCTTCAGAGAGGATGCAAATGCAGTGAAGCAAGAGCAGAGCACAGACTCCTGTTGTCAGTCAGTCTTGGTATTTGATGTCCTGCCTTTGGGCAGCACGTTCTTGCAAGGGCCTGCTGGAGTAAGGACACAAAAACCTTCCTCCACACATTTTGGATGGTGCTTTACTAAAACAAAAATGTGTCTTTGGACTTCTCTGCCCCCTTAAGAGCTTTCTGACAGAACCTTACAGTCCCAGGTCTACACTCCACAGGACAATTTGCCTGAATTACCTGAATGGTGCCTCACTGGTGTTTTTGGAGGCACCATTTGCTTGTGTCTCACCATTACAGGTTTGACTTGTGCTGAGGGAACTGTCATAATGGAGGTGCTTACACAGAAGGAGAAAACAGATTGCAGCAACAGGAAGGGCTAAGAGAAAATTCTCCTTTGCAGGGTGCATGTGTGGTAAGAATCAGTGTGGTTTCTGCTATAAAGGTTAAAAGCAAGAAAAAAATTGCTTGCAGCCTAGGTGGGGGATGGAAATGCCTACCTGCTGCTAAGGAGAGCTCTGGAATTGAGAGCCCTGGGTCTGGAGTGGAAACTGGAGAAGCCCCACTCTTGTTTGGCATGGGGTAAGCTACAGGATTTCTCCTGTTCCTCCCTGTGGACATCCCCTCAGAACCCACACTGTGGCTGGCACAGCATGAAGGCATGGCCCCACAGGAGATATTCTGGGCTGCAGAGCATGCAATCCCACTGACTTCAAGGGGAGGTAAACAGGAAGAGAGCTTGTGCCCACCTTTGATTTCAATTAATTGCATTGAATAATCCCTCTAGTTTAATAATTTCCACTCGATTCCTTGCACTATCTCTTCTGTCTGTGGCCATGTGCACCCATGTGTCATCCTGGCTTCTCATCAGTCTTCTTTTTTACATGATTATGGTGGGATAACAGCTGGCTGCAGCTTTGCTTATCTCCTTCATCGTCTTCTTTTTCCCTAGAAACTGCATTGCACTTTTCCCCTTTTAATTCTGTTCCTCTGTTACTGTCAGGTCATTTCAAACAGCACTGCCTTCATGCCAGTGCCAAGTTATGGATCTCTATCCCTCACCCTGTGATTACTGGTTTCAAAAGTCCTGAGCCTCCTCCATAGGCTCAGGGGGACAGGGAGGCAGAGATCAAGTTTAAGGAGATCAATAGTTTTTTTCTGAAAAACAGCTTTATTCTTCGCATTGAAAATATAATGTTCTCAACTCTTCTGGACACTGAATCAAGTCTGTAGCATAACTCATTTACCTGCAAGTAAAATGAAACCTTTATTTTATTAAAAATACTTCTAAAAGGGCATCAGTTAGTATTGTAAAGAATATAAACATAAATAATCTAAGTTGTTTAAGTGGATTCCCTCCATATTGATGATGTTCATCTTTTCTAATAGAAATATCATTAATTCTAACAGAATTTTTCCACATTCTATATAGCAGTGGTGGTTTTTTTTGGTTTAGTGTGGGGTTTTTTGTAGAACGAAAGGACACATTCTAAATTTGTGAGAATGTCGGTTTGATGCTTTACCTTCTGTTTACAAACCCTAGTCAGTTACGTTCTGAGAGGGTACAAAACCAGCAAGAAGTGCAGAGCTGTGAGTGCTGCATCCGTGTGCACACTCAGCCCTTCCGTAGCTCCACCATACGTGCACGGTTATCAGCCTCAAGTTACATCCCTTAAGGATGAACACAGGGAGGGTGATGATTTTTCGGAGTCACGTTGAGCAGAGCTGAAAGGTGTAACACCCACCTACTTCATACTTTGAGTGTTGCAAAAACATATTTGAAAGATAACCCCAAATCACCCCTCCAATCAAATATTTCACCCTTTCAGCATGACGCAGAAGTTTAATTTCCACTGATGGGTGACCTCGAGACTGTCGTACACCCCCCCCTTCCCAATGGCAGCGGTTCCCCTCACTGGCAGAATAAAGCGGGTCTATAAATAACTTCAAAGGGAATTGTCTCTCTCCTCACGCACTGCAGACAGCTGTTTACAGAGATCCCGACTCCTTATGCACTGCGTTGGCCCAGCTCTCATCCTGTTTCCTTTGCTCTTGCTAAAAAAGCCAGGGGCGATGCGGTGCAGGTAGGACGGGGGGACCCTCACTGCCGCAAACGCTGTTCCCACAAGTTGGGGACCAGGAGCGCGGCCCCGGTGAAAAAAATTTCTCAGGGCAAGGGGGCTGCGATCTCGTGTAATCCATCCTTAAGCTCCACGGTCCCGGCTGATCCTCGGCCCCGGGAAACCCCTCCTCCCCACCGCCGGAGCCCGCAGCCGCCCGGGGCCCCGCGCATCGCATCCCCGCTCGCCCACCCGCCTGGGGACCCGCACCTGCCCGCAGCCCCCGGCGGCGGGGCGAGACAAAAGCCCGGGCTCCCTCACCTCCTTCAGCTGCTCCAGCTCCTGCTTGAGGCCGTCATACTCCGCCTCCAGCTCATCGTACTGCTGCTTAAGGGTGAGCTTCTCCTCCAGCACCACCAGCCCATACTCCGCCGCCTGGATCTTCTCGTGGGTCGTCTCGGAGAGCTCCCGGGTCAGCCGCTCGATCTCGCTCTTGTAGTGGTCTGCGCCCTGCAGCACCTCCTCCGCAGCCATAGCCCCGCCGGCACTGCCGCGCCGCCGAGCCGGCGGCCGGGGGG
>VZTB01015774.1:36606-53348 GCA_013397245.1 Thryothorus ludovicianus
ATGCTCAGTAGCCTCCTTGCCAATTAGCATAGGAAGCGGAGAAGGGGAAATGACAAAGGTATGAATATGCATTTATATTTTGTATATTCAACATTTTTGTACATAAAAGCTTTGTAATCACCTATGAAACTTCGCAGTGTGCATTAGGGAGATATCCCACACACTGCCCAGCCACAATAAACACACACTTTGTAATTCCAAACTGTTAGAGAGTCTTTGTCCATTAATAGATGAACATTGATATTAGATCAATGTTCTTATTTCTTTAATTCACCTCCCACTTCATCTTCTCAGAGTCCCCCTCAGCCCAGCTCCAGCCTGGGGGCTCTGCCCCACTGCCATCCCCCAGACCAGGGACCTGGGTGCTGGGGGGCTGCCAGAGCACCCACCCCCTGCTCCCAGGAGCCTGGGTAAAGCTGTCACACTGTGCCCAAGCTGCCAGCAATGACCCTCCCGAGGTGGGTGAAGCCCCTGTGGGGGTGCAAACCAAGGGAGTTTTCTGTCTGCAGCACCTGGTCCCTCCACAGAGCAGAGGATTTTTGCTCCAGCAGAGGTGCCCAAAGCCTCTCACAGCTGCTCCCACCCCCAGCCAGCTGCTGTCCTCAAAAGGGACAGGACAATGCCCTCTTTTCTTGGCAGTTCTGTTCTGGCACTTTTCAAACTCTCTGGTTTGTTGTGGTTTTTTTGCCAGACTCTCACAAATCAATTTCTCAGTCATCTTTAGTGTGTTTCTGGGAAGTGAAATGAGGTTATACATTATTCCTCCAGTCTCATTCTTCCTTCTATTATGTCAAGTCACCGCCAACATCTTTGGAGTGAGTGGATGTGCAGAGCTGCTCAGTTCCTGTGCTTTCTCCTACCACCACAGCATAGGCAAAAGCAGCTGGCAAAACCAGAATAATAGGTATATCCTGCATTTGAAAGGTGATCTGACTATAAAATAAGAACCAGGCTGCAGGTTGTGCCCCCATTTTGACTAGTTTTTCTCCTCAGGAGTCGTTAGTGTGGGAGAACAAATTTCTACATAGCAATGTGCCTTATGTTGAAATTGAAAGCCTAGAATCTGCAGTGCACCTATTAAATATAGCTTCAAAAAGCACTTATTTCTGCTAAAGCTAGCATTTGCCACACATTCCTTATCGTGTATCAATGACTAAAAACATTCACAGACAGTGATCACTGAGAGAGAGACTGAAATTTTTATGTGGAGTCTAATTGCAATGCTGTGTTGATAATGTGAAAAAGAATTGATTCAGATACTAAAAAAAGCATACAATTTAGTGATTTTTTTCAAGAGCTCTAAGCTAACATTTCATCACTCAGCTTCTAAACACACATTACAATGAATGCAGAACACACAACACAAAGAAAATTACATTTCATTTCTATTAAGTGAGTGTGGAATTTGGGAAAGATGCCAGGTTTATGACACTATCCTATAAACTTGGATTCTGTTGGGTTTTTATCAAAATGCCTAATATGGAATGAGTGGTGTGTATTCAAAACACTAAAACAATGGATTACAAAGAAGGCATCTGGATCAAAGCTACAATTATTTTCCTCAGCTAAGAGAGGAGTCAAAGTCCAATTAGGAGATTAAGATCTTGAACTGGAGGCTGACTTCTGTGGGAATTTTCCCAGTCTCTCTTGGTACACCTTGGATCAAATGATTGTTCTATCACAAAGCAGGGTATCACAAACTTAACTACTTTAAAATCCTCTCTAGAACTTCTTTCAATAATTGCATTTTTGCTATAAATGCTTCTTCTTATAATAATCACATTATTCAACCTACAGACATGGACTGCAATAGCTGAAACAAGTACTGCAAAAAATTATTTAATGTGAATTCTGTATTGCAAAATCCAACCCTTTAAAAAAATTGAAATCCATAAAACCTTCTGAGGGTATTTTCTTTATGGTTTTTTTGCTGTAATATTTTGGGCTATTTTCATTTGCTTTATGCTTTCTGAGCCGATCAAGACTGGCTGTTCCAGATTTCCTTACAATCAAGAGTTTTATTCTTACAAAACAACAACAACAGAAAAAAAGCCTCCAACAGATTATTGAATGAGCTTTTGAGGTCAAAGAGAGATGGACTCTAACTAAACCTGCAAATTAGAAAAACATCATGAGTATGGAAAAGTTTCTAACCCTGACCTTACCATCCCCAAAACATGACTGAATTCCTAAAAGTCTCCTGGAGGGGAACATGGTAATGTCTTTTTGGGTGAAGCAATTTTCTTTCAAAAGAAAGTCTTGTCAATGCTGATATATAGAAAGGTTTTGTGTTGTATTTTAACAATAACTGTCTGAATGTATCTACCTGGGAACATTAATTCAGTGTAAGATGAGAGTAAACCAATCCTATAGTGCCAGAGCCTCTCCTGATATGTGCTACCATTTGGGATGGAGATAAAGTTAATTGGGAGTTTCTGTGAGGTTGTCTTGCTAGGCTTTTTTTATTCCTTCTCAATGATCAGGAGTTTCTGAAGGCACAGCAGATGGAGCTTGGCATGGGGAGTACAGGAAGTGGGGATAGGGCCACCCTTGGGTGCTGAAGTGCTGCCCTTGCTCACAGCAGTTCCTGGTACAAGCAGGGGAGAAGGCAGGAGGGATGCTGCTGTTTGCCTACCTTTGTTTGCCCAACTGGGCAGCAGAGGATCAAGGGAGAATAGAAGAAGCAGTCAAATTCTTGCCAGCAGTGCACGAAATTGAGAAGTAACAGATGGTGATTCCTTTGATGCAAGGAACCCATCTGCTGCTGCTCCCCCTTATGAGCTGCTGGAGATACTGTGTGGAAAAGCTTCAGAAACAGGCTGTGAGAGGCAAATGTGAGTGGGGGTCGCATTAGAGAAGGTGGAAGAGGGAGCAGCTCTGCTTGTGGAAGGGGACATTATGAGAAGAGAGCTGTCCTTCTGCTCAGCTCTTGCTAAGTCGCAAAATAGGCTTGTGAAAAGCTGAAGCAACTCAGTTATATGGGCCAACGTGCAAAGCAGCTGCTCCCTGATGGCCCACATTGAATGCACCAGTGAGGATAGCTTGTGAAAACCTGGCTGCAGGGAAAGCCCACACCAAGCTCCTACGATAGCTGTGGTACCAGGCTGCACAGCCCTGCAGAGCAGCTCACCTCTGCTACCAACATCATCGCTGATCCCCTCTCACTCTTGCCTGCTTTGATGAGCAGAGGTAATATATCTTGATATTATATAACATTGATGCCTGACGACTACCATTTATTATTCCTTTTAAAATTAATAAGTTCATGAATCTTTTTGCTTTTCAGGCTGTCTGAGAGCACAGGCAGCTGCTATCATCACATTTATCTGCGGGATATGAATGGAACAATGTCTGCAAACACGGGGACATCAACTTCCCTGTAAGAAAGGTGGTAGTCTGGAGTATTCAGTACAACCATAGAAAAATAAATGTGGGCACCTGACTGCCTTCCTGCTTCTCCCTGACTGACAGCTGCAGATCACTCAAAGCTGTCACTGACAGGCAACCAAAGAAATAGGAAACACCTTCCATAAGAAGACTCATCACTGTGGAGAAGACAACACAAATGCTGGCTGAAAGGAGAAAATCAAATACTAATCCTCCTCTCCTCCTTGCTTTTCTCTAAGAGCAATCCCTCTCCTTAATATTGTGAGAAAATGGCAGCTGCTACATTTTAAGGGATTTGACAATTTACTGATGGATGCAGAGGGGAAGCTTGATTTGCAAACTTGTCACAGATTCTCTCTGCAAGAGAGAGAGTCATGTCAGAGTAGAAACGTGTTTTGAAAGTGAATTAGCAGGATGAGGGAATTGTTTTGAACATAGGAATGGTCAGGGCAGTCAATTCTCTTGAATTACTTCTGTGGCCCTTAGCTGGCATCCTCAGATGCCAATCCACAGAAAGCTGGAACAGACATGCACACACGTACACTTCAAGATTATCCAAAAAAAGGGCCAGCAGAGTATTTTCATTGTCTTTTACAAAAAGCAGTTGAAATGTGGTGTTATGTAAATATAAAACAAGATTTAAACCCCCACAGACACATATTTGTTTATAGAGTTGTTTATAAATAATATTTCAGGAGAATCATGATTTTGCCTTGATTAGGAGCTGAGTTACTGAGCATCCTGAGCTGTGCTTCACAGGATAATACAAATATAGTGAGGTGAGCCTTGGAATGGGCCATGGATCAAAAATCCACTGGAGAACATTATCTGAAACTGCTGGGAAGGTGGTATCATAGAGAGATTTGCTGGTGGCTATGCTGACATCCAGCCAGAAGTCCCTGAGTAGTACAGGATAACAGACTGGGGGGAGGCATTGCTCTGAAAATGTCCAACATCTCATGGAAGCAGATTTCTCCAGGTGGGACCATCACACATTGGCACTGAGGTGCTGCCCATCACCCAACACAGATTGGGCAGAGCAATTTCACATTCCTCCAGGACTGGCTGTGCCTGCTCACTGTGCATGATCCCAAATAATTCTCATGTGTGAGCCCTGCATGTGCAGCTTTTCCCTGTGCAGCCTGTCCCTTGCTTGGGGAACTGAGTAGGTCGAGCTTGACAGTATCACATTGGTGTTTCTCTTCCAGTTGTTATAGATGGGAACTAGAAAAATAGGGGGGGAAAGAGAAAGAGGGATGGAAGGATGTCTTTGTCAATATGACAATAAGTAAAAACAAAATCAGAAACTGAACGGGAAATGTGGGAGACTTCAGTGACTGGCTGAGAATTGTGTGTAGATCAGAGACAGAACCGAGGGTGAAGGGAATTGTCCTCAAAGATGGCAATCTGCCATCTGATCCTTGTCAGTAAAGTCTGGGGATATGACCACAGAGAGGAAGGGTCCTCCCTTCCTGTCCCTTCAGAAAACACGGCCAAGAGTCCCTTGCTGCTGCCATACTCATGGGAAATGGATGTCAGGAAAGGAGCTGCTAGGGATGACAAGCCAGCCTGCTCCCCTGCACAGCTCTCTCTCCAGTCTGGGTCTGTGTGTGCTCCAGATTCTGCTCCTCTTGATAGAGGAGCTTGAACAAAAATATCAGGAGAAAACTGACTTGGGTGACTAAGCACTAAAAACTGAAGTAAAACGCTTATTATAGCCAGCTTGATAGATGGAATGATGTTGAAAAATGAGATTATATTTGGGAAAGCTGTTGGCAGCCTAAGGGGAAAAGAAACCTCACTATTAAGCAAAGTTTCTTCTCAATTATTGCTATTAATAAGCTGTGGTTGTAATGATTGGATACAATAAATGTAGGTAGAGGTTACATCAGCTGCTCTGAGACTCTTGATTTTCCTTCTAACCAGTAATCTGCTTAAAGAGAAAAGCAAAATGTATTACAGGTGCCCAAATTTGCTGGTGGACTACTTCCCTGACCCTGTTCAGTGCACAGCATCACAAGCTGCCAGGCTGGCTCAGGGAGGATGGGGATGCTGGGATGCTGGGATCAGGCAATGCCCGAGGCACAGCTCCCCAGACACCCTCAGCCTGAACTGACAGGCTGTCCCAATTCTGGATTAGTCTGAGCATGGCTGAACTGCTTCCTCTGACTGCAGTTAACCTCTACACGGAATGCTTCAATCTTTGGAGCGTGAGGTACTGACTGTCAGTGTGAATTTTGAAAAAGCTTTTAAAGGTAAAGGTCTCTGCAGTCTTTTGTTTCATTTTCTGCACATCATGCAGATCTGATGTTTCCAGTGAATGGTTCTGAATTAATGGTGTTTATTCCTTGAGTTAAGAAAAAGATCTGAAATAAATGAGTATGTCTCTAAACAATCCTTCATGCTGAATGTTGCAGACCTGCCAATACATGTGAAAAATCACATTTACCTGCTCCACAGATTATTTCATCATCTTAACCACTAACGGCTCCGTGCTGACACGCAGGGCTGGCAGAGCTGTGCAGTGCCCAGGGTGTTTGGTCTCTGAAATGGCAGGGCAGGTTTCTGTGGTACATTCTAGATGTGTTCCTGCACTTCCCACTGCATCACTTGCAGACATTTCTGATCAGCAGGGAGCAGCAGGCAGGGCCAGCTCATGCCTGCTGCAAGAATTATTTGCTACAGGCATGAATGCTTTACATTTCTGCTCTCTGTTCTTCCTCACAGGTTTATATGTCAGTAGTTCCCAAGAAGCTTCAATTGGTTCCCTGGGAGTCAAAATCATCTTTTTTGGTCTTTGAGTAGCTTTGTTTGTCTTAAATCCCCCTTTCATACTATGTAGCACTCTGTTCTGCATATTCCTCTTTTTGTCCTCTCTCCATTCCCCTTTACATTCTCTGCTTTCCTCAGGTTTCTCTTGTCCCTCTACCACTGATATTATGAAGTTGTACAACAAAAGCTACACTTCTTTGTATGATTTAATTTCATATTTATATTGCATAGAAGACAAGAAGTCCTGCAAAGCCATTAATAAAGTGAAAATTCATAACATATCTATATATAAACTCTAAATAATACTGTCATGGCTGCTGGTTTCAGCTGCTAGGTACTGACAGAGCAGATAAAATACACGTGATGTATCTCCATCCTTAAAAACACATATAGAAGAGCTATGTACCAAAGAGACCAATTATTGTTCACTCTGTTCTGTATAATGAAATGTGCCACAGCCAGCAAATACTCATTGTGAACAAATCGATCCTATGTCTCAGGCTGTTCTGATTGCAGCATCAGAGGAGTTCTCAGACAGATCTCTCCCTCCCAGCAGTTATTATGCCATTCTTTTCAGCTGTCTTTATAGCCTGGTCTCAAAAATTTTGCTCATGGAGACATTACAGGTAGGTCAGGGAACCTACCTGTAGTCTCTGCCTTCAGTTTGTATCTGAAGGAAATGTTTTGCCTGAAAATTTGGAAGGCAAAGTAAGTTGGAAAAAAAAAGAATTCTTATGTTTATTTTTGTTTCTTTCAATCTAGGTTGCTGAACAAGTGGAAGCAAACAGAAGGGGAGCAAAAAAAACCTTCAAAGAGACATGGCATGTAAACCTGTATCACTTCTGGGTTTGGGTTATTTTATCCAGAAGGGGTAGTGCTTCAGAGAGACAGCATTTAACTTGCTAGCCAGGAGTTAGAGAAAGATCTGCCAGGACTGCCCAGCTAACAAAGCAGCAAGAGAAAAGCAGCACAGATGAATGCAGAGCAGTGCACACGGTGAAGTGACCTTGATTCTACGTTCCAAACAGAGTTCTCATGTCAGCTTTTGTCACCAGGCATCTCCCACGTCACTGCAGACAGCCTTTGCAGGATGAAGCTTTCTATCCCCCGGCCAGCAAAAAGGGCAGGAAGGGAGAATAAACTGTCTTTTGGTACTCCATAAGGCTATGATGTACCCAGTCTTCTGAGAGGCTCTGGCCACTGCAAAAATGAGATTTTACAGCTAGAAAGGATACAGATAAGGAGAGTCAGATTGTTTCCTATTTCTGACCCAACTCTGCTGTAGAAGAAAACAAAAAGATTTGGTTTCCTCCTTTTGAAAAAAGAGATTAACTGAGGACAGGGTAGAGGTCTAGAAAAACATACCTGACGTGGAGCAGGCAGTGAGGGAATGATTAGTCATTATTTTTCATGAGACTAGAACCACGGGGCACTCAATGAAACCATCAAGCAGCAGGTCAAAGACAAATGAAAAAAAAACACTGGTACATGCAGTGCATAATTGTATTGCAGGACATAACATCCTGTTATTTTGTAAAATCCTGATCTGTTTGGATGCACAAAGTATAAATAAATTCTGAAAGCTACTAGATGGGTTCCTAGAAGAAAGGTCTGTCCTGGCCACTTAGACAACATTACATAGATACAATTTCTAGATGAGAAAGCTTCTAAACTAACAATTGCTGGAAATTGGAGAAGTACCTTGGAAAAAATATGAATCCAAGATTGGTTTTATGACTTTTTCTCTACTACCAGTGGCTGTAGTAGGAAAGCAACACATCAGATGGGGTATATGCATATAGCAGAGCTGTTTGTCTTCTGTTTCACCAGAATGATTATTTACAAAAGCTCTATAGTCAGAACTGGAAAATCATATTAGAGTCATTGGTACTGATTGTTTCCATGAGAACATCAAACACACAAAAACAACACCACTTTTCCCTTAAAGAAAATCAATGTATCTTGAATCATGAAGAAAGCTCAAACTTGTGAAGTTTGAGGAGTAGGGACATGAGAACAATAGAAATTTGTACAAGTGAGGGAAAAAATAGAGAATACAATGAATTAGATCTCCTGTGAGGTTGATATCTGCTCTCCAATGAAATTGTGAGCTTTTCCATTGTTTGTAGTATTGTTTTCATGTGCAGGATTTCATTTTGCAAGGACTCCATAGGGCAAAATGATGACATTTTAATATCTGACATTTCATTTCTGTCCCTCATCAAAGATAGGAGCAAAAATTAGACTATTTTTTTTCCCCCAAATGCTGACTAAACTCAGAATTTGGTAGTCAAATCATATAAACTGAGGAAATGCACAGAAATAAGAAGAATAATAAAGAATGGAGCACTCATGTACAACCAGTCATTTTCTTCACATTGTTTCTAAAGGTGATGCCAAGGAATTTAAGACAGGCTTAAATCAAAGTATTGCCTTAAGCATCAGCATTTAATTTCCTTCCAGCTCACATCCCAGCCAGTGCCAAAGATATATTAGAATTTGATCAACAAGAGACCTGATTTCCATTTTGATAAGGAACTATAATTACTAGAACCATCTTGACAGATAGGTACTGTAAGAAATTAGTATTGCTGGAAGAGAAATTTGTTTCTTCAGCCACAATAATGAACTGGTTTTACTGTCTATAGAGGCACTGGTTACCTCAGTGCATCTTCAACAGATTTTAAGAAAAGACACTTCAAATTGTGCATGCCCAGGAAAGATGATAATGTTCATTTCCATTCACATTATTCCAACCTAAAAATTATTGCAGATTATTCAGGTACATACTAGAGATTATTTATAACCCCACTGAGTCTTGCAGCTTTAGAATGCCGTTGTTTAAAGGTGGTGATTATTTGTAATTTTTGGTATTACACATCTAACTGAAATTTAAATCACATTACCAGGTATGAAAGTCTAAGAGTGTCTCAATACAAAGCAACATCAAGTTAATTGACCACATACAAAGGACAGTTTAGCTTCCATTTAATGTCTGTATATCTTTAAATCTTTTCAGAGTCTAAAACTTAGGCGTAGGGGTAGATATTTTATTTGGATTTCTTTCTGCATATTTCAACTGAAATGTTTCAGATTTTTTTCTTGGGGGGATGGGTCACATATCCTATTTTTTTTTTTAAGAGGGAATCCTAACACATTTTATCAGCTTTTTTTATGGGATTTTCTTGCCCCCAAAGACCTGCATCCTGGTGTCTGTGCCCAGACAGAAGGGTGTATGTACATTTGAAAGATTTGTTGGAAAAGGAAGAAGTTCTAAAATAATTTTTCTCAGCTGCATTTTTCTACACTCCTGAGATTTGCATTATCAGACCTCACTCATGTCAGAAAAGCAGCAGGAATAGCTTTTATTTTCCAGCAGAAATTTCCATATGGGTCAGCCTTTTTGATCTCATAATATTCTGCAGCACTGGAGAACAAACTCAGACAAATTATCATCAACACATGGAAGCTGGAGATAGATGACTGGAAGTTTTTTGGCCCCATTTTTTCTCTTATTCAGCCCAAACTACTTTATTTTTAGATTATGCTACTTTGTACCCCTTCCATAAATACTCCACTTTTCCTTTTGATTGCAAGTTCATAATTAATTTATATTAACACATTTAAATCCAGAACAGGCACTCATATAATGATTTGCAGATTTTAATAGTTCCTTGCCATCTCCTCTCCCTTCCTTCATCTACCTCACTATTTCTTACCAGAATTAATAAACTTTAATCCAATTGGTAAAGCCCTGGATAAGCTTCATGTGCAAAAGTTACAGTGCTGAGCCCAAACTTCCCATTTCTTGTATCTTGTGCTAACAGGGGTGGCTGTTCACGAGTGATGTGTCCTTCAGATCCAGGGCCCACAGCTCCTAAGCCAAATAAATGCTCTGCAGCCATGAATTTGATGTATTTCATTTGACTGACCTAGAAAGCAATTCCTGGCTCATCCATATCTTACCTGCAGCTTCTGAACAGCACAAGGGTGCCCCAGGCTGTGAACACAGCCTGGGTCTGGTTTTCCTGTTCTTGGGAGATGTGATAGAGCAAGTTCCACACAGAGCCTTCAGAGGAGTATCTAAACACCAGATTTACTCAAAAAACTGATCAGGAAATTGGACAAAGCTAAGGCTTGCTAACAGCAAGGCCTGCAAGCAATTCCTTTCCTCAGCGTTTTTCAACATTCCACCCCTCCAGTCCTCAACTTCTGGGCAGGCAGCTTCAGCTTTGTTCCACCCAGCTCCAGGCCAGACCTCCACCTTCTTAATCTCCCCAGAAATTGGTCACCAAACAACTCTTTTTTTAAAAAAACCCTGACTTCTTCTACCTCTTTTCTTGAGGACTTCCATGCCTTGCCAGGTAATGCAAGGCTTGTTACCTTCTTCTCAGACAGGAGACAAAGTTATTCAGATTACTTTAACTAGATCTTTGTTTGTTTGCTCCACAGAAAATATTAAAGCAACACCCAAAGATCTAAGGTCCCAGTTAAAAGAGATTAATTACAACCCTTTCTACTTTTGCACATATGCATTTTCCATCAAGCACCATCAAAGTGGCAACTGATGCATTTCTGACTATTTTTTTCAGTCCATGAGAGCAGCACAGTTACTACATGCTAATTTCCAAACCCAGATGCATCACTTGGTCATATCAACCTTACTCTGATTTTTCCAGCTCACATGAAGAAGTAGCTTTTGGTAACTGGGTCAACAGGAGGACAACGTTTAATTACAGTTCAGAGTAGTCTTGATCATGTGTTTCCTTCTTTCTGGTGAAACCCAAATAAGATCAAAGACTACAGGTCTTATTTTGTGCCATATGGACCCTGTACTGAACAGTTGATTAAAAGTTTTTTTTTTTGGCATTGAACAGTTGGCTCTTTTCCTAATATAAAAACAACTCTTGCAGAATCGAAATTTTCCACTAAGAAAACTTTCTGTTTACAATTAGAATAATTGAAATATTATCTTTGTGGTATTCAATGAAGAATTTATTGAAGTTCAAGATTCTTCTAAGTAACCCAAAATGTTCCATTCTGAAGCACTTCTTCAATTAATTGCAACTGCCAGTTGCAGTGCCTTGTATGATACAAATTAGAGTGTCAGTCTCCATAATGTCCTGGTTTCCCTGACACAATTCACTGCATTCTTTACTTAAAAAAACTTGAATGTTTCATTGTGGGAGCCACAGGATTTTCATAGAATTATGGAAAACGTGTCTAACCAGAAAATTCTGCTTTATAGTAAGCATTAGGTTATTCAAAAGCAACACCTAAGATACAATGTACAATGTTGAAAAAGCTGCATGTGACAAATCACTTTGAAGTATTTTTTAAATTAGGAACTATATTTCAGATAGTATGACTTGGTCCTGTGAAGTTATGCTTGTGATTAGTGTACAATGCAGCAATGTTCACTGCTTATAGAATCAAGTTCTGTTAGCAGCCACAACCCTCCAAATGAGGCTGCACAACCCTATTTAAAATCAAAATTTGGTCTGTGTTACTGTAGTTTCACAAGAACTTCGACCAAACTGTGTTTCCCTTGCTCAGTATCAAGCTGCTTTGTTTTGACACAAATTTTTAGCACTTCCAGAACAAAATCTTGAAGGGAAAACTCTTCATATTCATATTTTAAAAAGTGACTAAAACTCGTATAAAGATCTGATGTATATTTAATAGGAATAATTTTCTCTGAGAAGAAGATGCAAAATGATATATTTCTTTCAAAATCAGGATTTTTCCTGGTTATTTATTTAACTCTTTGTTCTGCTGGGCAGTTAAAATTGTTTTGGCAGCATCATGCAGTCAAGTATTTGTAAATTTATACTGCATCACAGTGCAAGAGGTTTTTTTTCCAAGTACCCAAATTAAGCATTTGCATGTTCAGGAAGTACTTACCATGGTAATTCTTAATCCGTAAGTACCAAGAGATTTTACATCATGGAATTTTCTTCTGTTAAAGGGTCAGATTCTGTCCCTGCCTACAAACCACTGAGGTATGCCTGATACCAAGCTTGGCCCAGCTGAGCTGCTGTGACTGATGCACTGAAAAATAAAAGCAGATAAATTTTTGATTATCAAGGTGATGTTTGTCTGATCCCTGGGCAGGTGAGGTTTTGCCTTTTACTCTAGGAACAGGCTACCCAAGAGAGTGGCCGGGTCACCATCCCTGGAGATATTTCAAAGACTCGTAGATGTGACTCCTGGGGATGTGGTTTTGTGGTGGGCTGGCAATGCTGTGTTAATGGTTGGAGTCCATGATCTAAAAGGTCTTTCCAACATAATGATACCATGATTCTGTGACTTCAGATCTCTGATGCCCAAACCACCCCCAGCCCTCTGCCCAGCACAATTTTAAATGTCTCCCTCATGGCATCCCTCGAGTTCTGCTTCACCCAGGTAAGACCAGGCTAGCTGAGAAAAGACAAATGTTTTTCCTGAGTTATCCACAAAACCTCATCCTCTCCAATGATGTCTTTCACCATCACTTCAACTATGATATCTCATGAAGTGTCTTTTTGTAAAAGTAAAGTCTTTTACTGCTACGTGGTTTTATGTGACAGGCAAGACTCACAGGCATCAATTGTTAGCAGTGGTTTTCCTGGGGCCTGACACCTTCCCTGTGCACTCCACTGACAAAACAAATTTACAGCATAGGCATCTGCAAACATCTCACTGGAAAATTAGGAAAAGAGAGCCAGCCATGTGACAAGCCCATCAGAGAAGCTGCCACAGTCCCAAGCTGCCCATCAACCCTTCCAGAAGGAAGCAGTGCCACTCCAGAGGATTGTTTTCAGCTTTGTTGGGCTGGCGTCAGAGGCTCCCCACCCTTCTGCGTTTAAGGGTTGCAGAAGCAAAGCCCAAACGTTTGACAATTTATAAAAACAAGGTTACTTTGTTTTCCATCCTAATTTTTCACTGCCTCGGCTGCTCTGCTGGCAGGCAATTTCATGAAGATACGGTCTGATAAACTGACTTTGAACACTGAATCAATTGTGTGATTTAAAGTAAGAGCCCAAACTCAGCCAGCAAGTCATAAAGCAAAAAATTCATTAGAAAGGGAGCTGCAGTAAGCCACTCTAATAAGGGGCATCCTAATAGTTTTATGTTCAAAGCAGCCTTTAATGATAAATAATACTGTGTTTGAGAAGTAAAGAGACTGAAATAATTGTTTATGAAATTGCAATATATGGTTAATTTAGAAGAAAAGGAAGATTCACAGACAGGCTGATTTTTTAAATCCTTTTCCACAGAGCTGCCTGATACAAAGGCCATGAAAGGCTGGTTGTTATTAAGTGAGATCACTCATGGCATTTCTTTTCCTCTTTCTAGCCACAGAAAAGGCAGTAGGGAAAATTAGACTGACAAATCTTCCCCTAGATGGAAAGAAAAATCAAGAGCAAAAGAAAATCCATCTGTTCTCACTCGTGGAATTTCATGTTATCCCATCTAAGGGCAAGTTTATGCAGCACATGCATTAAAAATCCTAAAACCCTGGGTGTTATAAAATCACCAGGACAACAGCCAAATGCCAGTTTCAAGGCAACTGTATGAGGCTAAGACAAAATTCAGGGCACTCTGGGATTCCAGAGCTGCACTAGAACAAATGGCACAACAGATTAATATTTCATGTCTCTCAAACTAAGGCATCTTTTTTAATAGGGGAGAGACTCAGCAGAAGGGAAGGGCTGATCAGCTAAGCCTCACTGCCAGCAATGGGATGGTTTAGTGCCCTCTGACCAGTGTTTGCCCCCCTGCCCTGGGCTGATGCTAAATTGTATCCCCGTTCATCTATTTAGCTCAGAAATAAGTGTTGTACTTTTAAAACTGGATCTGAGAGTGAAGGAGAAGCGGAGGAATGTCTGAGGTGGTTGTTTTCTAAACACAAAGATCAGAGTTTTCAGCTTTCCCTCACACACGGCCTGTGCTGTCTGTGGATGGCGAGAGAGCTCTCCTTTGCTTTTTGTCAGTTTTTGGCTGGCTGAGGCACAGAAGTTCTCTGGACTGTGTTTTTTTGACTTTTCCTTGGCACTGTTTGACCCTGCTCTGGTTAAACACCCAAAGGGCCCCAGGAGCTCCCACCTGTGTCCCACCGGGCCTGGCCTGGGCCCGGCCTTTGCCAGCCCTGAGGGACCGACAGCAACTGAGCCGAGCTCCAGCCACGGGAGAGACTTTCTGAATTTGGCATCTCTGCGGGGCACAGAGAGGTTTTGTTGTTCAGTGTTCATTTGTTGTGCTGGGGAGTGCTTTGACTGTTAAATAAACAACTTTTTTCCACTTTCCTCAAAGGAAATTTTTTCTGTCCTGAACCAGCTGGGGGGAGCGGCGGTTCAGATTCCTTTTCTAGACGGGCTCCATCCAAAGGTTTTTTCCCAAATTTGTCCTAAACCAGGACACCCCCACAACACTCCTGCCCTGGGCCAGGCCAGGCCACCACACAAAGACCAGGAGACTCAGAGCCCCATTCAACCTGACCTTGAACATTTCCATTCAAGGATGGGGCATTCACCTCCTCTTTGGCAACCTGTGCAAGTGCCTCACCACCCTGACCTTGTCCTTTTATCTTGTCTGAATCTACCCTCTCCTATTTTAAGACCATTGCCCCTTGTCCTGACACAATAGGCTCTGCTAAAAACCCTGTTCCCTCTCCATGCCTGGTTGCAAGGCACAGCAGAGAGATGGCACGTGTCCCTCCATCCTCACCACTTTCCATTACCACTCCCCAAATCCAAGTCCCCAGACCTCTATGCTTTGGAAAGAACAGCCAGTGTCAGAGAAATGATGATCAATTCTTTCCTGTCATTGTTACCTTATTGCTAGTACTGACTGAGACAACCTTCTCTCCACTGACAGGGATGAAGCCCCTAGGTAGGGGTAAGGGCACACTGCAAACCTTGGGCTTCTAGCAGCAAGACAATGGCAACAGGCTCTTAAGGAACACATAGATGTTGCTGTAGCACTGATTGCAGTCTCCACACTGTCATCTAGTGGATTTAGTGATGATAGCCAGAGCTCAGTTTAATACTACACTGTAATTTCACTGAACTGCAAATAAACTTTTTTTTTTTCTGTACACTTTCTGCCATTTTCTCACTCAGTTCTCCTGGGATTTCTCCTTTCCGAATCCTCCTTTCACAATAATTTTATTCTCTTCATGTTAAATCTTTAATATAACAATGCCTCTTTCTTTAGATTACTGTAATTCTCAGGCAGGCTAGTTCCCCACTGCTAGCCAGAGACTGCAGAATGTATTTTCCTTTCTTTTAGGAGACTCTATTTTTCCTTCATTTAGGAACTTCACAAGTTTCTTGTGTGTGCAGGGCAGAATAAATGCCCTTAGAGATTTATTATGAGTGATGTGGGTGCCCTCTGATACCCCTCCAAGCTTCAAAGAGCTCTACAGGCTGAACACACTGGGTGTCTGGAGCTGCACAGTGCCTCTGCCTCTCCAGGCTCCAGCCCCACAGCTTACAGGCTCCTGCTCTGAGAAACTGCCAGATAAATTCAAGTACTACAAACACAAGGAAAACACAATGACACCAGTTCTGTTTGCCTAAACCTAACAGGTATGGAACTACAATAAACCTAGCAGCATGCAAGTATGATAAATATTAACAAAGCGGAGCATGGCAAGAACCCTAGATCCTGAGTTCTCTCAGTTCAAGAGGGTCTGCAAGATACAGCAGTTGGGTCCATGCTCATGAGGGGTGTCCCACCTCACGTGTCATTTGTCTTTGTAGCTGTGGATTCCCAGACAGTGGAATTTCCAATGCTGATCCTATTTTGCTAAGCCTACCTCTTGGTGTTGAATTTTCCCTTTCATCCTCTCGCCTGTAGTGACCTGTGACTTTCTGTACTTGCTCATTTGTGGAGCCAGATTGCTCCTCGTTCCTGGGGAGTCAGCTCTGAGTCTGTCCCAGAGGCAGCCCATCACTCCCTCTGCATCCCACAGCTGCCTTCCTGAGGAGTCAGCTCCCCAGGCTCACCCAGAGACAACTGATCCCTCTTCTCTCGCTCTGCAGCTGGCTCAAGCACTGGGATTTTGCAACATCAACCCCATGGTCTTACCAGATGTTGAATCAGCAATTAGCTAAATATATGATTTCCAGGTCAGCAATTCTCTCACTGTTTTGCAGTTACAGTAAGTCTGTGATTTGGCCAGTCTCTGTCCTACCAGAAGAAATGCTAAATGTTTGTGCTGCTTTGGCAATTTTGTCACTGGCCAATCTCATTTCAACGGCCCCTTTCATGTGAGCCTCCACTGCCTGCAGCTTCTCCTACAAAAACTGAGAGAGAAAAGGATTTATCAGAAGTTGTAAACAAAGGATATGAGGCCACTGTCACGCAGCAGAAAGTAGAAATGCAACTTTATAAACATTTAGTCTTAACAGTTTACAAACCACGTTCCACACCAGCTTTTCTACTCTGCATCTGTGCTTCTGCATTCATACCAGAGGCTCTATCAAAAACTCTTGGATGAGTGCAGAGTCTATTTTCAATAAAAATTTTCACTTTAATAAGAATTTTAATGGGCCTCTGGAAAAAAAAAAAAAGGAGACGTATTTTCCACAGGCCAC
>VZTB01015774.1:56710-77217 GCA_013397245.1 Thryothorus ludovicianus
AAAAAAAAAAAAGAAAAGTTTCCACAAAAACAGAAATGCCTTTTCAGAAGTAAAACAACCAGACTACCCTAAGTGTGAAACAGAAGTGTAATGCTTGGGAATCCACTGCAATCCCTGCGCAGCAGAAATATTTTTCCACTGCCAGCAATGGAAAGTATAGGAAGTAAAAGCTTTTGAGAATCAGGACAGAAAACAGGCTATGAAAGTTTAAATGGGCTCGTTATTTTTTGGTCAAGATTCAATGAGCTGCTCTATCTTAAAAAAAAAAAAAATAGAATCTAATATGCTAAAAGAAACAATACGTTTAAAACAGCATTTACAGCACCAAAGCATATTTGGACAATAAATACAGAATAAGATGATAATTATTCACAAATATGAGGAAAATAGGGAAGAAAAATTTCAACACCCACCAGAAAACTGGGGGTTTTTACAATTATTCAGCAATATGAAGTAAACAGAAAAAAATCAGCTTAGTGTTGGCATTTTTTTTCTCAGTGATAGTTAAGTCCTTTGGTACAGGACTTTCATCAAGACTTTTGCATCTTTTTTTCCAGATACATTTTTCTGTAGGCCTGAAACATCTCTTTTGAGTCTTTGACAGGAATGTGAAGAGTCTGTCCAATTCCATCCAGGATCTGTATAGCTGTATCAAGGGGAATACTGTCCTCAGCTGCAAGACAGACAAGCACGTTAAAGCAAGAGTCTCAAGGGACTCTACTCCTAATGCACATGGTACCTAAGACCTTCCAGTGTCAAAAAGGATGCCACAAACTTCCTTCCTAGAGCACCAGGCAGCTCAGATTTGAAACAATCTCCAGTGCATCTTTAAGCACAGAATGGCTATTTGGGTGTCTTCACAGGAGAGGATTAAGAAAGGTGTGACAGAAAACGTGCATTTGGGAAAGGAAGAGAAGGAGCAAGAGGAAGGGCTAAAAAGATGGCAGACACCAAAGACCAAGGACACAGGCAACAGCAACAAAAGATGCAAAGGTTGCCAACTATGTTACTTGCAACACCACAACACAAGCATTAGCATGCAAGGCCTCTGTTTGAAGCTAAGAAGCAGATAGCAAAAAGGCTACAGAATGCATTCTGTCCCCTGTTAGACCACTAGAAAAACAAGAGCTAGAGAGGTACCTCAAGCAAAGAAACAAGGACAGCTGGGAGCAGCCTCACCCAAGATTTACAAAGGATGGAACAAGCAAGATCCTGAGATGAAAGCTGCCACTGTTGTGACAGAGTTGACTCCAAGAGGGTATAAAAGACCATCCAAAAAGCATTTTGCCAATCAAGAGAAATGAAGAAGATGTAACAGTGGCCCCACTTTTCCTCTGGGTGTTTTACAGATTATCTTGTCCAGACTACTGGGACACACAGGTTCTGGAACTTGTGAGCACAGGTGTTATGTGTGGACAGCAACAACGTACTGTGAAAGTCAGATTTATTTTAAAAATCACTTTCTGGTTTTGCACTAGGTTCTGCTACATCACTGCCTATATTTTAATGCGTCAAAGAGTCATTATTTACAATTTAAAACTGCACTTAAATGCTATTATCAGTGCTACATCCAAGTTGACAGCACAGGAAAATTTCAACATTTCCAACAGCATATCCATAAAGCAATAAAAAGCTACACAAATCTTTGACTTTTTAAGTCTATTCTATGGTATCCATTTAATCAGCAAAATGAGTAAATAATAATTTAAAATGCTTTATTAAGATTTACTACTGTAAAGGAACATTTAAAACCAAGCAAAGAAGATTTAACTTGTATTTCAAATGGGACATTCAGAAGTCACTTCACCTGTAGAGATCTCTTCCAGTTTCTTTTGTTTCACTGGTTCACATTTTAACCAATCTTCTTTCTTACTCTTGATACCTAAAAAGAAATTTTCAAAAAATGTTTCTGAGGTTCCTATATCACAAGTTTTGGCCTCTATTCAGCATTAAATTCTAACACATATACCAGCACATGCAAAAGGAAATTTCCTTTGGGTGTGAAAATGACTCCAAGGGCTGATAAATACAGCTTAAGATTTAGGTTCATCTAAAAATCAAATACAACATTTGACAGAAATATGCTTCAGAATGCATCATGTAAAATGCTGAAAAATGAGGTCAGAATGAAGAGAAGGAAAAATGCACAACCAGTGAACAGGGACTACAGATCAGATCACCTTTGGTAACTACAACAAGGGAATCTACTTTCTACAGCCAAGCCAAGCTAACTTCTACAAGGACCTTAGAAAGCCTTCTCCCAAAGTTACTTGAAACTGCCATTCTCTAAAGTATTCTAATTTCATTCTCTAAGACTTACAGAAAATTGAATGAAAACTCCCACGATCTTTTTCAGCTTAAGACACAGCTGTGGTTTGCCAGAGAGCAAGTTGGGATATCTCAGCCTTCAGCCTCTACAGTCCCATGTTTTCACAGTCTATAGCTTTGTGCAACATGAATTTAAAAATGAATACATAGTTTTTATTTACAAATGAATAATCAAGACAGCATCATACCTTCTACAACGACTTTATCTCTCTCTGGAGAATTCTTTGCAGCTAAACTTTCTTCACCAGGGGCTGGATTTCTGAACAGTATCTCTGGACACAGCTTGAACTCCAGCACTTCCTGTTTGCACGATTTCTCCACTGTCGAGACAGATGCATCTTTTTTTGAGTTGCTGCTTTGTGACACTTTGTTGGTTCTGTGCCAGACAGGTCTGACAGGAGATGTCTCCAATTTTGTCAGATAGATGCGCTCCTGTGCCGTGCGTTTAAATGCCATTCTGTTCAGGTAGTGCTTTTTGGGCTCCTTTTGAAGATGCAGCTTTAGTCTGTTATTTCTTCTGTTTAGATATAGAAGATTTTTATCATGAAACATTTTGTCAGAGCACTTGTCTTTGTTTTGACCATCAAGATGTCTTTCTTTGCTAGAAAAGTAGTTTTTAGACAGGCTGGAAGATCGAGCCCTTTTTCTCTGCAGTTTAAGCACAGAACAATCTGATAAGGAACTCCTTCGTTTCCAGCCATTTTCTCCATTCAGTTTTACAGCTTTGTCAGCATTTAGCATGCAGTTGTGTGCAAGCTGCATAGAACTCTTTGCTTCCGATTGTTTCAGCCTTTCCTCTTCTAGCTTTTCTTTCTTAACTTCTCTCTTCCCAACCATATTTTCCTTCATCTTCCGTTTGTATGGCTGATCCTGCAAAGGATGAACTTTTAAAGATTTATGCTGAGAATATTTCATGTGTCTTGATTTGAAGTCTACAGTGCTACCATCTGAGAATTTTACAGCATCAGCTCGGTAACTACTCAATTTTTTACGCTTTATTTCTGCTGGTAATTTCGCTTGCTCTTTGACACTTATTCCTCCATCCTCCTTTTGTTTACTACAGTTTTGCTCTTCAGTTGAGTTCTCTTCACAAGTTTTAATTTTTTCTCCTTGACTGACTTCAGAGTGCTTAATTTCAACAGTTTCTGACTTCATGGATTGGTGAATGTCCGTTTTGGAATTCATGGTCAAAGCTGGTTCGGTTACATCTTTTGAAAGGGACTCAGTTTTGAAAACTCTCTCCTTCTTTATGGACACTTTTGCCATGTTATCTGCATGTGTATGATCAGTTTTCTCTGAAAACTCTTGGGAGGCTGGCTGCTGCTCTTTTCTGTCAGAATAAAATTCTTTACTTGACACTTGGGTTCCTTTGTCTATTTGCAGATGTTCCTTCCCACTGCTGCTTTTGTTTTTATCAGCATCCTGGTTTTCAAAGGAATTAACTGGTCCAATTTTTTCCTGCTGTGCTGTAGGCAGTTTGTGCTCATTATCCACCTTCAGGCTAGGTTTTTTGTTCATTGCCAAAGTGTATTTGCACATATCTTCATTTTTGCTAATACTGTCTGGAATTTTTTCAGGAATTGTCAGGTCTCCCACTGCACTGTTTTTGTCTTTCAAGGTATCAGATGGACTGTTGTTTTCTTCTGTCTCTGCAGAGTCAGTGTTTTCAGCTTTTGAGAGCTGACAATCATTTTTCTCTGGACCAGATGTTTCTAACTGAGAGGGACAATGCAGTGTTTTATACGCTACAGATGCATCACCCTTTAAAGAGCAATCTTCACTTTTTTCACTGGGGTTAGAAGTCTCTTGTGGGGTTTTTTCCTTCTCACACAAATTCTGACTGGGCTGGACACTGCCTTCAAGGTTTTCCTTGCCAGCTGAAGCCTTTTCTGACTGTTGACTCACTTCTCTCTTGCTGTCACTAGAGGGACACTGGTTGTGTCCAGGAGACAGTTCTTGAACCTGATCAGAGTTTAACACTGCAATTTTAGTCTGATTTACTAGGTCCTTCAAACGAGAATTCTTGTCACAAATTCTAACCTCTTTTTGAGGCTGATTCTCTGCCCCTTCAGCCACAGAACGATTTTGTGCTGCTTCTTTTGTTAGCATATCAGCACCTTCAATGCCATATGGAAACTCTTTCACTAGAGCAAGCAGCTGATCTTTTAGATATCTGCTAGGTTCTGTTCCAAAATAGCTCACCTCCTTTTCCATGCTGTTTTTACTGGGCATGGAATTTTGTTTGCTGTGGTCTCCTGGAACAGCAGATGCATTTGTTTTAGCAGTTATGCTGATAGAGGAATCTTGTAAATTTTGACCTAACTTCTGATTCAGATTAGCAAGACTTTCTAAGTAATTTTCAGGATGCTTGAAAGATGCCTTCAATGACGTGTTTTGTTCAGAGGTAGAAACTGCTTTAGGAGGATTGCCACTGCTCTCCTTCGCCAAATTATTTGATGATTCTTCCAACATCTTTAGCAGCAAGCTCTCTCTTTGGGAAGTATTATTGTTCAGCTCAGTTTTATGCAAGTTTGGATGTTGCTCCTTTTGCCTTGCACCAGATGCATTTCCTTCTGATGCATGTGTCTCATAGGCTGACTTGAACATGCCTGCTATTTGTGGGTTATAAAATTTATTACCTTCAACAAGGGAGCATACACTAGAAATACAAAACATGTCATTTTCCAGCACAGCTGTGGATGTGTCTCCTGCCTCCAACACAGCTTGCTTGTCTTTGTGGTCTCTTACACCTTCTTGATTTTTTCTTGCATCTTGTGCAGATTGACCAACTTTCCTTTGGTTTTCATCACCTAATTTGATCTGTTGCAAATCTGAGTCCACTTTTTGTTCCAGAATACAATCACTGGGTGATGACCAAGCATTTTCTATTGTTCCTTTGGCAGCATTTTCCACACTTAAACCATTTTTCCCCTCTTCTTGCAAGCTACATGCACTCCCCAAGATGATCTCTGGATATGTTTTACCTTCAGGTGCTGGGATCTTGCCTTCCTGCTCACTTAGTGTTCTTTGTTCACAAAGTACTAACGGAGAGACAACTGCAACTTGAGGTTCAAAATTTTTTATCAAATTGGAAGTCAATGTATCAAGTTTTTGTGCCACAGAGGTAGTTGTTACAGGCAAAACAGCCTCATCCATGCTAGCCAGAACATCTATTTTTTCTCTTGTCTTTGTGTTTTGGTTGGAGGGTGAAACCTGGTTTGCTGTGGGGCTTTCATTTGACTGTTTATTTTGCACACTTACAGATTCTGATGGATAATTCCCCCACAAGCGCAGGCATGCAGCCAGCTCCTCTGCAGAACAACTGCCCTGGTTGCAGGATACATTTTCAGAGAACAGTGTTTTTTTCTGAGCTACGTCAGTCTGGAATTTGGCATCACCAGATGCAGTTGCTTCTGATGCAGGAGAGTTTGTGTGAGCCACAGATGCCTGCTCACCTTTCAGACTTTCTAGGCTTGTCTCACTAGTGTCTTTTAGCAAGCTTCCACCTGAGACAGATGTATCAAGCAGTGGTTTTTCACTGCACAGGAGATTTGTCAGTATTTTATCAGCAGTAGCACCAGCTGTCTTCTCTTTCAGCACATTTGTGCTGCTCAAAACAAACTGAAGAAATGATGAGTTCTCAGGGCCAATTTGCAAACTCTTTGATGCAGTCTTGACAGAGCTCCCTGCTTGAGTAAAACACGAAGCACTGTTTGAGGAAGTCACAGTTCCCTGAGAAGAGACCAAGGCATGCACATGCCTTTGCTCCAAGGTGCTCTCAGGATTATTAAACTGAGCTGGGACTTTGCTTGGAGAGGGAATTGGAGTGAGGCTTGATGAAAGGCCTCCCTGCTCCACCTGAGAGTTACTGTGAGCCACATCCAATCTTCTGTAATCAGCACTGGCTAGATTTTTGTCCTTTCTTTCTTCATGTGAAATTCTGAGCATGGGCCTCTCTGTCCTCACTGCTTCAGATGGGGGAGGTAGTACATTTTGTTTGGGCATGCATGGAAGACAATTAGCAGGAGCACACGGATAACTAGGAGGAGGAGGAAGAGTATTTTTGTGATGATAGATTTTTTTTTTATAATTATGAACCGTTTCAAGCAGGACAACCTTTTTTTTAAGACAGTTCAGTTTCTCAGCTTCCCAAGCTAGTCTCTCCTTTGTAATTCCTATTCCATGTGTTGCTTCTGCTGAAGAAATCTGAGCATTAACAGGCCCATTCATCAAACTACTAGTCTGGCTCTCTGGAATTGAAGCAGGGTCACCCAGTGGCTTTGAAGAAAGAGCTTCTATTTCTTTCACAACATCAAGCAGTTCCTTGGGAATGCCAGGGGATGGCAGAGAGCTTTCATTAAAAGACCGATTTGCTGTCACACTTCCACTTGGATTACAGACATTCCTGACTGACTGACTCACTTCTCCAGATTGCTGCTTCTGACAGTGTTGCTGAATACTGTTAAATCCAGGAGCATTTTTTGGATCCAGTGGGTACCTCTGCTGGTTAATATTGTATCCATTAGGTACATTTTGCACACCCATTGAAGATTGTGCTGCAGGTCTTGAAACACAGTTGGCAGGCAACAAAGAGGGTGCAGAACATCCTCTAGGAGCTTCTGATGCCATCTGACTCTGCTGATATTGTGGCAGCTGTACATTTGTCCCAGTGTTTTGATTCACTGAATACAAAATTTTACGCTGCTGAGCATTGGAATTAAATATTTGGGGTTGGACATGTTGCCCGGGAGTACCAGGAGGGAAAGAATTATTCTGGGGATGAACTCCACCTTGGTGTAGTGTTGCAAGTCTGAGAGAATTATGCTGCAGCATTTCTGGCTGAGCAGGGTAAGCGCTGCTATTGGGGTACTGAGGCTGCCCAAGCACATTCCTCACGCCGTTCTCCGCGCTCATTTGAGAGGACAGGGGGGGTAAATTTCTGCAGGGGTAGCTGTAGGGATTAGAGACTGGCCAAGAAGTGGGAGCCATCTCTGGCCTCAAAGGTGAGTTCTGGATGGGAGGTTTCAGAGCTGTCATGTACATCTGATCGTTTCGTTTAACTGAGTACTTCGACGTAAAAAAATTATTACCAGTTACAGATGCTCCTGGGGAGGTTTGATCTGAAGGTTTGAATCCTTCACCATTTACAGGAGGGAAAGTAGCATTGATGGCTGGCACATACATGACTTGGTTATTTTCAGCATAAGTGCATGCATTTTTAGAGGAGCTGGCATTTGTCTGAGGAAAGGCATGTCCATTAGGAAGCAACGGAGTGAAACATGCTCCTTCACTTTGCAGGTTTGCATTTGCATCAGCATTCTGGACTGGCCTTACATTCCAGTCCATCTTTTCTTGATTTCTTTTTCTTCAGGCAAAACCAAAATGCTAAAAAAAAAAAATTATACAAAAAATTACAACCTTTTGATCAAGACCTATTTCACTTACTACCAAGTGCTTTGGAATGCATCATGAACAGAACTTTTGAATCTAAATTGCTGAGCAGGAGAGCAACCCCATTAGCACAACCCATGGACACCAGTGCTGTCAATGTCAAGTTGCATAATTTTTTTCCCAGAACACAGTTAAAGTATAAAAAGAGAAACACCTAATAACTTTAAAAACAAGCAACAAAAACTAACTGTTTTTAGAGACAGTGCCTTCAAAGCCAAGCACTATTTCAGCCTTCAAAGATGCACAAAAAAATACAAAAACCCCCATGATAAACCACAAGAATGAATGCTTGTCTGCATCTCAACAAGCATTCAGTATGGAGACTGAAACCAGTTAGTTTTCAAAAACCAAAACCAGCTAGGACAGAACAAACACCTTGCTTTGTGCAGGGTGTTAGACAGTTTCTCAATAGAATGTTTCATGCTATTTCTCCCACATTACCCAAGGCTCCTGACTTTCTTTCATGGGGTCTTTTAGATTTTTAAGACTCTTCTGATTTCAAATTTGTAATGAGAATTATCACTCATATCTAGACTATAAAAAAATAAAAGACCCAGTGTTATAATTTTCCAGGTGTTATTTTCAAGATTCAAAGACAGCTCTATCTTTCTTCACTCTTTTACTTTCTCTGCTCTCACAAGACATCAATTACAAAAGAAGACAGGAAAATGAAGTGGCATATGAAATTCTAAAAAACATCAACATCAGAGTCCAGGCAATACTTACAGCGATGCAGGAATCTTAGCAGAGAAAACAGGCTTTTGCATACAAGGTAAAATTTTCAGGTTGCTGATGTTACACTGGGTATTTCCTGAAAAATGATTGGGGATAAAACAATCACATCCTTGAATTAGACAAATGCTGAGGAAACTTAACACATTTAGTGTGAGAGAGGCAAACAAGACTAAGATGCCAACCACTAGTAACTGTAAAATCCTTGCTAGAGGAGGAACTTTGGCTACATGCACTACGAGGAGCAGCCAAATAACAACCTCTGCTGAGCTGAACCTTGCCCAGCTGGGGCAGTGACAGAGTTTATATTTATATATCTCTGTGTAACATGCCTTGTTTTTCACAGGACTACAGATACATGTCAGATAAGCAAGATGCAGTAAGCTACCAGAAACAATGGTAACAAACAGATAACTTCAGATAAGCTCCAGACAGCACATCCTTTTACAAGTATTTCCCTCCAATAATTTGGCCACTCTTACTCAGTGAGGCCAATAGGCAACGCTGCAGATATTTCTAGCTAGAAAGGCCTACAAAGGCCTACTAGGCATTAACTTTTTTACTTCCACAGAGAGAACCACTCATAGACCAGACCTTTCAGGATGCTCCAGGGAAGGTACAATCTCCTGGTACTTCTGAATCAAACTCCCCCTGCTTTGGGGACTCTGAGAAGCACCTTCCCCACCTCCAGTGACCCATGCTGTTAACATCCTGCAAGCCCCAAAATTCATCATGTCTCTTCTCAGAGAACTGCAAAACAGTGAGTATTCACTTGCACCCATTTATTTCCCCTTTTAACAGCCCCAGCCAGTCAGCTCACAAGCCCAGTGAGTCCTGGCATCTGACCAGGGCTACTGGAGCAGCACTCTGCCTCCACGGGGGAAAAGCAGCTCAAACAATACCCTGATTGTAAAAGTTATCAATGATGGATGGAGAAGGGGATCATGCTGCACTTGGTGTAGAACAATGCTGATTCAATAATCCCAAAGCTGAACATTCTGAGGATGTGAGGAACAATGTTTCCTGGCAGAATCTGGCACAGGTGAGGATGCAACCAAGTTCCTGATAAAGCAAACAAGAAGTGACAGTGCTGATAACTTACCTGACACTGCTGAGCTAAAGGCCACTGAACTGAAACAGCTGGCCCAGAAACTGACAGTAACTGTCAGTCAGACAGTCAGTTACTATAAAAACCCAGTCCCAATTTTTAACAGCAGGGATTTATTACAAATACATAACTAAAAGCCTGGAACTGGGTGCTCCAGTCTATCAACTCTAAGTCCAGTTGCATTCAAAAGAACCAGCCAGGTTCACAAATACTATGGTTTATTAAATACAACATACATGGCTCTTTTGGAGTGCCAGCAGTATCTGCATAAACTGCAGAGCAGCTAAATATAGCCCTAACAACACAATGGCAATCACAAGCTCAATTTCTCATGTCAAAACACTTAGGAAAAGGACATAAGTCTTACTAAAAGGTGCTCCTTCTGCAGAGGGTGAGGAAAATGTGTCCCTACAATTTTCATGCCTAATTCTCAACTAAACATAAAATCAGCATCCTTTTACACCTTATTAGCCATTATTGTGCAAAGTGCTGTGGGTGGTCAAATTTTCTGTTCTTAGTGGTTGTGCTGTATGCAGTATTTCTTGGTAGGAGAGATACCTGGTAGCAATTGTACAAAACATTTCCTGGTATTGAGACTGCACTGCTCCTTTCCCACTTTACATTCCTACCCGATGCCATGGCAACAAAAACCTCCATCAGCTTCTCCACGTCTGCTCTGATCATTGATGCTCAGAATGTGTGGGCCCCATCTTACACTGAGCTTTGCTCTTTTCTTCACTGTTTTATGCTTCCAACACTCTTAATATACCCCCTTCTAAAAGCGTGTGTGGAGATTGCTCCTTTGAGTGGGGACACCTCCAGGGTAACTTCCAGAGGCTGAGTTAAAGAGATACACCCACAGACACTGGTATGAGTGAGCAACATCAATCTCTACTTGATTATTTCACCAGCTTTATTGTCACTGTAATTATAGTTAACTATCTATACTGTGTAGTAAATAATTCTGATTAAGGGTCTTTAGTCTAACTAGTATTATGATCAGTATTATCATCAGTATTAACACCATAAAAATAAACCATTTTTTTTCATATAGCTTTGCCTTCCTTTATCCTGTGGGACGAAGCTGTATAAAGATTCAACTACACCTGTGTAATTCTTTCAGACATAAACTTTTGACTAAATCTGGAGCTGGAACTGGATGCAGCCACACCCAGACTGCTCTCTGAGGAGGAATTTAGAAGGCAATGGGATCCCTTCTGCACCCTATGACTCAACAGGAGGGTACACATGACAAACCCTGGGAGTGAAGCTTCCCTTCTCCCTGTGACAGCTACCTAGGCATAAATTTCGGCCCCCCTCTGCTTCACACTGCAGTCGCAAAAGCTGTCAAAACAATCAAAGCCATTTACCTTTCCTCTTATCTATGCACAGTCAGTTTGGACATAAAAGAAATTCCTCCAGTGTCCTACCCACTAGGCCTACCAGGCTCACTCTGCTTGTACTTGGAATGGCATTAACTATACCTTTACTCACTCAACTCCAGCTATGGCTAGAGTCCTGCCATTGATGCTAAGGTAGCTCAAGCAATATCAGCTGAAATTTCCCCCACTCCTGATGTCTCTGATCACCAGTATCTAGCTGACTTTCCTAGCACATATAGGTGGGAATTTTACACAAGATACGATTCCAAATTTCAGCCCTCAAAGAACACCAGGAACTTTGCCAGTCCTGCCCAGAATGTTAAGTGTTGGGGTTATATTTAAAGGAATCTCTTTGCATGCCAGTACCAAAGGTATTGCTGAAAGTATCCTGCAGTATGTTTTCTTTACCCAATCTACTCCCTCCTCCCAATGCAAATATTGAGTCTCCTAGGTTCTATACTTTTGTCATGAAAGGCCCAGGTTTTAATCTGCTGGGCTGCTCTGTTCCTTGCTGTGCACACATTGCACCTGGAACTGGAATATGAGCTGCAAACGCTTCCAACCCTTCTCGTAAAATATGCAACAATATCAATATCCATTTGTGCAGTGCTATGTAATAAGCATTAATTACAATTATTAAGTAAGTAATTCATCAAATAACTGTACCCTCATCACTTCTGTGCAATACAACACACACTGCTGACAGAGGCAGAGGTAACTGTACTAACACTCTTTGAGTCAATAAAGTAGTCATAGGGATGAGTTCAACTCCTTGACCAAATTATTGACAGCTTGGCTCAGGAAGGAAGTAAAGGCCTAGGCCATGATCAGGTCAAGGACTTTTTCAGTTCTAACCTATTCTTTGAAAATCCACACAGGAACAGGGTGACACAAAGAGCTTTGATGCATAACAGCTGGGAACACCAGTCAAGCGAATAAGACATTAATAGCAGGTAGTTCTTCCAGAAATAATTAGTAAGGAACAAATGAAGTTGTGGGTGCAAGGAATTTTATGCCTACCTTTTCCATGGTATTTGACTACAAGCCAATGACTTTATTCCACAAATATGAAAGCCCAGGTGAGCCTTTTTTTGATCTCTCCCAGCTGCACAGTTGTAACCTCACCCTGAGTTGGGTCACCTCTAAGTTTCTCCTTGAGGTTGAAAGACCCTTCACCAACTGCAGATCTTTGGTGATTGATATTGTGCATAACCTTGTATCACAGGGCATTAAGATAATATATTAACACTTTTGAATTATTACTGCTATTGTACTGTACAGTAAGATTAAACTTTGTCAGGACACTTTCTTAAGCCTCACTTTTACATCATTTTACTTCAATAAAACCACTTTTCCAGATACCCATGCCAGTGGTTCCCTAAGAGGTCTAAATCTCCTCTTCAGCAAATGTAACTGAGGCACTCACAACTGCTCTAAAATATTCTTATTCATTGCTAATGGCTCCCTTTAATAGAGCCAAGACTCTATAAACATACGAGTTTATCCCAATTTCAATGCCAGCCAACTGTGATCACAGCTATTTCATACCTCTGCAGAACACAGTTCAGCAAACAGAAGATTCTAAGAATTGAAAGGACCAAAGTTCAACTGCAGGCCAGCAAAAGTTTGCTCTCCTGTTTCTGCTTCTGGACTCTAATTCAACGCATCTGACTTACAGTGTTATAGAAAAACAGCCTGAAACAACTAAATGTACCCAGAGAAAAAGAGTACATAAACATCCATAATTCTCATTTTCCTCTCTTTATAACTGCATTTCAGCACACAGGAGTTTTCTTGCCCCAAAATTCTTAGCAATTTGTTGGAAATTACCTTAATCTCAGATTGCCAATCAATTACAGAATATTTACAGTAAACTCAAGTACATGAAGCCCAGTAGTCACTTCTCTTTGCAGATTCCCATTCCACCATTTCCAACAGTGTATTTCCCCCTTTTACCTATTGAGGTCTGACAAATCCTCATGGGATTCATCCACTAATCTTTACAGAGCCACTGATGTCATTGCAGTCTCTCTTGATGGTTTTTTGAGTGATCTTGGGAATCCAGAGAAGTCCCAGCTGACTGGAAGCTGGTGAACGTTGTCCCAGTTTTCAAGAAGGAGGACCCTGGAAAGTAGAGGCCTGTCAGTGTCACTTCAGTGTCTGATAAAATCATGGAAAATATTTTTCTGGAAGGACAACAGTCATCAATCTGAGCCAGCACAGCTTCATGAGGGGAAAGTCAGCTTGGCACACCTGATTTTCTTCTACAACAGGGTAACCCACCTGGCTGATCCAGCAGAGCCAGTACGTGAATCTTTTTGGACCTTGGCAAAACATTCACAGGATGGTTCTGTTTTACTCCTGTAGCCCTCATGTTGCATCAGGCTTTCCTTCCCAGCCTTCCTTTTTGTTTTTGGCATTGTCTCCTCCAAACACCAGGACTGACATTGTGATTTTATTCAGTGTTATCCAACAATAATTCTCAGTTTGTTAGGGGGGTTTTTGTTTGGAGATGAAGTGAATACACTTTGTTCTCAAAGCCTTTAAAAGTTGAGGTGCTCAGGAGGAGTTTTTTCTTGCCTCTGGCATGCCTTTTGGCTCTACTGGCAACAGTACCAACTCGAGAAGCTGCATTTCCAAATCAAAAACTGTTTCAGAGTGTATTTTGCAACACCCATCTGCAGCCACGATGTTGTGCCCAGAGAAGCAAAGCAGCCCAGCTGCTGTGTAATATCATTGACCAAAAAACTCTGCTCTCTACAACTATAAAAGCCACACAAATTATTATTGAGATAGAAGCCTCTTGCACACTCCCTGGAAATGTGCAGGGTGGCTTCTCCTAGGAAGCTTGGACGCATCTTTGTAGATGTTTTTCCAGAAACTGAGAGGAAAGATTTGATGTATGTCCCATCAGCAATTGGATGTTAAGATACATTGAATCCTAATCTGCATTATTTCTTTGCTAGCTGTAATATAGGTACCTCAATCAGGCTGTAGTCTACCAATGAGTAGTGTCTCTGTTTATCCTGTGTGGTAACAAGTCTGGTTTAAGTATTAGGTCTGCTTTCCTTGGTCTATTCAATAAATCATTCATTTTGTAACAGACCTAATCAGCCATTATTAAGAAGCTACGGACCCAGAGTGAGTTTTGGGGTGTTGGCTAAATTGTCTTAAACCAAGGTTGGTCAAGCAGGACCTGCCTTTCACAAGCTCACACTGGCTGGGCCTGATTCCCTGGCTGTCCTACAGGTGCCATGTCATGTCATTCAAGATGCTCCATGACCTTCCTCAGTACAAAAGGCTATAACTGCTATTATAGTGCACTATTTATTAAATTGGTATTTTTCGAAACTAGCTTAATAATTGTCAAGATGAGATTGGTATTGGTCACCCCACGGGCAAATCTCTTTCAGTCAGCCCTAAGGAGTTACTACAAAAAGCATCCTCACTTAAAGGAAGAATCTTCTTCTAGAAGGGGTGTGCTAGAAATTCCTGCTAAAAAAAGAGAGCTTGGGCTTTTAAAGGATAATGTGGCTGACTGTCAGTCCTACATTGCTAGGCTAGCTCAGTAAAACATAATTCATTTAAAGTACATGATTAGTACTGCCATTCATTGGTTTCTTTTACCAGGAAACATCTGTCTTCCACATCCCTGCCAGTGCCAATTTCCATCAGGAAACACCAGTTTCTTCACTTCCACCTATTGTTTCATTTTGAGGTGTTTCAGTCAGGCTGATATCAGCATTCTTCAACACCAAAAATAACATGACCACTCTTCCTCCATCACTGGTAATTCTTGTAAGCAGGGTGAAGTTCAAGCTGTTTCACTCCCACTTATATAGAAAGAACATCCTGCTATGCTCACAAGCTTTCACTTTTAGTATTTACGTCAAAAAAATTTGAAATTGGATTTCAATAAGGATGTTTGATGCAGGACTACTACAAAGCTGCAGATTTCTACTTACCACCCTTCATGGTAACAACGTCAAAATGTTGAAGTACCAAGGTCTGAACAACAGACCTGGGCTAAAGTTGACCTCTAGATGAACCTTCCAACCAAATGTTACATTTCCTCATTGGCAAAACATAGTTTCAGTATTTAGAACCCAGGCAAGGCCAAACCTAGCCTTGGTTGGGAGTATAGGATGAAAGTCAACTCCCTTGGCTCCTCCTTGAGCCCGGGCCAAGCTTTGAAGGAAACCCAGTAGGAGAAAGAAATCAAATGTTCCTGCACTCAAAGTTATGGTAGCTTGTTTATTTGACAGAATAAAAACAGGACCCTGTCACAACTAAGTCAGAAGCCTCCTTTCCTTTGGGTGGGAACACCTGCAGGATTTCCCAGTTACCAGGAGTGGTTCTCCAGTCCTTTGCTGTGACAGTGGCTATCCCCTGCTGATGCTTATCCTATCTTATCCTCTTGTAATTCTTTGCAGTTTCATATTATATTAAATCACCCTTACTCCTTCAGTCTGTGTCTGTGTCTTTTCTGAGCCTGCCCATCAACAAAATAAATGTATAAAAACAACAAAACAAGCATGAATGTGCCTTAAATCTTGGTGGGAACCCAGAAATTCTACAGCTGATAAATTACAATTATGTAATTCCACTTTAAGACTTATTCAGGGGACAGTACAAAAATCAAGAAAAAAGTGTTCCATGGCATCTGGCAATGGTCCCAATCCACTGTCCTAAAGCTAATAACTGCACCCATCAACACTGTCACAAGTGTCATGAAAACTGTGGTCACAGTCAACAGATCAAGAATAAAGAAATCATTCTTCTCACTACAAATGAGCTAATGTAGATAAACACAATTCCACATATCAACTACCAGAAGCACTGGGCACAAAAAAATTGGAATTCATCACAAGCAGCATCTAAATTGAGCTCCAAGAAGTTATTCTGAAAGGCAAAAGTGACCCTTCTGCAAGCACTGTGGACACCAGACATTTGAAGGAGCCATACTTCACAAGGAATTTTAACATTCTAGCTCTCCATGGTACCAAGCGACACACCAACACCAGCAAAAGTGATGTGTTTGTTCAAAAAAGAATGAAATCTTCAGGACTGTGTTTGACTGCTTGATTGTATCAACCAAGCATTTATTGCTTACATTCCTCAGAGAAAAAAAAAATGTTCACTTTTGAGTAACAGCTGTAAGCCTGAGTAAACAATTTGCAACAGAAAAGAATTGTGGGGCAAAGGCATTAATAACAGGGACTGGATTCATCAGACAAATTGACATCATCAAATATTCCATTCAGAATCCCACAGATGAAAGCTTTTCTAATGGTAGCATCAGATTTCTTTATACAGGAATAACCTTGCCCCTGCAGAAAAGTTCATCTATATAACTGACACTCAAGGCTGTAATTATTACCTATAGCTCATGCTCTTCTAGTTGTGAATATTGCTACAATGGAAGAAGGTCAGCTAAAAATGAAGCAGAGTCCAAACATGCCTCTTCTTGGAGGGAATAACATATTTTACAAAATACCTACACCCTCCACTTCAACTGCAGATTCCTATTTATCATCACACTGTTCTGCCAGTGGACATGGTCAGCACAAAAGACACAAACACCAACTTCAAGGAATGAGAGTAATTTACTAGTTTAAAACAGTAAAGAATTACAAAAGTATAAGCTAAGCAATGCACCTAATCACTAGTACAGAAGACTGCCTATAGTAATTAAGAAAGCTACATCACCTAATATTTTATTATCATCCAGATCTGCACTTCAGCTGGGGAGCTCCAAGGACTGCAGAGCCACCCCTGGCAAGTGGGAAATTCTTCAGGTACATCCACTCACAGGTGAGGTCTCCATCTTCACTGTGAGAGCTCCAGCTTTTATGTTGTTGAATAAAGAAGCTTCCTTACCTTCTACTGCAGGAACATCTGGTTTCATTCTCTGAGTTCCACCCAAAGCCTGGCCAGGGCTCAAGGAGGAACCAAAGGATTTGGCTTTGACCATGTACCTCCAAACAAGGCCAGGTATCTGATCTCATGGCCCTGATTAGCCTCTAAACACAGGAAGAAATGCATTCTCATCACACTACAGGTTTCACTACTGATCATGCATCTTTCACTAATAAGTGTATACAAATATTCTACAACTTTTGGTTGGAAGGGTCATTGAGAGTCAACTTCAGCTCTGGGCCTATTGTTCAGGCCTCAGTACTTCACACAATTTACAGAAACAAGTGAAACACAGAGAAACCATGAATATGCTTCAACCTCTGAGGAATTTCCAAATTCTTTTCAGGTTTCAATGCACATTTAAAGAACTGTCTTACATCCCCAGTAGTTGTAGTTGTAGACATTCCCTTTAGAAGTATTGTTCCTTCCTGACTGAAGTACAAATAAAGAAGTTAATTGAATTTCGGTCTTGGGAATCTTTCACAAGCACATACTAGAAGAGCTCCTAGGCATATCTGCATTTTATGGAGACCATTTATATCCAGCATGAATGCATAGTGCTACCTTCAAGATCTCAAGAGTGTTTTTAAAAATCTTCTGATTGGTGGAGTTTCCCGCCCACTACAAGTTACAATACCAATCCTTCCATTAAATTATCTTCCTTGAAATTCCTCCAAGTATAAATTCCTACAGCATTTTTGCTCTGCATTTCCACTACCCCATGCAGTTTTAAAACACCTGAGAACTTGAATTGCTTATGTCTATCAGATCGACAAATGATAGAAATACACTAATAGTGTCTAGCAATCAAATGTGCAAAAAAATAAAAATCCATTCCCTGTCAGCAATGGGAAAGTACTACAGTTCTCTGAAAAACTGCATGTAACAGTTTTGACTATAGCTTAGAAACGCTTTGAGTAACAAAGACAGGTTGGTAAGTTCATATTTTCCTTAACCCCACTTTCTTCCCTATTTCTACCTCTTCAGTTGCACTGATGCTGCCACTTGTGGTGCTTCAGGATGAGCCAAACTGGACAATAACAGGGCACCCACAATTTCACTTTGAAAAGAATAAAATAAATCGCTTACTTCAGCAATCTTGTGTGTGTCTTCAAAGAGATGTGGAAGAACAGGAGCTCCTCACTGGTCTTGGCTCCTAGAAGGGACAACAGTCAATAAGCTTCAAGTCCTGCTTTCAGCAAAGGAGCAATGACCCATATCAACACCACCACCAGAGAGTCTCCTATGTCCTGATTTCCAGTAATATATCAGAAGATCCCCTGGCAGATTTTGAATTCCAATTTCCAGTGAAGCACCAGCCTCCTTTCACCAGTGCCCATTAACAATTTAAAAAGGTAAAGACTAGCACTACCCAACGCTAAAAACCATAATGGGTGTTTTCACCATTTTTCCTTGCTCTTCTTTTTTCTTTCAAGTCACCAGAAGGTTCTAAGGTTTTTTACAAGCTCTCATAGCTACGCTCAGCAAAGCAGGAGCACCTCTAAGAATTAAGAGAATTGAATTGCACCTTCTCAGCTCTCTGCTCCCTCTTTTACTCCTTCTCCTGTCTTCATCCATGCCTTTTAAATTATGGGGAGTACTGCTCTCCCTCTGAAAACTGTTAGTCTTCAACACACAGAAGTAAGGCTCAACATCAAACCTACAGGTTAATTATTACAAGTAAGATCACAAATGCTGTGACAGAGTCTCACATCCCCAACCCACTGCTAGGCCACTCACGGCTGCAGCAAATGAAACCAAACAAAAAAGGCAAATAACACAGTTGGGAAAGGCTGATTTGTAGAAATTTTAGTATGTATAAAAATATTCTCCTAGCAAAACATCTTAGCCTTCAGAAAACAATCCAAGTCAGCAATCTGTTTGCTTCTAAAAAGTCTGCATTTGAGTGACAGCCTCCTGCAAATCAGAGTATTTTACTGATGTACAACTATTTTTTTAAAGATTAGTAGGAAGGAGGAAGAGCAAAAAAACACCTGTGTTTTAAGTAGAAATCAGAACCCTAACAAAAAAAATAAAACTCCTAAAAATCTAGCAGATCAATGAACTGGAGAAAGTTTTAGTTTTTATTTAGAAGGAAACCAAAACACCCCATTAACAGACTTGATATAAAGCATACGGTAATGTTTTTTTCTTCTGCCAAAACATCAGACAATATATTATTTCCTGGGAAAAAAAATACTGTTTAAGCTTAAACTACAAAGAGAGATGGATTCGTGAACTCTGTCTCCCAACTCACTGCAGTGAGCCACACAAACACATTGAACTAATGGCTCCTGGTAAACATCTTGGGAACTACTGCAGCAAATTTTCCAAGACTTTGCACCTTGAGACTCAGGGGAACTCTTATGCTGGCACAGGCATCAAGAGTAAAGGATCTAATTTTCTTGGACAGTAACATAAAAGCAATCGTTATCACAAGTCTGTTTTCTTTGCCAGGAATATCTATCTGAATGTTTTGGGACATCAGTTGGCTAGTTCGAAGGAACAGGATAATAAGAGTCCAGTTAGGAGTTTTTGATGTTTGTAACAAGTTTTACTCCCATCATTCTCAGATGAGTATTTTCTCAGGAGAAAGTATTTACCAGGAGTGACGAGCTGGGTTTGTTTTATTCTATTTTTAAGTTCTCTCAGGAGGCTAGTTAAGAGCAGGGAAATACCCAAAGTTACCACGGAGCTCCTAGAAAGAGTTGAGTCAGCCTCCTAACAACTTCTAGGAAAACAACCATCAGCATTCCTATGGGCTTCTGAAACACATCCAGTGCTCCAGTGGAAAATCTACTCATGTTCTACCTGATGCTTCCAGTCTTCATTGATGGCAAGGATATACAAAGCACATATCCCAGAGCAAGGAAGAAAATTGCTATATATTGCTGGGGTACTTGCACTTTTTTCTCATATTTCCATCCATCTGCCTCTGCAGATGGAAAAAGCGAGTTAATTCTATCAGCTACACTGCTCAGACCACCCAAAGCAGAAACAGCGAGCTTGTATCTCTTTAAATCAGTTTTTTTTTTCTTCAATAGTATAAACAGTTTCATCAGTTCCACCACAATACACGGCTGCAGGCATTCCTCTTACACAAAGCAGAGCACCGCTGCTTACCGCGCACCTTGTGATGCCTGCTTGAGAGGCTGAAGCAAAAAAAAAAAATCAAAAAAATCACTGGACTTTCATCGCAGAATTTAAATACTGGAATCTCGAAACGCCCGGTCTTCAACCCTGACAGCGATTATCTTCTCTTGTCAGTTTTGGTTTTGTGGGGGGAGGAGGATTTCCTCGTTTGTCGGTTTGTTGTTGTTTTGGGTTTTTTTTAGTATCTTTCAACCGCATTTCCTTGCATTGTCATTCCCCACGGAGAAACACAGCAAACAAACCTCGGCGTCCTTAAGGTGACCGGGGCGGGGGATGCTCCGGGAGCCTGCGCATCGCATCGCCCTTGCTCAGGCACTCGCAGGACCCTCACTAATTAATGTTAATTGGCTCTACGAGGCGAGCAGCGGAGCCGCTGCCGGGCCCCGCGCTCCGCCCGCGCCCCGCGGCCGCCCCGGCGCTGCTGCGGCCTCCGC
>VZTB01015774.1:77312-108329 GCA_013397245.1 Thryothorus ludovicianus
GAGCTCCGGGGCGGGGCCGAGGCGGGGCCGGCGCGTCCTGCCCGCCCGGAGCGGGCCGTGAGGGGCCGGGGCGGCGAGCCTGGGGCCGCGGGAACAGCGCCGAGACACCGAGCCTGCGAGACCTCGGATCCCTGCAGGCTGAGCCGCTAGAAGAGCCCCTTCTCCTGCTCCTTCTCCTCCCTCTCCGCCCCTCCCTCCTTCCCCTGCCTCCCTCCCCTGCCTTCTCAGCTCTCCAGAGGGCTCCCACGGCTCCCTGCTTCCAGCGCGTCACGTTTTTCTGGAGAAAAATGCAGTGGTCCAGGAGCAAAAAACGAAGGAAATTAAAGGTTAAAGGTTAGCTAGAAGTAATATAGAGCTCAGGCAGAAAAAGGTAGAAACAGGTGTAGATTCATAAGCAAATTATTAGCAGATGGTGGATGGAACTAGTAAGGGCCAGGACAATATAGCATTTACATTGCTCTGTTTGAAGAGGCAAGATAAAGAGGATAAGGCACTGTAAAAAATGAAGAAACCATGACCAGAGCCAGGCTGGGGAACTTGAGCTATATCCAAGGCATCATCAATTCTTCTAACATGGCAGAGGTGGAAAGTTTAACGTGAGGAAGAGATTGGTGAGTTCATCTTCAAGGACCCCAGCCTCATTACAAAGCCCACCAACCCATTTATTTTATGGACTACGCAGGGGTAAAAGAATTCCGAGGTCATTTTAATACAAAGCAGAGTAGGCGGGGTTAGGTGATGCATATGTATAGCTGTATGAGGTAATTTTATGGATATGGAATACTTTTGTGGTTAAATAGAGAGCCAGAGCTCTGTGACTCTCGCACATGCTTTTGGGGGCTACCCCGCTTGTGCCCAGCACTGTAATTAAATACACCACGCTCCAAGCTATAACTAGTTGGAGAGCTTTTGTCTGTTTCAGCATGTCTGCTTCAGTCCTTTCACATTCCCATAGAAGCTGAGGACCAATTGAGACTCCAGTTAGAAGAAATGTTTTAAATATTCTGATAAAATAATTGATTTAGTAATAAAAAAGAGGTGGTGGTTATCATTACAAGTAGAAAATTGTGAAGTATAAGGTATAGAAATGTCAGGAGTGCTGTGTTTAAAATATGGGGCAGAAACTTCACCAAGAAGCTACTGGGTGTCTTGTGTTTTGTTCAAGAAACTCTGGGGACCGTCATGCATTTATGCTTCTTGGAAACCCCCTACCCTTCCCACCTTGATTGGAATATCAAGTAAGTAGAGCTCAGCAGGGATGCCCAATTGTCTTAGGGTAGGAATATTGATAAATTTATTTAACTAGCAAAACCAGTTATGGTTAAGGTTAAATTTTAAGGTTANCTGGCACCCAAATAAAGAAGTCTGCTTCTTCACATTGTGCACAAAAGCTACGCTGTGAAAAGCCAGTGTCTGTAAAGGAGACGCAGGACTCCTGCAAATTGATTCCAAACTGGGCCATACCCCTGGGGAGCGTCTCTCAAGGTTTTGGAGGGCACAGCCTCCTTTTGTCCTAAATTCCTGACCTCTTGTTGCCGTGTTCCTTTCCCCATTGGCTGAGGTACTAGGAAAGCACAAACTTCCTGGACCTCCTACTACATATTCCCTTTTGAACATGCCTGATCATTTTCCCCTAAAGTTCAGAAGTTCAGGCTTTCTGAGTTCTGCAACAGACTTTGTGCAGACCCCTTTCTCCTATTACTCTAAAGCTCAGAAAATCAAACTGTTGGGGTCCATCTCTGGTTCTGTAACTTGCTCAGCTCGATGTTCACAAAGACACAGACACGGTGCTGGATTTTCCCCAGCCAGATCCCAGCACTGGACCAAGACTGGGCTGATCCCAGAAAGCAGCACAGTCCGAGACTCAGCTTAGGGTGCATAGAACAGACTGTCACAGAGGGCAGGAGCAAGAACGAGGGAGATGCATGCTTTCCAAAACTGTTTATTCCAAGGAAGGGTCACAGAGAACAGGAGTGTGCAGGAGCTTATATCTGGGAGTCTTAGGGGGAGGGTACAATCCTTGACCAACAGGAAAAATACAGATTAGGAATTAGGATTCACAATATACAAACCAATGGGGGGCACAAGGGGAGGGGAGCAGATCAAACAAACCAATGGGGCTTCAAATATTAGGGGATTTCCAAGGGGATTTCCAGAGCAGGAAGCTGGTACAAGGTGTGATTGACAGCTTGGAAGGAGGAGTGACAAGGAACATTCAGGAACAAGGGGCAGGGTTAGGATAAGATTGACAATTAAGTGGGCGGATACAATTTAGGATTGAACCATCATTACAGGGGGTAACAGAACAAACCAATGGGAATAAAAACACAATGCAACAAGACATGAGGACCTCTTTCCCCTAAAGTCCCCCACAGCTGTTCCTCTAGGACCTGGCTGGTTCTTTCAGTCATTCCTGAAGACAATAACACCCTATTTCTCTTATCATTCATGAAGACTCCCACCCATTGAGTTGTTAATGAAGATATTAGCATGTATTTTTCCTCTCAACTTAAAACTGACGTTGGATAAGTTTCTTTCATGCCATTTGGTCATACAACTGGAAACTAATAAAAATTCACAGGAGTTATCCCTGTGCATCCTGAACCATCATAAAATAATGCCTGCTTAAAACTACATTGGTGTTAAGGACTTTTATTCCTGCATTTTGGTGACAACTCGACAATGTTGAAGTCAAACATTCCGAAGATGTGGAAAACAATGTTTTCTGGCCTGGAAACTGGCACAGGTGAGGGTGGGGCAGACATATTTCCTTATAAAGCAAACAACAAGTGATACTACAGATAAGGTGTCTGCTGGGCTGACACAGCTGGCCTAGAAACATATGACATTATATTTTATCATATAAAATCCCAGTCCAGGGTTTTGTTGTTGTTGCTGTTGTTGTTTTTCGATTTTTTAAAATAAATTTTCTATCACAATTTTGAAGTATTAGAAAGCAAGCATTCTTTATTGCATTGCTGGTCGCCTGGAGGATATTTCCTCTAACTGGGTGTGTCATGACACACACAACAACATGTCCATACATATGGATTACATTGTACTTCCTGGCTAAGACATAATCAGTTTTCCTAGAACTATTTTCCATGCATCTGCCTCTTACTGGAAGTCCTCTTATGATTGTAGACGGTTCTCTGAAGGGGTTTATGGTGGTCCTACTCACCAAAAACTGAAAAAAGAACAAGAAAATTTACTAAAGCAGCAGTGGGAGCTCGAGACAGAGCAGTTCTGTTATTCAATACAATGTGTTTATTTGCTGCTGAAACATGTATGTTGTATTTGTAAATTGCAGCTATTAATCTTTGTCAATATTCCATAGGCATAGGTATGAAAGTTAATTCCATAATAACTGTAACCTTTACAAAGAGTGGCAGAGGCCACTTGAATTTTTCAGCTTGGAGAAGACAGGGGTGTCACCATTGCAGCCTACAACTTCCTTGAGGGGGTGTTTTGAATGAGTATTCTGGCTGAATATCATCATCAAAGTTATTAGTGAAGGAGGCTTTAATGTATATTCATGAAAGGATGGCTTAACAGAGTTAGATGGCAAAGTTTACTACCATATAGACTAAAGCATATAAAGCAAAACTGGATCAGAACATATTTAAAACAATCTTCATAGACTGGGTTACAAAAGGATGAGAATGCTGAAGGCTAAGGGAGACACTCCCATTGGCTCATGATATTCAGAATGGATCCTCTTGCCAAACTTAGCCTCAGGCTTGCTCAAGGGTTTTATGTCTAAATGATTCAGAAGCACTTAATCATTATTTAACACTCACAAAATTCTTCAATAGTTTACTATAAGCAAGGTAACTGAACTATAAGTCTAAGCTGGCAATACTGTACCTGCTCTAGGTATTCAGACATTCATGCACACAGACAGAAGGCAACATGTACAAAGGATCCATGTACCGATCTAATATTCCCCCCACACTGAGGTCAGTGAAATACTCGTGAAATGCCTTTGCATCTCTCAGCGGGCTGAGCCTTGAAGAGTGGTGTATCAGCCCAGGCCCCTTTGTCAGCTTTCCATGATGGCCCTCTGAGTGTCAGAGTGTGAGAGTTGGCAGGCTCTGAGAGGTGTCCCACTGGGAATGAGGGGCTGGGACACTCAGCCTGGTGACATCCAGGAGAACTCTGAGGATCTCACTTAAAACTGCTGCTTACAGGGCTGCAAAATGCTTGGCTTCAGCCCTCTGCCAGTCTCCAGGCTGATTCAGGCAAGTGATGTTCCATGGATGATTATCTCTTGTCCTTTGTTAGGCAACAGAAGCTTCTGCTAAGGACAATGCCTTCCCACCTTAGTCATGCATGAGTTTCTGATAAGGTTGAGGGAAGCTTCTTTGCCTAAGTCATTCCTCAAGGCTTAGTCCTAAAGAGAATTCCTGAGATTGTAGAGCAGCCTGAGGGGAGGAATGCACCACCAAAAGAGGCAGTGGAGGAGGAGGTGCTGATCTCCTCTCTCTGGTGACCAGTAATAGGAACTGGAATGTGTGAGGGGAAGTCCAGACTGGACATTAGGAAAAGGTTCTTCACCGAGAGGATAGACAGTCAAGGAACAAGCTTCCCAAGGAATTGCTTGTGGCTGCAAGCCTGTCTGAATTCAAGGAGCATCTGAGCAACACTCTTTGTTATACGGCTTGGGTTTAGAAAGTCGTGTGAGGAGCAGAAAGTTGGACTTGATGTGTCCTCATGAGCCCCTTCCAACTTGAGATACACCATGATTCTGTGCTCTCAAAATCAGTTGCTACAGAGTTGAATATCCTTCTCAACATGGCAAAGGGCTTTCAAGAGCCCGTGCAAATGAGGAATTAAAACTTGTTTCTGAATTAAAACAAACTCAGTATCATACTATATTTCTAATTACCCTTGCATACATACCCACACTCTCACAGACACTTCACAACTTCCCCTCACAGCAGAGATATCAGGGGGCTGTTGCAGCAGATGCACTCAGGATGCTCTTTGTGTATTGGTTTACTTGTTGCACAAGGCTTTATGATTTCCTTGCCAGGAAGTGCCTAATCCTTTGGGGATCCTTGACCTTTGCATTCTCCAGATTCCAAGCTGTCAGAGCATGCCTCCCAGCCTAGTGCTGTTGGTGTAGCACCCCTGTCCCTTCCTCCTCTGTCAAGCACAGCCTCTTTGGTAAAGTATGTACAAAACACACAGTGACCAGAACTCAGTGAGTCAAGTTATCTGCCCCCCAGGCTGAATTTTCTCACCTTTTCTAAACATAACTGATGTTGCCAGATAACTTTTACAATAGAAGTTGCTTAATAAAGAACTTCGGTTTTTTTAACTGATAAGATTCACCCAAATCACTTAAGCATTGTGTAAGAGCACATCCCCTAAAAAATATGCATTAGGTAGGCAGAGACTATGCATTAGATATGTTCATGTGAATTTTACTTTGTAAAAGAGATAACTGCTTGATTTGTGGAAACCTAGGCCTTCTGCTCTGCAAGAATTGGATATACTGAGTCCTGGTGTGTGCCATGGCTGAACTGAGGAAAGAAGAGCACTCTGTAAAAGTAATTGAGTCCATGACACATAACCACTATGAATTAATTATTGGAAGGTGGTGTCAGGATGCTCTACTTGAAGGCTGATGCAGTCCAGCAATTATATGCATTGCACTGCATTGGGCCAAGTTGCCAAGGTAACAGTGTTGGAAACACCAGGTTGAGAAGGAACATCAGGAGTAAGGCAAATTAGAAAGAATTGCTAAGGGGAGTGTTGGGTTTTTTGGGAGGAATCTGGGCAGAGACAAGCAGGTGTGTGCAAGGACAGTGAAAAGAGCAAATGTACAATTAGATATAAGGTAAAAACCAAAGAGTGGGATCTTTTGACAGTAGGACTGGGAGTGATTATCAATGGTCGCATTTTAAAATGGAGGTACTATGGTCTAAACATGTTCTGGTTTCAATATCCATTCTGTCTTGGATTCACGTGCAGTCCACGGCATGTCTTGTTTGTGTGTTTCAGCTCATCTACCTGCTTATATCCCATTTATAATTGCTCTACGTTACATTGATGTTTTACAAGATTGAGTCTGAATAAACTGGTCGGGTCACTATGATTTGTAGTCCAAAGTTAATTTTATTCCAATCAAAACCCACCATCAGTAACAATATTGTTCCCTGCATCTTGAAACACAAAAAAAATTACTGATCCATTGCACTGACTTTCCGTAATTCTCAGAATAATGAAGCTCTCAGACATACTCCCACACTTGTTATTTCCTTGATCTTCACTAATAATAGGTAGAAAACCTGTTTTCACTGAAAGAAACACTGTTTCGCTTGTTGTGGAGATGCTATCAAAGAAAACTCATTTTTTATTACCTGGACCCGCTTCAGGGCCCTACTGGGGTCCATCCCTTGGCCCTTGCTGAGGCTGTGTCCAATCCTGCCCCACTGGCCATGGTAAAATCAGGCAGTTGGGCAAGGCATCCAGTTGAGGTTCAGCTCAGCGTTGTCCTTGCCCCCAGTTACACACTCCTTCCTTTTTGACAGCAGATTATCACACCCACACAGTTGCATGTCAAACAATTCCACATTGTGGTAATTGGAAGCTGGGGTCACTGATGGTTGTCAGCAGGCGCGGGATGTTCCCATTTGTGAACTGAGACTGGATCGTGCACACCAAGCCCTGTCCTTGACTCCTGGCCCATATTTCTGTGTCCTCCCCTTGCAGTGAATAACATGGCTATCAAAGGGATATAAACCAGCAGAATATTTTTAGTAGTCTACCCGTGTTAACTGTGCTTCAAGTACTCATGTTTCATTATGGCATTTCATTGATTTTATGTGACAGATGACCCATCCTATTTATAGTCACAGCAGGACCTTCACATTCATCCTGAAAAGTCTCTTCTGTCAAAACCTTCAAACACAAAGCTGCATATACACATACTCAAAAGGGCGCCTCCACTTCCATCATTTCTACTTTTGCATTTTCCTGTTTTATTTTGCATCTCTGACCACTCCTGATGCAACTCAGTTTTCCAGGTTAAAATATCTCACTCTGAAGGAGTTTCTAAGTGAAGATGAGTGCATAATGAACAGCACGTGCATTGCAGAAAAGGGTTTCGAAGAACTAAATCCCCAATGCCAGTCAACTTGAGTTTCTTAAAACTGTCAAAATCAGGGATAGCCAGTAGTTTCAGCTCTTCCCACTCGTCTACTGTCTTTGTCCCAACTCCAAGAGTTTTTTTGCGGTCAGGGTGGCTGAAGGTCAACGCTTGCAACTGTTGCTTCATCCTCGGGCCTTGGAGGCTGGTCATGGCCACTAAGCCCTTGAAGCAAAGGCCTCAGCTGAGTCAGTAACTTGTAGAGTTTCACATGTGGGCTGTTTCCAGTTTCCAGTTTCCTGTTTTCTTAAGCTTCATGTTTCTGTTGGGCACTGATGTTTGGTTTTACTGACCATATCACACACCTCAGGCTGGCAGTCTCTCTAACAGACATATTCACCATTCTTTCATTCAGTTCCTTAATCTTGTTTCTCTGATGAGCTTCCACATCTGATCCACAAATAGTTCCTAGACTGATTCATCCATTTATCAATCCCTTTACAGGGATCCTTATTGAAATAATCTTCCCATTTCCCATCTCTCCAACGCATTTTGGCTCAAGCAAATATCCAGAATCATAATCCCTGCACTCAGTAATCTGAATCTCAAACCACTCATCCTTTTATCACCTCATGACCTCTAAAATCACTGTCAGGCCTGCATTCTGGGATTATCTACCCAGGAGTTCATGCCCATGGATGTTCACAGCTGCACATTGAATGCACTTAACTCTGAACTTCCAACAGTCAGCCACATTTTGCTTGTGCTGAAATTATAAATCCATGCTCCAAAGCCTTCTACCCACATGATATTCTTTTACAGTGGTTGTGCATTCTTGTTTTGCTCCTTCCTTGCTAAAGGCATGGAATCATAACCTGAACAGAATCAAATTTAAACTCATATCAGTAATATGCCATAATGAGACAGATATTAAGGAAAAGCAGTTTTAAAAAAATAGGTGTTGTGTGCATTTATTGTATTACCATTAAATAAAGTGGAATTTGAAGGTTGAGTGTGCTAAGACTATTAGAACTCTACACTAGGTAGAACTATCAAGATACAATATATTAGAGTATCTCAAGTTATATCAGAGAAAACATGAGCCATGCTGCCAGGGCATTGTATCACAGTAAATGTAAGAGCCATGGAATCCCAAATAGAAATGCTGTCAGGACACTGTATTTTGATGGTGTAACCTTGAAGCCCAAGTAAATTGGTGTTGTTTCTGCTGGTACAGAGGCAGGAGGCTGCAGTTTAGTTCTGTACTGCTTCAAGGCAGAGGTTTGCCAACAGTTCCTTTGCCTGAGCTTGTTTTGGCCTGCAAGGGGCTCTGCATTTGTTTGTTTAGCTGTAAAAGCAGTTGCCTAACAATCAGATTACATGTAGTGTTAGCTAACTGGTTTTGACATTAGTTAACTTTGTGCAACTGTACACTACACTGTTATAGAATTTTTTAATGCAACTGTGGTTAGTGAAAATAGGTCATTATTCTGTGTCTGTGACCTAGAATTGCCTAGAAGAGTAGGAGTGCAGGATGATAGCAGAGGCCTTGAAAGTCCAGGCACGTGATGATACCAGCGACCCCAGGGTCATAAACATGTTACTGGTACCCAGTTACTGGTCAGTAAAGGAATGTAGCTTTGGGAGCTGGATAAAACCAGTTTTAAGGGAAGGAAAAAAAGAGACAGAACAAAGAGCAAGTGTCTAACATAATAGAAACTAAACCACAGAATGAATTTTGTTAAAATAAGGAACTATTTATTGTGAAACAATAAAGAAAGAGGAAGATGTGGTGTGTGTTACAAAATATATAAAATAAATCCAAGCACAGACCTTAGAGAGAGGAAGTTTCCACCATCTGGATTAAATTTCTCCCGAAGAAGAACAAGGGACACCAACAAATCTCCTATTTCACGGTCAACCTTTGGGGCCAGAGGGGTACTGGGAGGGTGTTTGTAACACCAGAGAACAGAGACAGCTACTAGGAAGTTTCCATACAGCTGCTTTAACTGCAAATTAATGTGACTTTTTCTGTAAAAGTTATATTATTTACGCTATTAATGTTGCTACCGTTGTCACCAGAATGACAGCAATGCTTTGATGTTAGTCAATTAGTTAAGCAAACATAAAAATGTACCAGTAGAACGTATTTCTTTAGTGCACAAAAATGGTACATGTTGCAGCTCAGTGTAAAAGAAAGCCAAAATCATGTAATTCAAACATTGCACACAGGACCTGTAACGTGTGTGCATCCTTCACGTGTAGGATCTGTTCAGGATATGTATGACTGGTATCAGAACAGGAACCATCTTTAGATGTACACCTAAGACTGCAACAACAACAACAAAGCCCATGTACCCCAAGCAGGGTAGCAGTTATAACTCCAATATAATAATGATTACAGATGGCACAGGCAGCATTGGCTCAGAATCAGGAGTGCTGTGCAGAATCAATCACTGCCATTATGTAATCATGTTGTCTATTACCTTAATAAGGGCAAATATACCTCTGAGGTTTATGTTGTGTCTCATTACTTCCCCTTGAAGCCTGTTGTATTACAGATACAACCACTGAGACCAAGAGATGACATTTGCAGAGTATTTGCTTGTTCTGGCAATACAAATCCAAGAAACTTTTTCCTCCCAGTCAATCTGATAAGCTTTGCCTTAAAGGAGATTTCAGGATCTCTGATCAAATATATCCAGAATATTTTTTTTGTCTAAGCATTTCCAAACATGGACTGTATCACCTGATTTACAGCTGATTGGTTTTCTGGGGGTTGTAACTGGGACCAGCTTGCCTTTCTGATGTTTTTTTTTGGGGCAAGACTATTGCCTTTGGCAATGCAGTTGGCATGGTGGCTAAGAAGGATGTGTTGAATCTTTCAGTTTTAGTCTTGCAGCTTGAAAAGTTGCCAATTTCAATTGCCTTACAGCCTCTTCCTGCCTTGGACCTGTCACAAAATGAGTGGTTTCACTTGCTTAAAGAATCACCATCAAAGGTTTTGGTGAAAGCTGATTTCAGTATGAATTTACAAAAGCACAACAAAGTTGGGTGGCAAGTTTCACCCTACTACTTATTACATGCATAATGCATATTAAAAAAAGCAAAATAGAACCAATTTAGAGTGATTATGGAGGGCAGGGATGTAAAAGGGGTAAGGCAGAAAAGGGTAAGGGTAACTCTAAACTCTTTCTCAGAGAGGAGTCTGGATGCTGCTGGATACAAACCTAGGCTTGGACTTGGTCAATGGCTTACATCTAAAGGATTTAGCAACCCTTAAATGTTAAATTAACCAATAATCAATTGCAATCATGACAACAATTACAGTTAGGGATTCAAGATAATAACATGTATACTATATTTGCTATAGAATGTTCAAGTAAATACACACACAGAAATGTGTATATGTACAAAGGCACACCTATTAAAAATTTCCCTCAAGAATGAGTGAAATACCCACATGTAATGCCTTTTGATATTTCTCAATGGCAGGGGCTGAGCCTCGAGTAGCTGGGATATTAGCCCAGGTTCCATTATGAGTCAAAGTCCTTCAGATTTCACAAACTCTGAGAGGTCCCAGTCAGAGGGAGATGCTGGTGCAGCTCACTGCAGTTCAGAAGAGCACAAAGGGTCTTAGGAATGCTGTTCGTAGGGTCATGAGATGGTTGGCTTCAGTCACCAGTAAATTTTCTGGCTGCAATCCAGGACTGGGAATTACTGAAATTTTCAGAATTCCAGTAAGGGTAGTACTGTTCCACTCAGGCTGCAATTCAGATAAGGGGTGTTTCCAGGCTGTCAGGGGATGACAGAGTATTCCCACTCTCCTCTCCTGCCTTGGCCAGGAGTTCCTGGAGGGGTCAGTGCTGCCCCCACCTCAGCCTTGCAAGAGTTCCCAGCCAAGGGGCTCTTCACTGCTCAGCTCTTACACAAAGGCCAAGGCCACAATTATTGAGATTATAAAGCAGCAGATGCAAGCAGGCCAGAGAAGAGGGGGTGAGGATGGTCCACCACAGGATCCCATTCCCATTCATTAAATGCACCTGTTGGGATTGAGGAATACAATGGTATTCGTGAGTGATGTGTAATTTAAAGACTGTAATTAATCAACCTGTTTAATTATGAGCACATGTGCAGTATATTTTTCTGTCTGTGGGAAACTCTATGTGTCTTTGATCTCCAATTGCATTTCTTTTTCCTGGGAACTGTATGGTTATTAGTGTAATAAGGATATTAGGATGTATTGCCAAGGGAGTTTCCAAAGCTAAGTCCAGATCCCAAATCTGATTGCTCTTGGGATTGAAGACATAGTGAGCAAAGCACTCCCTACAGGAGTGCACAGGTGACCACAGATCTGGCCACCCTCACCTTGGATAGGGGCTGTGCAGTGGCCATGCCATCATCACTCCCATGACTAGGCCCTTGTTCTTAAGTTTTATTCAGGTGGGTGTTCTACCACACAACTTCTGTTTCCTCCCTTTTATTTCTAAACCTATTTATTATCAGCCAACACCTAAAACTCATCTGCCCAGACCTTTTATTTTCCTTATTCAACAAGCCACCCTTCGATCTGTGTTGGTGCTGAAGTAGCAAAATGAGAATGAGAGGATACTTTTTGTTTTAAATAACACTGATTTAACTCACATTTGTGGTCTTATAGCATCTAACACACAATCACTAAGAATACTAAGAATATTTCATTTTTCTTGGCCAGAACAAAAAGAGAGTCTGTGGTCTGGCCAAGATGACTTGGATATGATAAGAGAATATCAGCTGAACAGTGGTCATCATATCTCTCTTGCCTGGGTGGTCTTTGAATGTGCCTTTCACTCTTCAAGCTACTTCTGGAATTGGCAGTGACTGTAAACTTAATTTTTTTCCATCCTGTCCAACCTTTCCTGAGCTACCTTTGCTGATACACTCCTCCATGTGTCTCCCTCTGGAGATTTTATGGATCAAATACTGCTCTTTATCTTCCTGCCATTCTCCACATCTTCAGTTCCATCCTTCATTTTCCCAGTACGTTCTGATGATGTTCTGGGGTCTTGGTAACAATCTGGTCTCTATGCTGCTGTCACAATCCTTTCAACCCTTCTGTTTTAACTTTTTCTGCTGGTGTTTTCAGACACATTTTCTATTTGGCCACCTCAGTGTTCCTACCACAAATCTGTGCATCAACAGGCCCAGTGACTGTATAGAAATCAGCTTCTTTATGCCCTGTCTAAATTATCAGTCACTGTGTATGGTTCCTACCTTTTCTTTATTTTCTAATGAATGAGTCTAACTACTTCCTTCCACAATGAAGTGGTGGAAAGATCTCTTCTTGCCTTCTCACTTTGGGGTTTCTGCTGACTTCTATGGCAGTTAATGAATCAAAACTCACTTCAAGTCCCTGCAGATAAGGAAAGTGATTTCTACTTCATAAATCAGCTGACTCTGTTTGCTCATATTTTCACCCGCAGAAGTATCAGTATGTGTGTGTCCAGGTAATCTGGCCAGGACAGTTTGTGCACATGTTGGACAGGACATGCCAATACTGAATCCTGTCTACATTTCCTAAATTCCTCTTCATTACTAAAAACAAACTGCTTTTAGTTAGCCCTTGAGAGTCAACAGATACTGTGATCTTAGTATTTAGTTTCACTGCACGTGAGTCTCAGAAAACACTGCTGGGTCATTGTTTTACTTTTGTTTTCTTTTTCTACTTCTATTTTGCCTCCAGCCCAGTTCCTTTCTCCTCCTGTCATCTTATCTCATGGTTTCATTTTCTTGTTCTCTGGTCATTGAATGAAATCATTCACAGGTTGCACTGTGATCCAAGTGAACTTCTGACCTTAGATAACAATATATGCCATTATTTTAGTTCTTGTTCTACGGTTTCTTCTCATGTTTCCACTTGCCCAAGCACATTTCCACTCGCACTTCCAGAACAACCTGAGTTTTCATGATGCAAATGTCTGCATAAGTTAAAAAAAAAAAAGTTTGAGGTTCATTTGCAGATTAGGATTCCAGGTTGCTTTCTATTTGAAAGCCATCAATCACTAACATCATGCACGTAAGTTAAATTGCCAGTTGTGTTTGTCTATTCTGTTGTCAAACAAGTTCTAGCTGGACTTACCGTAGGAAATCTTTTTACTTCTGAGGTGTATTGTCTGTTATCCAGTTCTGGATCTTTTTAGTAAGCATGCTTTCAGTATAGGTTATTACACTATTTTTAAAGTTGCTAAGGCATATCAGTATTTGTGGACCTAGCAACCCAGTATTGTGCAGTGTCTTAAGAACAGGAGCTTATCAAATGCCCTAAATGTCTTACAGCTTTCTTGGGTCACCTCTCTGGAGGATATGTGTGTCATATCCTGCAGAAAACCTGAGACCTTACAGAGCATTTTGTGACAAAACAAGGGCAAAACCAAGCTAGTGAGTGCCAGCTACAACAGTCCCAGTGCAGCCCCAAATGTGGGTTCTACTCAGCGTGCAAGAAGCCAGTTCCCACAGCTGAGATATTTATTTCATGTCTGCTCAAAGATGGGTGCAACATGGTAAATCCAAAGTTAGCACCTACTCAGTAGTCCAGCTAATTGCTTTTATACACTTCAGACTGTAAAAGAGAAATATTTCCCCTACACACAATAGTCTAAAGCCACATTCATTGTGAGCATATCTTCTCATCTTCATGTAAAGGCACAGCACCGTTTATTTTACCATGCATGCATTGTGGGGAAGGGGCTTATTTGTGTAAGGTGATACTGCAGCTTATGGATGTGCATTTTACTATGCAAATAACTAAAGCCTAGCACAAAAGTTCAACCAAAATTCTTCTTTGGCCTCATCAGCAGCTTGTTCCTGTGTTATCTCCTTGTTTGACAGATTTATGGTGTCATCTTGTTCTCACTTCTCTGCAGTGGGGCCTTGATTCTTGGGTTCTGATGGTTATCTTACAGGGATAGGGTTTATTACAACACCAGCCACCATTTGTTCAGCTTCTCTCTTGAGTTTCCATAATTTTCACAGGAGTCCCAGTGACAATATAGTCTGATGGAAATATTTCATCCCAAAGCTAGACTGGTAGTGCCTTGCCTGTTCAGGGCTAGGCTCAGAGGTAATTCAGAGATCTGTCCCTTCCTGTCTACAAGCCCTCTTTAAACACGCTCCCTTTTCTACCTAAATGCTAAACAAAATGCTGCCTTTCAAAGGCCAATTTGCAGCCCTCTTTATTTGCAAATTGGTCTCTTGAAAGAAGAGTCTGGAGTACCCCAGCTCTGAAAGGGATACCTTCACCATTTAACCATTGATTCAGACAGGCTAAACTCGGCCGAAGCTTTTGGAGAGGATCAGCCTCTGGGATTTGTGGTAATTTAAATGTCACAGTCACTGTTTCCTCTCAGGTTTTTCTAATGGTTTGATTTGATTTCTCTGCATCTCCGTTAACCTGATGATTTTCTAGTACCATGAAAGTGTGTTTTATAACCTCGTTTTATAACCTCTTTTTTCTACAAATCAGTTTAACTAATTTCCTGAAGTATGAGTGGATTTTATGAAAGGGCCTCCTCTGGAAACCATGTGTTCTGTCAGGTATGGAAAGGCATAAACCTCTATGCCATCCTTTTCTAGAAGAATTTCAATCTAGTTGGTTAATGATATCAACAAAGACAAGCAAATAGTTATATCTCCTTGCTGTAATTTGCAGAAACCCTGCATGGGTGATGCAAAAGTCATGGTGAAGACCTTGGGTCTTCTGGTACTGAATCTTGATTTTCCTTTGGCTCATTAAAGCTTTGGCTTTTCTGATTAAGCCTTAGAGCATTGGAGATTTTTGTGAGTTTTTTTTTTCCTTTAGTATAGGTATTTAGTGCTGGTTTGGTTTTGGCTTTTTTCTCCTGAGTGTAGGTATTTAGTGTTTGTTTGGAGGATTTTCGGGACTGTTGGATTAGCTGCTATCTGCTATGACCAGTACAGCCAGCTTTCTGCTTCTCTAAATTCCTGCACTTCTGTTGAGGTTTTAGAACCATATGCACATATTTTCTGCCATACAGACCATTTATGATGAGTTCTTTTATATTATTTGACTAATCTTGTTAGTTTTTGCAGGTGTTTGTTGCAGGTAAATTTAGCCACAAAGTACCCGTGGCTTAAGTATGCTGGCAGGATCACTCTTTTGTGAGTGTAGTTGAGGTTTCTTAGTTTCTGTCAATACAAAATAAATAAAAGCACCCTGGTGATGGACCCTGCTCTGGGCCAGAGGAAAGGAAGGTAGGTCTGGCCTTAGGTCTTATCTTTGCAACATAATTAGCTGGCAACAACAGTGTCCAGGAGTTTAACTGTGAGAACTGTAATAGAAAGGCTAAAATTGGTGTAAATGGAACAACTGTCTGTGTGTGCAGACAGCCAAGTGCACCAACAGGAGAAGGGCCTGTGTTCACAGCACCCAACTAGCAGCTCGTCAAGAACCATCCAGTTTCACAGGACACACATGGAGACAAAGAGCTGTAATGACTCCTGATGATGGCCAGAGATAGAAACACAATTGACAGAGATAGAAACAACTGATCACTGTGAAAATACAAAACTGTGGGAGGAGGGGCTGTAAGAGAATAGAGAAAGTGCTGAAGGCAGTCTCCCCCATGAATTGCAGATGTGCTAATTCCCTAAGCCCTGCCCTTACAGCTGTGTCCATTGTGGATGGGTGCTATAAAAGAGTGAGTTGGGTGGCTTAAGAGCCAGTTGGGATCTGCTGGCTGAGCCGTGAGCAGGAAGGGTCCAGTGGTCATGCAAGGGACACAAAAGGTAAGATGTTATGAGGGACACAGAGCTTGAACACCCTGGAATTTGGGTAGATTCTCCTTGGACACCACACACCTCTGCTGCATGTGTGGAGGACTGAAAGTAAGTTTCTTTCAGTTTGTTCCAAAGAAATTCACCCCCTATAAGTTCTCACCAGGGTATTTCCTACACAGTTCATATAAAGCTGCAGTAGTATTTCCTGTGACCAAACTCTCTTAAGGTCAATCAAATTTTTTAACCATCTCCAAGTGACCTCAGAGGAGCCCTTTTCTATCCTCACGAGACCATCATTGCTCCTACAAATGAAATTTTACATTTATGCCACTAAATAATTGTTTCAGCATATTTTTGTGTCCTCATTGTGCTTCTGTTTTCTCAAATGAGGGGTCATTACCCAGTGGGCAACTCAAATTTTTATGCCAAGGAGAACTATTTCTACTTCTTTATTGTAATTTGCACAAAGTAGGAGGTGCGTGGTAACCCCCAAAGGGTTGACTCCCCAGTGATCAAAATTTTACCCTATTTATACATTTTAATGAACAAACAATTGAGCATGAAGTGGTTACAAATTACATAGCTTTTCATTATTTGAAAATAATGAAAAACCTGTATTTGCTAATTTGTATCTCTCACTTCTGATGCTGATTAGTCCACCTGGATAGTTCTTCCCTCCATTTGCATTGGGGGTCCATTTTGAGGAGTTAGTCAATGGGTCAGTGACTTTTATATAACCCTCCCTTTTAATTTTTAATTCTTATCAATCGGAGGAATTCTTCCCATTGTTTCTTTTATCTCTCAATGCTCGTTTTATCTCTCAGCAGACCCGCAGTTTGTTTGTAAAGACAAATCCCTTGTTCCTCTCATAGGTATGCCCACTGTACAGCTTTTCATTCTAGCATATAACAGTGTGATTAAATAGAGTCCTTCTTGGCAGAGAAAGAGGCTGAGCCCAGAAGAATCCACCTCTGAACTTGCAGTGAACTCAGTATGTCAGGAGATGGATTCTTGGCACTAAATCTGTTCCCTGAGCTCATATGATGACGTTAAGACATCAATAAATAAAACTGATAGTTCTTACCCACATTACAAGGTGCCATTTGTTTCATTCAAGGTGACCCAGGCCCTGTAGATCATGATTGAAAAGCAACTCCCCATCTTGAGCCATTGCTAATATATATAATAACTGTTAAAAAGCAATTAAGAAACTTAGAATAATAAAAGGACTAATTATAATCCCCAATAAACTCTGCTCTGCTAACTCAGTGATCACAGTTCTAATGATTAATCTTGCAGAACTTCTTTCAGTGAAGGAGAATAGTTTTACTTGAGTGGGTGAATAGAATGTCTAGCTTTGCCTACTGCTTTTATTGTGTTCATAATAAATGTGAAGTACATCCATTTAGAGACAAGCTGGCTAGTAAATCAGATCCACTGTCCAAAATTCAGTTAAATATTTAAAGATTCTGTCATGGAAGAAGGATCCACCTCACTCAAAAGAGAGAAGCAGTAAAATGTTTTATTGAGGTAGAATAATGTTTCTTTTTTACAAAGTTTGATGGAATTTGATAGAGTTCAATGGCAAAGTTCACTTTATTAATTACTGCATGAAGGAGATATACAAAGAAAAATTGAGTTAGAATGGCTCAGACAGGGACTAGAGGTATGAAGAGTAAGAAGGGCCCTTTTGTTGAGTCATGAGATGCAGAGTAGATCCCTCTGCTCCTTTCCAGAGCCGAGATACAGCTGGATCTTGTCTTGGTCTGAGACTCCATCAATGGTTCACTTCTAATGGAATTACCCACACTCAAACACCTGAGTAGCTCCATAGGTCAGTAATCCTTCACAGTGTGAATTCAGCCCCTTGGTGAGAAGCTGTCATGGGTATGGGATATCTCAAGGAGTGACCTCAGGGAGGTGTCATTGCCACACAGCCTCTGCTTCAGCACAGGGAGCTCCAGGCTGTGCACGGGCTGTCCACGGCTGTACAGTGAAGTAGTTGGCTGCAAATCAACAGCAATAACAAGACAAATACCTTGTTTTAGCTCTGATATCTTGTGCTGTACCTTTGGTTATCTTGAACCTTTGGGTTTTGAAACCATCTTTTGAAATGTATTTTCAAAATGCCTTCACTCCCTTGTAGGTGAGACAGAGGCTTAACAGCTCGCAAGGACACGAGGCCTCGGTGAGCCTGAACCAATGTCCCCATGGTGCTCAAGTGTGTCCATGACATTACCCCATGTCTGCAGGGTAAACCTCAGAAAATACAATCACTGAGGAAACTTTCCTGTCTGACCATGCCAGAGCCACTCTGGCAGCCACACTCCCACCAACAGAGCTCTGGTTCCTTCAAGGAACTTAATTGTGGTGCAGCAGCAATATTTTTGAGTAACAGCTAAAGTAACAGGTTGACCTGGTGCCTCTGAGAAGGGATCCCAAACAAAAGAATCCCTATGCCATGATACAGAGTCTGGGGTTTTGGGTCCTTGGATCCTGATGTGCTTCTGGGTGTCCACTTACCCAGCTGACCCTCATGTCCCCATGGTGCCCTTTGTTGTGCAAAGGTTTGGAGAAAAGTCACTGCTTATTCCCTGGGGCACCCAACACCCAAAGCTCAACCTGCAGCTTGCAATTCAACCTCCCTGCACTATGTGTACTCCTCAACATCTATGCTCTTGTAATTTAACAGTACAATATTTCTGGTAATTTTCAGACACAAAGCATTGTAACAGGTAATGTGGCTTTGCACAAGACAAAACTAGGCAGTAGACAGAGTGTGAACAAGTCTGTGGTTGGTCAATAGTCATAAGACTAGACTTTCTTTTTTTTTTTTAGTGGTTAGTTTTAGTAAAACACATTTAGTTGCTTATTTTTTTTACTTTCCTTCCTTCCACCACCAAAGAGGAAGACACTTGAAAAAAATTCTTAGTTTCACTATTATGTAACTATACAATTTAGAGGAAGCTTTTCCTTATTTAGGCTAAAATAGATTAGTTAGTTCTTACATATCTCACAGATGTCTAAACAACCAAAAGCATGTTTTCTGACCTTCAACCTCAAATCTCTATCCTGTGGTTTCTTTCCCATGATACACTTTCCTGTTGTCTCCTATCTAGTGCCTGATTATTGACAACCACGTCCCAACAGCTTTTTCTACAGCAAATATTAACTAAACATTCCATGAAGCTGTTTCTGCAAGCTCTTCTTTTACTTTAAACAGAATATCCCAGAAATTTTTGTATTAACATCTGGCACAGGACACACATTTCTGTATGGCAGCATCATCCACCTTTTCCTTTTTGCTGGCGTGTTATTTCCTCAGCAGCACTACAAGTTTGGTGCCAATTTAACAGAAACAAATCAGTCTGGAAGTATGATTTATATGGAACCTCTCTCAATTACACAAGATATGTGATCTAATTGGATTTAAAAGGGGAAGGGCAAGGACAGCAGTAGCCAGGCTGACAAAGAGTTAAGCTTAAGCTAAATAAATGCAAAGCAAAGAACAGGGGAGCCTGGACAAGTGCAGAAGTTCCTGATGGAAGCCATCCTCAGAGAAGCAGTGAAGCTGAAAAATATGTTTCTTTCCTTTAGATGTGCAGCCAGTATTGGTCCATCCATACTGCTTGGTCAGCCAACAGAATTTGCCAGATATTTCCCTGCAATCACCTGAAAACTCCAGGGTGTTCTGTGAAAATTCAGCTTATGTTATATGTAAGTTTAATTGAAGAACAGGACTTTATCTAGGGAATTTTCAAAGAAAGAACAAAGCAGAACAAAGTTCCAAAGCAGAAAGAACAAAGAAAAAAATTACTTGTTGCAAAGATTTTGATTAAAATAACTCACCTGCAACCAACATCAAATGCTCAAATTGTTCTTAGACAGAGTTTTTCCTGTCACTCTCCAACTGGGTCAGTTAAAAGACCTGCATCATTCCAGTTACTCTCCACTTCCTTCACATATCTGCATGGCATTCCATTTAAGTTTTACTTCATTTGAGAGCCTTGGCAGTGTGCCACATAGTCAATTACCTCTAACTTCTGCTTACATAATTCCTAGCAGTGGCTGATGTTATTTCCCAAGAGATGTTTGTTTTGTACACAATGTGAGCAGCATTGCCTTGCTTCTGTTCCAAGAACAGCTGGAAAATGTCAGATGCACAAGGTGGATAAATGTTGATTGGTCCATTATAAGAGATTATGCAAAACACAGGATGAGTATTGGGGTGACCACTGGGGTGAGCAGAAAGGAGTTAATGTGAAGCCCAACTCCCAAGCAGCAATGGGAGAATGAATGAAAAGAAAGAAGAGAAAAAATCTACTCCAAGAGACCCAGCTCCACCTCCTCTGAAATATTTCTGACACCTCTGGCTGCCTTAGGATGGCTGATCAGCTTCTGCCCAAGCAGAGCCTTCCCTCATGAGCCCTGCCCAGGATCCATCTCAGTGCCTCATTTCTCTGTGCTCCTGGGCTTCTCCAGGCCAGCTTCAGCTCTTTGGCTTCCTGAACTATTCTTGCCCTAACTTGTGCATACCTGAACTCTTAACACTAAGCAATCCAGGGTTAAGTAACACATTTTATTATTTTATCTCTTTAGGTAAGGCCATTTCTGGAATTGTTGGAGACAAAACCTGATTTTCCTTCACCCACTATATAATTGACTGTACCCCAGCACTTCTTGTGGTCTCCTGCATGAGCACCACCTCAGCTCAAGCTCTGAAATGAGAGCTGTACAATCTGCCTTCCCCTTACCTGCCCATTACCTGTGATTTGAGCCCACCATCACTGACTTACAGTCACCCTTTGAAGGGACAATAGCAGGATACAAGATCTGCTCTGCTACTATTGTGCAGCAAGTCCAGTTTCAAGCAGCAGAGACCTCTGATCAGACACAAGTTACACTGGCTAAGAACAGTATTTTCCTAAGAAAAATACTCTGCTTGTTAGCATGGAAAGAGCATCTTAGAATCCATACAGAATGAATCAGAAAGCAGTAGCAGTTAGTGACTGTTAGGCAAAGAAACCTTCTGGCATCAGAGATAAGGTACATGCTATACCCTTGAAGAGACTGTTCCTTGGTGCTTTTACTGCTTTTAGTCATCTTCCTACTTAGAAACCAAAATAAGGCATTATTTTAACCCTTCCCCTATTGTGTTTCCTGCTCCTTTCACATACAAATGTTACATTTGTAATCCATTCAGAATAATTGCAGTACTGTTACTACAAATCTCAGTTGGGAAGCCAAAGCAATAAACCTGTGTGTCTTTAGCTTCTCTAAGTTAATGTAAGATGGAATATCTTTCAAAATCCCCATGAACTGTCATTGTCTCTGGTAAATTATTCTAGCAGTCTAATGCTATCTCTGGATAATTGTATATTGCAACAATAAAAAAAACAGATAATTTTGGAAAGAATGTTTTCAGATTATCTTTTTTTCACTCTTCATACCTTGTACTACCTGCTAAGAACTATCCATGGAAATATCATAAATATTATTTTCAAAATAGAATTATGCAGTGAGACCACTCTTGTCAATGTCAAAAAACATAACCTATTGCACTTGCTACATCACTGAAGAACTTAGGGTGGTTTTATGTGGGCTAGTCCAAGAAAACCAGAACTTCCATGAGTAATCAGAAACTCCTTAATACATATTATAGGCTAAAAGATACTATGTGAGAAAAATATTGTAATATATAGATAGTTATTGGTCACAAGATTTGTAGTATAAAAAAAATGGAAGCCATTCTGAAGGTTTCAAGCTGACCAAGATAGATAACTAAGACTTAATCTGTAGAATAATAAAAGTCTGCCAGTTGTAAATAAATAATCAATTGAAAATTACTCTGGGGTGTCTAAATATCCTTCCTGTGCTAGGAGGCTGTTCAGGCAGATGTCCTTATCTGTGTTATCTTCTTCCAAGATAAGAAAAGATTTCACCCTTTACAATGAGGCATTCCAGGCACCCTGTATTTGTGATGCATTAACAATGTCTGAGAACTGCAGTCTCCCACACAGGGATGTCTGTATGGATCCCTCATTTTGGCTGTCATTTGAAAGCTCTGCAGCTGAGCTGGGCTGCCTAAAGCTTTCAAGACCCCCACACAATACCTGAGTTCAAAATCATGGAAAATAAAATCCTCTCTGAGTGAATCCCACCATCTCTTGTGCCTGGACAACCAAGCCATCACTGTGTAAGTGAGAAAAAAAAATAATGCTGCCAAACAAGACTGAGAAGAAAGCAGAAAATTGTTTTACTGCTATTTAAGCTCTGTCAATGTTTCTTTTTTTTTTTTTCTTTTTAATACAGCTCAGTGACCTCCTGGCTCCTCAAGCAGTAAACAGAGCTCTGAACAGCAAATCAAGTAAAATTTACGATTACTTACTTCAGCACAGGTCCTTCTGGTGCCAGAACCTGAAGGGAATCAAATGCATTTAGGTAAACCTGATACATCACTGTGACAGTAACACTGCAATAATTAAACAAATAGTAGTAACTATAATGCAAAAGCTCTGTGTGTGTGTGTTTGTGTAGCCTCTAAAAAAATTAAACCTTGCACAAGAATGCCTGCACAATCTATTCACTGACCCTAAATCAAGAATGTCTGTAATGTTTAAGTATCTTGAGCAAAGATTGTCAAGATTCCACATCTGCAAAACACTGTCTATGTTATTAAAAAACTGTATCTTGAAGGATGTCTAAGAGAGAAAGTCACTGCCTGTTGGAATATCAGCCAACCACTGAGTCGTGTAATTTTGGTCAAGAATTGTAAAACAACCACTGGAAACAGCATGATCTTTATATTCCAAAACGAACTAATTATGTGTGTGGCATTGTTTCACAACTAGGCATGCAGAATCCATCTGGCATTCTTTAATGCCTTGTTTGAAAGTGTTATCTTGCTATCATTAAAGAAAACAAACCAAGAATGTCTGTATAGGATCGAGTATCCAGCTCTTGAGGCCAGTCCTGAGCAGTGGGTCACCATCCCCTGGCCAACTCTGCCCAGTTTTATTGTTGAGCATGATGCCATATGGTGTGGAATATCCCCTGGGTCATTTGGGATCTGCTGTCCTAGCTGTGTCCCCTCCCAACGCCTTGTTTTGTATCCAGATGTCAGCACAAGCTGCCAGTCAGATCAGATGATGGTGATATTGCAATATACCTTTCCAGCTGCTTAGAGTTTTTAAAATTGCTATTCCAACATGCACTCTGGTACTTTGTTCCTTGCCAACACAATTCTCAGTCATGTTAATACTGAGCAATAACAAGATTTAGCACCATTTCTAAAAAAATTTAATAATCCCAAGAATTTCTCTGGTTAAGCACAGCTAAAAGAGGCAGTGAACAGTGAGAGCAGCAATGTGTGGGCTTGTCCTAGATCTGGGGCCTTCTGGGATCATTGTCAGGGGACATGTGAGAAGCCTTTGGGAAGCTTGAGGTTGCCTAATGCTGTTGGGAATAGACAGGCCTTGACTTCTAGCAAGGCTAGCAGGACTAAAGAGCTCTGTCAGTTCTCTTTGATTAAAGGAGCCCTTGGAGGTTTTGTTCCAGCTGATGCTGGTTAGGGAGGGTCTGGTCCCTGATCAGCCTCAGGGCTGTATAAGAGCTGGGCCTCAAAGCCATGGGTTTTATGGTGTGGGAAGAGCTGGTGCCTTATCTCATAGCAGCACCCACTCTTTCAGCAGGGCTGAGGGTGTGCTGTAAGCTGTTGTCCTCAGCAGCTTTTAGCAAAACTTCCTCTGGAATGTTGGAGGTCTCAGCAGCAACAGACCTCCAGAAGGTGGGTGCTGGCATGGAGCAGAGGAAGAGACACACCTTTTGAATGTTCCAGTGAGCAAAGGAGCTGCAGGAGGATGTTAGTGTGCTTTGCATCATCAGGGGTTGTGAAAGAAACAGGATCTTCTCTGAAGCACTACAGCTTCAAGAAACCAGAGTAATGCACTAAAGGAGGGGCAGGCTGAGTCTGTCAGGCTGGAATGTAAAAAACTCTCAGGATGGTGAAAGCTGGAAGCTTGATGTTAATGCTGCTAGCAGGAATGCTTATGCTCTGCCTGCACATTTGTAAGTACAAAATATACTCAGTGCTGTGGTTGGAGAAAAGAGGCTGACAGCTCTGCCCAGGGAACTGCCTGAGCCCTACAGGAGCACCAGAAGGAAGCACTGAGGGCTGCTCCCTTAATGAATCCCCCTCTGCTGTAGGGAATGGGCCTTTCTGCTGACCTGTTGTCTGGTGAATCTTTGCTGCCTTTCAGGGACTCTGATTTATTGTGGAGAGCCTGCAGAAGCCTCTCTAGCTCTCTGATTATTGATGCCTGCTGCTTTTTCATGTGGGTGCCAAATGCTCTCTAATTACTGGAAAGACCTGGATAGCATAAAATATGATACATATAGCTCTGGAGTGGTGGTGAAGAGGAATAAGAGCCTACTGGTGTGTTCTCAGCCCTGCTGGGCAGCTGTGATGGGGTTTTGGTTTCTATGAACATGGGTTGCTCTTTGGGGGCTGAAAGTTGCTTGGAAGAGCTGGGGTACACTGGCCTAAGGTGGGGGGGCATCCTTGCCAACAGGATGGTGAATCTGGTAAGAGCTTTAAACTAAGAATGATGAGGAAGAAAGGATGACAATCAAATGAAGATGTGATGAATGAGGTCATCAAACAAATTATGAGGGCTTATGCAAACAGAGGGGACTTCATCAACTTGGGTGTCACCCAAGTACATGCATATAAGCACAAGGTTTTCAGAAAGGATTCCCTTGCTTTCTAAACTTTGAAACTAAATCTTAATAATTATCAAGTAGATTGATGTTACTCGTACTGATGACTATGGGCAAATATTTTTTATTCAGGCTTAAGGTTTAACCTTGAGGTGCCTCCCTACTGAAAAGAGACTCCCTCAAGTCCTCCCTGCTGGAAGATGGGACTATGCTTTTATAGTACTGAGTGATTGGTTTTCAGTCATATGTTGCTAGGCTAGTTGCTGCCATGCCAGCTTTATTTTTATATAAGTTGTTACTTATTTGTTTTTCTCCTTCTGTAAACATCTGTCTTGCACATCCTTGTCCATGCCAGTCTTTGTCAGGAAACACGTATCTTTCACATCCCTGTGATGGGTTTAATTTAGGGTTGTTGGTCAGGCTGATCTCAGCATCCTTCAACACTAAAAACAGGAAATGAACTCAATTGGAATGGAGTCCAGGATCTTGAAAGGATGAAAGACAAAAGCTTGGACTGTTGTCCTGGACTTCAAAAGGCTTCAGCATGTTCAGGGATCTACTTGGGTGAATCACTTGATGTGATCCTCAAAAGAGAACAGGTCCAGAAAGACTGGTTTTGATTGGTTGAATTTTTTTGTATCTCACAAGGAATTCACTTTCTACAAGTTCAAGAATAGCCCATTCTGGTGTACAGAAGAACCTGTGAGGATGGCAGGAGGGCTTCAATGGATGTGGAAGAACTTGACTGAACTCAAACATGAAAAGGAAGATACAAGAGGTGGACATAAGCACAGATGACTCAGAAGGAGCTAATTCTGCAAGGATGAGTTAGGAAAACCAAATCAATCTGGTCAGGAGATGTGAAAGACAACAAGAAGTGCTTCTACATTAGAAAATTTGCACCTTCCCCTGAATGTGACTGGGACTTGAAAAAAAATAGTGCTGCAGTGGGCCATCACCAAAGGTATTGTGAAGGTGGGTGATTTCAGGTAGAACTTAGGCAGAATTTAATGCTAGGTGTGGGTTATGTTAGCATGAGGGATTGCTGAACCTGAGCATACCAACAGTGCAGTCTGTCTGCTCTTGGTAAGGGCTTGTTCCCACGGGAATGTGTGAGAGTGTAATGCTTTCAGCAAACCTCAGCGTGTACCCTCTAGAACATTCCCTATTGTACAGTAAGAGCTGGATGGATTTGTTTTACTTGGAAGAGCACTGTAAAGATGCGAGGAACAATGAGGCTATTGAACCTCGCCACAGAACTCTGTACAGCAGTGGCTCTGCCAGAGAGGACTGTCCTGGTCTACTGCATATTCCTCAGCATTGCAGGAGACATGTAAGGATAACTTTTAAAAACACCTTTTTCTCTTACGCATCTTGTGCTTTTTTTCCTTTTGAGATCCAACAGAACCAGAATTTCACACTACAAAGCAGACACAGAAAGATTTAGATTCTCAATGCCTTATTTGCCTTAGTCTTTCTAACACAGTTTGGGTTGAAAGGGATCTTTAAAGGTCATCTAGTGCAACATCCGTGCAATGAGCAGGCACATGTTTAACTAGATCAGGTTTCCATTGAGTTTGATGGACTGGATAATTATAGAGTGAGGTAGATTGGAAACAGCTTCAACTTCTGAGTTCAAAGGATCAGCCGTACAAAGACAAGCTGGAGAGCAGTCCCTTGAGTCAATACTGAGGTTATATCTCTCAACATATTCCTTAATGACCTTGACAATATGACATGTAAAGTGCATGCTCGCAAGTTTGTAGATGATTCAGAACTGGGAATAGTGATTCAGGTTACTGATTGTTCCTAAAAATGGGTTAAAAAAAAAAAACACCTTAATACCAATGTAATATTAAGAAGCAGGTATTTATTAAATGATGTATGCATGAGAGGATATCTTCTCTGAAATATTTTGCATGCTGAATAAAAAAAAGCTTCTGTTTAAGTTACTGTATTTTACATGCATATTCATTGATTTTTCCAGAGTAAACATACATATGATAATCATTTCCCTGAAATAATTAACATATTTCCCCACCCCTTTATGCACATATTCTTATTTTCTGGGGGTCTCTTAGGTAGTCCCTGGTGGTTGACCCCAGAGTGATACCTGACTTCCTGGTGAAGTGGTAGAAGTTGGCACATGTTGCTATCCAGTTCTTGCAGAATGGAAATTGTGCAGTTCCATGGGCCAGTGGTTTTTGAAGAATAAGCATTGTGTTTGCCCACCGAGCACAGATGATTTTTCATCTGGCAACAGCATGGTGCCCCTCTGAACAGGGACAGCTGACAGATTGGAGAAATCAGCAGACAGGAACCTAATGAAGCTCAGCCAAGGCAAGTGCTCTTCTACACCTGGGGAGGAATAACTCCATATACCAGCACAGGATGAGGCCTCACTCTGCAGAGAGTCTATGTTTGAGCTCTTCCTGAGTCACTCTTTATAGCCTGCTGCTTTATCAGGACAGTTCCTCCACATGTTCAGGCTGATGTGGCTGAAATCCTGCCTGCAGTCAAACCAGTGTAAGAGCAGCATGTGTCTGTTCCCTGGGATAATCTGATGCCAGTTTGAGATAGAGCATAGAGCGTGACGTTTGGCAGTTCATGAGCTGCTTCTGAAGCAGCTCCTGAGGTTAGACAGTTAAAGTCACTGGGCTAGTAATTATTTAATTGCTTCCAGCTAAGAAGCTGAGGAAGGGTAAACCTAGCCTCAGCACAATCCTAGCCATATCACTACCCACTTCCAGAATCACTGATGGAGAAAGTGACGAAGTGAATCTTGTGAAAAATAGGAAAACTGGTTGCTCATCAGCCAGGCCTGTGTGCTGTTTAGGTTTGTCACTCAGGTACACAGGATATGTCAGTACCACACAGTTTGCTACAGCTTTATCATGTCTCCTTGTTAGTACAGAGCTAAAATGTTTCTGAAAACCATTGGAAGCTCAAATAAAGATTTGAGGTAGGTAGGAAAGGAATGTGTTTTGTTTTTAGGAAGCCATGTGGAACTGCACCTGCAAAGACTGCAGTTAAACATATTGATGTGATTATTGTTTAGCAGTAGAATATTTGTGGTAACGGGGATCAATGTTTAGTTTCTAGGGTACTTGTAGATAAGATCGTATATGCTCATACAAGTCTAAACTAGTCTCTAATGAAACAATATAGATGTAGTTGTTGTAGTAATTGTTGCTCAAACAAATGTCTAATTTTAATTCCAGCTGAAATAGTATAAATGTGTGCATACTGAACAAAGGGGCAGAGCTAGATTTGGGTTGCTATACCCCTAGTTCCTGTGCACCTTAATAAAGCACCTGCACATAATCCATCTGTGATTGTGTGTGCATGGACACTAACACCCTGACCCCAGGAAAGGGATCTCCAGGGAGGCCTGCCAAAACCAGGAGCTTGTAATTAGCACATGTGAATTAAAGTATTGACAAAGTAAAGATTTTAATTTCAGTATAGCAGAATAGCAAATAATGGGAAGGAAATTTAGTGAGCAAAACTGGTAAAACAGGAAGATAAGCAGCTGGGTGCGATAGATACCCATACCCTTGTGCAGGGAAGAGATAAGGAAGACTGGCTGGTTTTGCATCAATAACAGGTTAAAAGTATAGTAGCTTGATGGAATGTATACCTAACCATTTGTTTATTGAATACTAACCAAAAAAGGAAAGAGGGAAATATAGTAGAAATGCTGGAGAAACCTGCTAAAATCTATATGGAATAGAAATGCTTCTAGAGAAGCATTTCATAGAGCACATGCTCTAATGATTTCTCTCAGCCAGCTTAATAGAAGTGTTCTTAACAGAAGAAAATTGTTTGTTCATGTGAATTCAATAACTGGCTCATGATGACTGAATAGCATTGCAAGGATAAATATTTAATTAAGTGCATGAGGTGTCACAGCCCAACTGGTCACATACAAGCAATTTTTCTTTAGGAGGTTTTATAGCATTCAACATAATGATACAAATTTGAATCATCCAATTATGTACTAATGGATGTTTTTAGTTATCCAATCACAAAGTATATTTTGTAGGCCTTGCAGCACCATCATGCATCAGCATCCTTGTGGTTTATTTGTTAATCCAGATGTTTTAGCTGATGACTTTATGAAGTTACCAGGTGTCACAATCTGCTATGTAACAGCTGGCTTTTGCTATTATTCATTTGCTTTTGCAAATTATTATAAATTGTAGCCACTTCTGTAGGTATAGTGCAAATTATAATTGCTTTTGTGAACAATGTAACTAAAATTGTGCATGAAGCAAGGCTATCAGAAGCAGTGAGCGTGCTTGCAAAAGATGCATCACAAGATATGACTGCTCTTGCAAAATGTACAACCAAAATAGCACAGGCAGAGAACAAGATACCATAAAAGGATGTGAAAAACGAAGTTCAGGCTTCAGAATTTTTTAAAAGTTTAATTAGGGATAAAAGAAGAGGCAGAATGTCCAGTGCTGGTGTGTCTTTGGCAATTAGCCAGAGAGCACACTTTATATTATCTTTATACTGTTACATCACTGAGGTACATGCACATTTTGTGCATTCATGCAATCTTGTAAACTTCTGATGTTGCAGGAGCTCTCTTATTTGGTTTTAACCTCTGACTTGTCTGCAGGATATTCTGTAGATTAGGTCAATATTTTATTTCATCCTGCATTTCCATCCTGTTGTTTCACACTTCCTGAGAGTGAGGAGACAATAAATCCTTCCCGGTTGCTTCTGCTCTGGTTTCCATCACTGTTATCACTTGGAGAAGTCAGTCTGCAGATATAAGAAAAATGATTGCTTTAACTTTTCTCTAAGTTGGTTATACAGAGGTATTTTTAGTCTTTATTTTAACGTTTTGCTAGAGCCTACAATTTATTTATTACTCTGCCATTGATATAAGCTATACAGTGTATGCATAAACTGACTTTTAAATGCTTTAGTATAGTATATCCTGTAAGTATAAATTGTACCATAACAGAATACTTGTAGTACAAAAAGCTAATCTATGAATGTGAAATCCAATATTATGTCATCTACAGCAAGGAGAATACCAAGCCTAAATAGGTGGCATCAGAAGACCACCCAGGGCTGCCTCCCTGACAGATCCTTGGAAACTGGGGCTTTGGACTTTGTGCAATGCTGTGGCAGCCTGAGGGGGAGTTGTGGTAAATAGGCTCTGAAAATGTGCAAAGTCGTTTGGGGAAGTAATGAAACTACAAAAGTGTAAAGGACTGCTTGCTAAAGAATTGAGTGAATTCTGGCTGTTGCCACACACCCAGCACTGTTACTTTATTGATCTGTCCCTTATTACCCCTTTGCTAAACTCTTAAAATTTTGAGGAGTGGGCCTTGTTTCTCATGTTATAAATATACATTATAATATTGGCTTTTTTGCAAATATTAAAATGGATGCTATTTGTATAATGTTGAAGTAACTTACCTACACAGTTACAGTTTTTATTTCTGCTATTGACTAAACTTAGACATAGCAGTGAAATAGCTGATATAGTTATGCTTGTGGTGATTGAACTGCCTGCTTGGTTGGGATAACATCCCATAAACATATGATGGGGACCCCTGCTACTGATATTCCAACTATCAGCACTTGCCTTCTGTAGAAAGCATGGACCAAAACCCAGGCTGGAGGTGATAGTGAGAACAGACTGAAACCAAAGCCAAGAAATGCACACAGCTCTGAAAAGGCAGAATCAAAGAGGAGCTGTGATAAACAGTTCTTGGAACATGTATGCTACTTTTGGGGAAAGTTTAAATATGCATAATTTTTTTATGAATATGCAATAGAAAAGGTGTGTAAAGAGTGTCTCTGAAATAGTAGGTGTGCCCTTGGCTGAATGCCAATCACCCTGCCACTAAACTTTGCTTTATTATCATTGTCTCTTATTTTCCTTTATCAAACTTTTAAATTTTACCAGGAGAGTGAGCCTTGTTTTTCCCAAAAGGTATAAAGGACTGCTTGCTGAAGATTTGAGCATGCTTCTGGCTGTTGCCATTCACTTAGCACCGTTACTTTTGCTTTATTGATCTGTCCCTTATTACCCCTTACTAAACTCTTAAAATTTTGAGGAGTGGGCTTCATTTCTCACATCAGGCATCAGCAGCAACCTGTATTTCTCTTAGGTATGGATCCCTCAGTTACTGTTGTGAGAATAGGTGTTTGATTCTCTTAGTCAATCTCATGTGATGGGTCTTGGGACTGTGAAATACTAAGTTGTGTTTCGTGTCAGGAAAATACAAGTAAAGTGTGTATTTGTGATTGTGATATGTGTGGAGCCCTACCATGAGACAGTTATAAAGATGAATTTTAATAAATAACTAAGGAAAATAAAGCATGGAAAAAGGCCTTTGAATCTATCCTTTGTTCGCAATTAACTTTTATAAGTCTTAAGTTGGTTTAAGAGCATTTGATAT